>JAVIAB010000104.1:28888624-29346352 GCA_032433765.1 Megaustenia siamemsis | reverse complement strand
CGGTTGTTTATCAAGATGTCTAAATGAAGCCATAAATGCTTGTATATAGAGAAAGGTGAACGTAACCAAATAAAATTAGGGGAAGATCTTATAAACAATGGATAGCCGAAGTATCCTGACGTCACACGAAGGACAATGTCCGAAATAAAACGAGTAACGGCAAGAACAAAACATAACCACCTTGATGTTCAGAAGCAAAAGACAATTAAGAGCAAGATAAGGATATAATTTAAAAAAAAAACGACCCTGTGATTATCATCATCGTGTGCCACACCGTCTAGTGTAAACGATCGTGTCCTTCCACAATTATCTGTCCACAGAACATCGTATCAATTCTGATGTTGACTGTTTTCAACGCCATGACACCAAGCTATCTAGTATCTTCTCACTTTGTCTTCCGAGACATCTCTTTCCGTGGATTTTACCAGTTTTAACCTGGTATTAACGCCGGTAGTTGTAGATATAAAATTGTCAACAGCATCATAATCATCATCGTGTGCCATACCGGCTGGCGTAGGCGATCATGTCCTTCCACAATTTTCTGTCCACAGTGCATCGTATCAGTTCTGTTGTTGACTGTTTTCCATGCCATGACACCAGCTATCTAGTATTTTCTCTCTTTGTTGTCCGCGATATCTCTTTCCCTGTATTTTGCCAGTTATAACCAAGTATTCCACTTTTCTCTTCTCATGATGTGTCCGATAAATGTTGATTGTTTCTTAATCAAACAACAGAAGATATATTGTTCCTGTTTTTTTTTTTTTACAAATCACAAACTTTCTGGTGGGCTTTGAACCGTGGTCCCTCCTGTCAACTTAAAAGACTGGTTGCCTGAAACTCTTCATATTTGTACCTATATCTGTTTCTTTTCATATTTGTACCTATATCTGTTACTCTTCATATTTGTACCTATATCTGTTACTCTTCATATTTGTACCTATATCTGTTTCTTTTCATAGTTGTACCTATATCTGCAACGAGTGTCCACACAGACCGTGTTAGCGGTTCAAAAGTAAGATTTGTGTATCCAACACATAATAAACCTACCCCCACCCCTCGCTTTCAGAACCGGCATAAAATCAAATCTGCTGGATGATTCGCGGCTCCAAACAAAAACCATCCCACAGAGGTGAGATGCAGATTGGCTCAGATAAAAGCAGCTTTCCCTTAAAAAAAATAGGGGAAAGAAAAGGGACAATTTTGTGCAATTAATCTTTGACAATAGAAATAGAAAAAAAAGAGTTCTTAAATGTTATATAGAGCCAGTCTTAACATATGGATGTGAATCATGACAATAGGACAACAGACAAGAAAATCACTGCAGGCTGTAGGAATGTGGTTTTTACAGAAGAATGTTAAGAATACCATGGACAGGTACGATGAGTAATGAAAACGTTCTGAAAGAGGTCAAAACAAAAAGAGAGCTAATTTCCAATATTAGGAAGAAACAATCATCATTTTTTGGCCATGTAATGAGAAGAGAACAACAGGATTTTTTTTTAACAACTGGGGAAATTGAGGGACCAAAAGATAGAGGGAAGCAAAGAGAAAAGATACCAGACAGCTTAAGAGAATTGCTTGGCAGAAGGTCAACGACAGAAATGATAAATAGCTGCGAGATCGCAAGTTGTGGAGAAAATGATCACCTACGCCAGCAGACATGGTACTTGATGATAATGATGGTGATAAACAACAGATGTTCCTGTTAGGTCACTCACAAGTGACCTTAAATTACTATTTATAGAACTGATTATAAAGCCAACAAGCTCCCTAAGTGGAAATATTTCAACAGTTTACGGTGTTCTTGTCGCCAGGATTTGGCACATTTATGAGTTTATACAAGGGTTTATGTTGCTTCTCTGGAACTTTCTTATCTGAGAGATGTTTGTTTCTCTACCGAGCTGAGCACGAGGGCGCGTCGGACAGAAGACATTGTTCCCCATCTTGGGCGCTGGTTGTTATTCGTTTTTTACTTTCGGAAACTCATAGTGGGATTTCTCTCTGTTTGAGAATTGTATCTGTTGTAGCAGTGGCGTATACTGCTTTTTAGGGTCTGGGCTACCGCTGACATAATAAATAACACACATTAAATTAAGTATGCTAACATGAAGTAATATTTGCTAACGGCATCACTACATTTTAAATTACTAAATATTTATATGTAAACTCTATCCGTCTTGTTTGGGACGAAAATGTCTCGATGACTTTGTCACTGAAAGTACTGTTGGGTTGGTTTCTAAGTTTCTGAGGGAATGATTTCTCAATGGACATTATTGCCAAACCAGATAAGCGTTCTTGTGTCTGAGTTGAGCGACATAAGATTTGATTCTCTTGAGAGCAGAAGAATTTCTTTCTACAGATGCTGATGTAGCATGATGAGAAATTATGTAGCTAAACCCAACAATGTTTTGAAAAATTGATTGTGAAATGGAACAAGTAGTTTGTTGGAAAACTAATTAAGTACATGGCTGTAGAAATGGACAAACAGCGCTTGAGGATACTTTTTCTTGGACTTTAGTTTTCAATCCATTGGTACCTCCAGCCATAACTGAAGCACCTTCATATGACTGCGCTATTAACTTATTGCCGACATTGTACTCAGTTACAACAACTTCCATCCATAAGTGAAGCAACATCATATGTCTGCGCTATTAAATTATTGTCGACATTGTACTCAGTTACAACAACTTCCAGCCATAACTAAAGCACCTTCATATGACTGCGCTATTAACTTATTGCCGACATGGTACTCAGTTACAACAACTTCCAGCCATAACTGAAGCCCATCATGTCTGTGCTATTAACTTATTGCCGACATTGTACTCAGTTACAACAACTTCCAGCCATAACTGAAGCACCATCATATGTCTGTACTATTAACTTATTGTCGACATTGTACTCAGTTAAAACACTGTCCACATGATGAAACAAAGCTGCGGCAGTTTGCACTCCTATTATAGAATCCTATAAACCTTTCCTGAACATTGCCAGAATTGTCGACGTATCTAAAAACAGTGGACAATTGGTTCTGATTGGAGCAGTCACTTGTTTCATCAATAACAATGGTCACAAACAATGCTCGTTCTATTTCAGACTTTATGTTACCGATCATTTCTTGACTTATTGCAAATATGAAATAATTTTGACTCGCAGAGGACGTAGCACGAAACACTCTAGAACTCTGAAGATGATTGGCCAATAAATTGTCAAATTCACTCAAGAAACATAAATATTCAATGTCATTTCCTCTATTGTCAAATTCACTCAAGAAACATAAATATTCAATGTCATTTCCTCTATTGTCAGATCTCATACTCTCATCATGGCCCCGAAAAGCTAACTCCGAGGAAACAGGCAACGTTAATAAGACGTAGAGCATTTTTCTATTTCCTTTCACAAGAATATTGTGCTTGTCGATATATTGATATTGTTGCTTATCTAATTGTAGATCAACTCTTGCCTTTCCGAAGGTCACAATGCTTAATCATCATCATCATCATCATCGTCATCGGGTGCCGTCCTCAGCAACGAAGGTTGGCTACCATGGATCGCCATTCCACTCTGTCTCTCGCTTTGATGGTGCAGGTTGTCATAGATTGACTTGTCCATCTTTTGACGTTACTCGTCCATGTGAGTCTTGGTCTGCCTCTGCCTCTTTTACCTTGTATTTCCCTTCCAATATTACTTTTAGTAGGCTGTTGTGTCTTTTAACATGCCCCAAAAATGTCATTTGACAAAGCTTATGCTACTACAAATATGAGACTTTATTTATCGCGCCTTTGGACTGCCGCGGTGAAAGAGTTCATGTTAGTAAAACCTTCATTTGACAACACATTAGCTTCACGGCTAAATAACAAACATGGCCAACAAAATAGTTTCGACAGCTTAGATTCTTTTCGCTGCCTTTTTTTATTGTCAAGGTCGTTAATTTACTGGTGCCGATAGATGAGAAATGTACCTCTAATCACTAGCGTTTTCAATAAACTATCGTAGAGTAGTTTCGGTTCATTCACAAACTTTATAGTGGTCAGAGGAAAACCTTGCTTTAATAATTGCAAACCAAAGCAAATAAATTATATTGGCCTACGAAATGTGTAATTGAATATTCGAAAATTTGTAATATAATTATTAAAAAATATAATAAATTATCATTTCCTTTTGTAATTCGCTTATATGTTCAAGGCCACCGGCGGTAGCTGCGGCAACATAGAGAATACGCCAATGAGTTGTAGTAGTCATAACAGTGGTAGTAGTAGTAGTTGTTGTTGTTGTGGTAATCATAACACGGTAGTTTGTAGTAATTGTGTTTATCATAACAGTGGTAGCAGTAGTAGTAGTTGTGGTATCATAAAAGTGGTAGTAGTAGTAATTGTGTTATCATAACAGTGGTAGTGGTTGTGGTAGTCATAAAAGTGTTAGTACTTTTGGTAGTCATAACAGTGGTAGTAGTAGTAATTGTGTTATCATAGCAGTGGTAGTAGTTTATGGTAATCCTAACAGTGGTAGCAGTAGTAGTAGTTGTGGTAATGATAAAAGTGGTAGTAGTAGTAATTGTGTTATCAAACAGTGGTAGTAGTTGTAGTAGTCATAACATGGTAGTAGTAGTAGTTGTGGTAATCATAACAGTGGTAGTAGTAGTAGTGGGTGGTAATCATAACAGTGGTAGTAGTAGTAGTGGTGGTAATCATAACAGTGGTAGTAGTAGTAGTGGTGGTAATCATAACAGTGGTAGTAGTAGTAGTGGTGGTTATCATAACAGTGGTAGTAGTAGTAGTTGTGGTAATCATAACAGTGGTGGTAGTAGTAGTAGTGGTGGTAATCATAACAGTGGTAGTAGTAGTAGTGGTGGTAATCATAACAGTAGTAGTAGTAGTAGTGGTGTAATCATAACAGTGGTAGTATTAGTAGTGGTGGTAATCATAACAGTGGTAGTAGTAGTAGTGGTGGTAAGCATAACAGTGGTAGTAGTAGTAGTGGTGGTAATCATAACAGTGGTAGTAGTAGTAGTTGTGGTAATCATAACAGTGGTAGTAGTAGTAGTGGTGGTAATCATAACAGTGGTAGTAGTAGTAGTTTGTGGTAATCATAACAGGGATAGTAGTAGTAGTGGTGTTAATCATAACAATGGTAGTAGTAGTAGTGGTGGTAATCATAAGAGTGATAGTAGTAGTTGTGGTAGTCATAACAATGGTAGTAGTAGTAATTGTGTTATCATAACAGTAGTAGTAGTAGTAGTTGTGGTAATCATAACAGTGGTAGTATTTGTGGTAGTCGTAACAGTGTAGTAGTAGTAGTTGTGGTAATCATAAGAGTGATAGTAGTAGTTTTGTGGTAGTCATAACAGTGGTAGTAGTAGTAATTGTGTTATCATAAACAGTGGTAGTAGCAGTAGTTGTGGTAATCATAACAGTGATAGTAGTAGTAGTTGTGGTAATCATAACAGTGGTAGTAGTAGTAGTTGTGGGTGGTGGTGGTGGTGGTAGCAGTAGTAGTAGTGGTGGTAGTAGCAGTAGTAGTAGTAGTGGTGGTAGTAGCAGTAGTAGTAGTGGTGGTGGTGGTAGCAGTAGTAGTAGTGGTGGTAGTAGCAGTAGTAGTAGTGGTGGTAGTAGCAGTAGTAGAAGTGGTGATTGTAGCAGTAGTAGTAGTAGTGGTGGTAGTAGCAGTAGTAGAAGTAGTGATAGTAGCAGTAGTAGTAGTGGTGGTGGTGGTAGCAGTAGTAGTAGTGGTGGTGGTGGTGGTAGCAGTAGTATTAGTGGTGGTAGTAGCAGCAGTAGTAGTGGTGGTAGTAGCAGTAGTAGTAGTTGTGGTAGTAGCAGTAGTAGTAGTGGTGGTAGTAGCAGTAGTAGTAGCAGTGGTGGTAGTAGCAGTAGTAGAAGTGGTGATTGTAGCAGTAGGAGTAGTGGTGGTGGTGGTAGCAGTAGTAGTAGTGGTGGTAGTAGCAGTAGTAGTAGTGGTGGTAGTAGTAGTAGTAGAAAGTGGTGATTGTAGCAGTAGGAGTAGTGGTGGTGGTGGTAGCAGTAATAGTAGTGGTGGTGGTGGTGGTGGTAGCTGTAGTATTAGTGGTGGTAGTAGCAGCAGTAGTAGTGGTGGTAGTAGCAGTAGTAGTTGTTGTGGTAGTAGCAGTAGTAGTAGTGGTGGTAGTAGCAGTAGTAGTAGTGGTGGTAGTAGCAGTAGTAGTAGTGGTGGTAGTCGTAACAGTAGTAGTAGTGGTAGTAGCAGTAGTAGTAGTGGTGTAGTAGCAGTAGTAGTAGTGGTGGTAGTTGTAACAGTGGTAGTTGTAACACTGGTAGTGGTATAGTAGCAGTAGTAGTAGTGGTGGTAGTCGTAACAGTAGTAGTGGTGGTAGTCGTAACAGTGGTAGTTGTAACACTGGTAGTGGTATAGTAGCAGTAGTAGTAGTGGTGGTAGTCGTAACAGTGGTAGTGGCTGATTCAAACTTTCTTGCTTGTCTTCTTTTCCCTCCACCCAATTATCCTCATTTTTCTAAAGATTCAAATTTTAAAGTTTTCAATTTTCTGCTATGTTTTCTTATTAAATGTCCATGTTTCTGCACCACACAGAAATGTTGAGTTAATATAACATTTTACAATTCGTAGTTTCAGTTCTGATTTTTTCACTTTCATGTTTTTATATTTTTCATATTGTTAAAGTTGCTTATTAATCATTCCATTTCCTTTGTTTATTTCTGCTTTACATTTTTCATCATATCTTATGTGTCCGAGTCAGCTATACTTTTTAAAATTTATCTGAGCTCTTGATATGTACTTTAAAATCTATGTTATTATTTTGTATTTTATCTTTGTTGATAGTTGTAGCTAAGATTCAAATTTACCACAATTGTGGGCTTAGTACACTTCTATACGGATACGAAACTTGAACTACCTATGCAGGCAAGAGAAAAGGTTTAATCAGCTTTCATGTCCGTTGTCTTCGCAAGATTATGAACATCAAATGGCAGGACAAAGTAATTAACTGTAATGTCTTACAACGAGCCAAACTCCCATCCATCATGTCAGGACAATGTAACTAACTCTAATGTCTTACAACGAGCCAAACTCCCATCCATCATGGCAGGACAAAGTAACTAACTGTAATGTCTTACAACGAGCCAAACTCCCATCCATCATGGCAGGACAAAGTAACTAACTCTAATGTCTTACAACGAGCCAAACTCCCCATCCATCATGGCAGGACAAAGTAACTAACTGTAATGTCTTACAACGAGCCAAACTCCCATCCATCATGGCAGGACAAAGTAACTAACTCTAATGTCTTACAACGAGCCAAACTCCCATCCATCATGGCAGGACAAAGTAACTAACTGTAATGTCTTACAACGAGCCAAACTCCCATCCATCATGGCAGGACAAAGTAACTAACTGTAATGTCTTACAACGAGCAAACTCCCATCCATCATGGCAGGACAAAGTAACTAACTGTAATGTCTTACAACGAGCCAAACTCCCATCCATCATGGCAGGACAAAGTAACTAACTGTAATGTCTTACAACGAGCCAAACTCCATCCATCATGGCAGGACAAAGTAACCAACTCTAACGTCTTACAACGAGCCAAACTCTCCATCCATCATGGCAGGACAAAGTAACCAACTCTAATGTCTTACAACGAGCCAAACTCCCATCCATCATGGCAGGACAAAGTAACCAACTCTAACGTCTTACAACGAGCCAAACTCCCATCCATCATGGCAGGACAAAGTAACCAACTCTAACGTCTTACAACGAGCCAAACTCCCTCCCATCCATCATGGCAGGACAAGTAACCAACTCTAACGTCTTACAACGAGCCAAACTCCCATCCATCATGGCAGGACAAAGTAACCAACTCTAACGTCTTACAACGAGCCAAACTCCCATCCATCATGGCAGGACAAAGTAACTAACTGTAACGTCTTACAACGAGCCAAACTCCCATCCATCATGGCAGGACAAAGTAACTAACTGTAATGTCTTACAACGAGCCAAACTCCCATCCATCATGCAGGACAAAGTAACTAACTGTAATGTCTTACACGAGCCAAACTCCCATCCATCATGGCAGGACAAAGTAACCAACTCTAACGTCTTACAACGAGCCAAACTCCCATCCATCATGGCAACAATTATGAGACGGAGATTAAAGTAGATGTGTCAAGAAGAATGGCAAACAATCGTATTCCCAAATAATGATTGTATGGTGAACTTTGTGATTGAAGAGACCAGAGGGCAGACCAGTGCTGAGATATAAGGATATTTGCAGGGCTTCCTTAAGGGAATTCTCTATCAATGAAAGAAACTGGGAAATCTGGCTGCAGATCGTAGCACATGGAGAACAAAAATAATATAAAAAAAAAACGACAGAACATTCGAGACAGCGCTGATGTCAAATTCTCAAGACAAAAGAGCAGAGAAGGAGACGAGGCCCAGGCAACACAAATACATGTTATTCATTCTGTGGTCGGATCTGTCTATCCAATATTGGTAGATTCAGCCACGAGAGAAGCTGTTCAGTAAAACAACATCCAGCATAAGACATTCATATTTGACCAAACTACTGGCTTATCACTGATTGGTGATACCAACCTACCATCAATACACCAAATGCCTTATATTTATATATAGTTTTTAGTTATTATAATACTTATACCCAAACATTATGTTATATTCGCAATTATTTATTTATATATTCCCCAGAAAAATGAAGATTGTGACACTTTTCTTGTCAGTGTTTCTCAACATGGACGTGACATTCTCCAGAATCACAAACTTGTGCCAAAGAACGGCTGATGGACCATGTCGTCAAGGCCAACATGTTGTCTTCTCCCCAAGACTTGGACTCCAATGCGTGGATTGTCCCAAAGAGACATTCATGGACCTTGCCAGTCACAGCTGTACCAGCTGCAAGGAGCATACAAAACCAAGCTCAAATGAAGTCATTATTATGCAAGGAGATTCTACAGTTGATAACATAGTCAGCTGTGTTGAAGGTTTCTTAGAACTAATCAGATGCTTCCTGAAATTAGAGGACTTTGTCAGCGATGTATGGTTTGTGGAGACGGCCAGTGGGTTGCCAGGAAATGTGGCACTGAAGAAGATACTTTATGCTGCCCTAATGGAATGATGGCTGTTCTCCGTAGGGAGGGCGGAAGTCTGAGTTGTGTCTTGGCAGAATCAAGACTTTTGTATCTGAGACAATCAGAGCGAAAAGGTAAACATTAAATTGGGTTGTATCTGTTTTAACACATCAATCAATCAATGAATCAATCAATCAATCAATCATTAGATCGATCGATCATTCAATAGATCAATCAATCAATCAATCAATAGATCAATCAATAGATCAATCATTAGATCGATCAATCAATAGATCAATCAATCAATCAATAGATCAATCAATCATCTAATCAATCAATCGATAAACTAATCGATCGATCGATCAACTAGTCAATCAATCAATCATTCGATCGAACAATGAAACAATCGATCGATAAGTCAAACAATCATTCGATCGATCAATAAAAAATCGATCGATCAATCAAACAATCAATCGATCAATCCGCTAATCAATCAATCAATCAATCAAAAACCAATTAAACAATCAATCCATTTGTTAATCCGTAGGGCAATCGGCCATTCAATCAATCAGTTTGTCAATCAGTCATTCAGTCAATCAAATTGCCAATCGGTACGTCAATCAGTTATCCAGTCAGTCAAATTGCCAATCGGTATGTCAGGCAGCCATTCAGTCAATTAATGTGTCAATCGGTATGTCATTCGGCCATTCAATCAATTAATTTGTCCATCGGTATGTCTATCGATCAATTAAACAGTCAGTCAGTTTGTGAATCACCCAACTTTTTGATTAGTGTGTCATTCAATCAATACGTCAGTTTACCAATGAATCAGTCAATAAAATAATCCATTATGAAGTCATTGTAATCATCTGTAGTCAGTAAGATATCTCGTACAGAGAATATTATTTCCTTCTTATTCTACCCTCAACTCCCTGTAGAGGACAGGTCTGCAACACTTTCCAAGCACTTCTGTTTGCTGCTACTCTTTGCAGATCATTTAATATATCTCCCATCTTTTTCATCGTTGCTTAAACTTGGCTTTGAATTAGACAATTTATATTTTTGCTTTAATCTCAGCTCTTTGAATTTGACAATTTATATTTTTGCTTTAATCTCAGCTCATTGAATTTGACAATTTATATTTTTGCTTTAATCTCAGCTCATTGAATTTGACAATTTATATTTTTGCTTTAATCTCAGCTCTTTGAATTTGACAATTTATATTTTTGCTTTAATCTCAGCTCTTTGAATTTGACAATTTATATTTTTGCTTTAATCTCATTATTTTGAATTTTCAAAAGTTTCCTTCTTTCCATGAAAGTAGTATATGATGTTTAGGTAGTCATTATACCTGACCGTTGTCACATATTTAGGTAGTGTAGCTTTTCTTAACATAAAGAGTTAAGTAATGTATTACTCCAATGTAGTTTTTCTGAACATAAAAAGTTAAGTAATGTATTGCTCCAGTGTAGTTTTTCTTAACATAAAAAGTTAAATAATGTATTACTCCAGTGTAGTTTTTCTTAACATAAAAAGTTAAGTAATGTATTGCTAAAGTGTAGTTTTTCTTAACATAAAAAGTTAAGTAATGTGTAGTTTTTTGTAGGGTGAAAAAAAAAGTTAAAAAGTTAAGAAATGTATTAATCCAGTGTAGTTTTTCTTAACATAAAAGTTAAGTAATGTATTAATCCACTGTAGTTTTTCTTAACATAAAAAGTTACGTAATGTATTAATCCAACGTAGTTTTTCTTAACATAAAAAGTTAAGTAATGTATTAATCTAGTATAATTTTTCTTAACATAAAAATTTAAGTAATGTTTTAATCCAGTGTAGTTTTTCTTAATATAAAAAGTTAAGTAATGTTTTAATCCAGTGTAGTTTTTCTTAATATAAAAAGTTAAGTAGTGTATTAATCCAGTGTAGTTTTTCTTAACATAAAAAGTATTGGTCGTTTCAAAATATTTTGAAGGTGTTTAAAATTCCATATCTCTGCAACCAATTGATTGATAATGCTGAAATTTTGCATATGGTCTTGTGATTTTTTGGTCCCAAGAAGTACATTCATTTCCTCACCAACAAACGTATAGTTTTAAAATATTCTTTATTTGAAGTATACAAATTTAAGGCATTTTGGTCAAACCATATATTTGGAGAATTACCGCTTCATATGAGTGAGCACCCACGGACTTGTCATCTCGAACGTAATGCGCGCCAATTTCCCTGTTTTAAGCACTAAAAAACACATAAAACGCGTCATAGTTATAATTTTATATCCGGTGCATCCCATTTCCTGTCGTTTTGTTGTGATTTATGTGCAACGGCGTATCCTAATTATTGGGTAATTTCGTTAAATTTGTGATCTGTTAGTCAATGGGTATGAAAGTAAAGTTCCTTACATTGCAATCAGTGGCAATAAAGGTGTATAAATATTTTTGCATAGAAGCTAAGCGTGGAAAACTGTATCGAAGCATCTCAAAGCCAGAAAAGAGAACTATTCACGCATTGGGTATAAGCAAACGCTTTTTCAAACAAGTGCTTAAAGCTAACGGAGTGTCCAGTTCAATCAAGACTAGGACGCTAGGAAGAAAGAAAGTAGTAGATAGTTTTGACAAGGAAGTGATTAGAAGAGCAATTTGTAAAATGTTCGATTCCAAAGAAACTGTGACTTTAAGAAAACTGAAAATTCGACTGAGAGCAGAAAATGACATTGTTGTGTCGAAAACAACATTATGGAGAACTGTTAGAAGCATCGGTTTTACGTTTAGAAAGTACGATAGTGGTAGAAATGTCATCTGCGAGAAGCCGCACTTAGTTTCTATGAGGAGTAAATATTTACGTGAAGTACGGGAAATGCGTAACCAAGGTTATGATATTGTATTTCTAGATGAATCTTGGATAAATTCTCACCACACAAGTGCAAAGGAATGGCAGTTATCAGATGGAAGTATTAAAGATGTGTACCCACTGGAAAAGGACAGCGTATTATGATGGCACATGCAGGCAGCCGAAAAGAAGGGTTGGTGAAAAATGCAGAACTTATATTCACCTCTAATTATACTGACAACAGGGACTATCACACCGAGATGAATGGCCATATATTTAGAGAGTGGATTGAAAATACTCTTCTTCCAATTCTAGACAGACCATCCTGTCTGGTAATGGACAACGCGTCGTACCACAACGCTGTGGCAGAAGAAGAAAAAATTCCTACATCTACCAGTACAAAAGATGTTATAAAGATTTGGCTAAGAAAGGAAGGAATTCCATTTAACGAGGGATTTTTGAAACCTGAATTACTGTCCACTTGTTAAGAAATCGCAAAAGACCAAAGTATTCCAAATAGACAAAATCATTCAACAGCATGGTCATACGTGCTTGAGACTGCCCCCTTATCATCCACAATTAAACCCCATTGAACTCGTTTGGGCAAAAATTAAAGGGCAGGTGGCAGCTGAGAATACAAGTTTTAAACTAAGCGATATAAAAGGACTGACATATGCTGCTCTATCACAGATTGACAAAGATTTTTGGTGCAAATGTGAAGATCATGTCTTAAAAGAAGAAAATGACTATTGGAAAAAAGATGGACTATCGTTCGTTCAGCCCAGATTAGTAATCAATATGTTAGACTCCTCTGATTCAGAATAAATGAAATAATAATGGACGTTTTTATATGTCCGCATGATCAATCTTTAGCTAAAGTTGATAACGTTTTGAAAATATAAAGATTCTTGATATGTGTACTGCAGGCATGCAAAGAAACTAAATCACTTTCATATGTCTTGTTTACGTAAAATAATGAAAGTCACATGGAAAGACATAAAACGAACAATGTAGCTCTTTACAGTGAAGAGGATCCCGTGCTTACATCGGACTCTTTAGTCACATGCGTACCCATAAACAATAACTTTGCTTGATATGTCATGCTCGTTATCGCTCGCAACGGATAATTAATTTTTTAAAATGTATTCTTTGTTGTATATTGTTTTAAATAGTTTTCATTAATGGAACTGTTTATACGCTGATTTGTTTTAGACCGTCTGTAAAGGCTATAACATTGACATTCTCATAGTATTTTAAAGAAAGTAAACAATAGAAAGTAAACAGTTGATAAACGCCTCCAACTTTCAAGTTGTGTAGAGACGCCTATGTCGAGAAGCTGATTTCCATTAATGTACGGTAAATTATTTTCTTCAGGAGCAAAAAGATCCGTAAATTCACTGAGATCAAAGGAAAGTGCTGCTTCATGATGAAGCATACTTCCTACATCATTAAATTTTGTGAAATCGGTGGGACCTTGGAAAAACAAGGCCAGATGCAAAAAATCAAGTTTGTAAGTGCAGGGAAAGAGGAGATATTTCATGTTAATCGTGAACATTTAGATTTGAAACGACCAATAGTAGTCTTGTTTTTTTTACGTGCAAAAAAAATTAGGTCATGTATTACTGAAGTGTAGTCTACCTTAACATAACAAGAAAATTAGGTGTTGTATTACTGAAGTGTAGTCTACATTAGCATAACAAGAAAATTAGGTCATGTATTACTGAAGTGTAGTCTACCATAACATAACAAGAAAATTAGGTCATGTATTACTGAAGTGTAGTCTACCATAACATAACAATAAAATTAGGTCATGTATTACTGAAGTGTAGTCTACTTTAACATAACAAGAAAATCCAGTGCATGTTTAAAGACTGGGTGAACTTAAAAGAATGACTGACAAGACTTGGAGAACTGGAAGAATAATCACATAAATGAAGGTAGTCCTGAAATTGTTAACCAGCCCAAATATATGGACGAATTCAAGACTCGTTGGTCTGATACCAGGTGCTCACTTAGAAATAGGCATCCATGTGTGTATTTGTATGTGTGAGTAAGCGTGTGTCTGTGTGTGCGTCTGTGTGTGTCAGTGTTGTTGTCTCTGTGTGTATTTGTATGTGTGAGTAAGCGTGTGTCTGTGTGTGCGTCTGTGTGTGTCAGTGTTGTTGTCTCTGTGTGTATTTGTATGTGTGAGTATGCGTTTGTCTATGTGTGTATTTGTATGGGTGAGTATGCATGTGTCTGTGTTTGCGTTTGTGTGCGTGTGTGTCTGCGTGTGTATCCGTGTGTGTGTGAATATGTTCGCGCGTCTGTGTGTGATTATGTGTGTGCCATTATGTCAGTCTGTGTGTGAGTCTATGTGTGTGTGAGTGTGTGTGTGTGTGTCTGTGTATCGGTGTGTGTGTGTGTGAGTGGACGTGTCTGTCTGTGTTTGTAATTATCTGTATGTATTTATGTGTGTGTATGTGCGTCTATGCGTACGTGAGTGTGTGTCTATGTGCGTGTCTGTGTGTCAGTATGCGTGTCTGTGTGTGGGCGTATTTGTCTATGTATCTTTGTCTGTGTATCTACATAGTGTATCTATGTCTGTATATCATATCTAAGTATCTATGTCTATGTATCTGTGTCTGTGTATCTATGTTTGTGTATCTATGAATGTGTATCTATGTCTAAGTATCTATGTCTGTGTACCTATGTATCTATGTTTGTGTATCTATGTCTGTGTATCTATGTTTGTTTATCTATGTCTGTGTATCTATGTCTGTGTATCTATGTCTGTGTATCTATGTCTATGTATCTATGCCTGTGTATCTATGCCTGTGTATCTATGTCTGTGTATCTATGCCTGTGTATCTATGTCTGTGTATCTATGCCTGTGTATCTATGCCTGTGTATCTATGTCTATGTATCTATGTCTGTGTATCTATGGTTGTGTATTTATGTCAGTGTATCTATGTCTATGTATCTATGTCTATGTATCCTTGTCTGTCTGTGTTTGTGCGTGTCTGTAAGTACCTATTTGTGTGTATGTGCGTTTCTGTGTACGTGTGTGTATGTGTGGCTATGTGTGCCTAAGTGCGTGTCTGTGTGTCAGTATGTGTGTCTGTGTGTTTCTGTCTGTCTGCGTGTCTGTGTGTGGGCGTATTTGTCTATGTATCTTTGGCTGTGTATCTATAGCTGTGTATCTATGTCTGTATATCTATGTCTAAATATCTATGTCTATGTATCTATGTCTATGTATCTATGTTTGTGTATCTATGTCTATGTATCTATGTCTATGTATCTATGTCTGTGTATCTATGTTTGTGTATCTATGGCTGTGTATCTATGTTTGTATATCTCTGTCTGTGTATCTATGTCTATGTATCTATATCTGTGTATCTATGTCTGTGTATATATGTTTGCATATCTATGTCGGTGCATCTATGTTTGTGTATCTATGCCTGTGCATCTATGTCTGTGTATCTATGTCTATGTATCTATGCCTGTGTATCTATGCCTGTGTATTTATGTCTGTGTATCTATGCCTGTGTATCTTTGTCTATGTATCTATGTATGCGTATTTATATATGTGTATCTATATCTGTGTATCTATGTATGTATATCTATGTCTGTGTATCTATGTCTATGTATCTATGTCTGTGTATCTAAATATGTGTATCTATATATGTGTATCTATGTCTATGTATCTATGTCTATGTATCTATGTCTGTGTATTTATGTCTGTGTATCTATGTCTATGTATCTATGTCTGTGTATCTATATATGTGTATCTATATCTGTGTATCTATGTCTGTGTATCTATATACGTGTATCTATATCTGTGTATCTATGTCTGTATATCTATGTATGTGTATCTATATATATGTGTGTATTTATGTCTTTGTATCTATGTCTGTGTATCTATGTATGTGTATCTATATCTGTGTATTTATGTCAGTGTATCTATGTATGTGTATCTATGTATGTGTATCTATATATGTGTATCTATATATGTGTATCTTTATATGTGTATCTATATCTGTGTATCTATGTCTGTGTATCTATGTATGTGTATCTATATATGTGTATCTATATCTGTGTATCTATGTCTATGTATCTATGTCTGTGTATCTATGTTTGTGTATCTATGGCTGTGTATCTATGTTTGTATATCTGTCTGTGTATCTATGTCTATGTATCTATGTGTATGTATCTATATCTGTGTATCTATGTCTGTGTATCTATATATGTGTAACTATGTCTGTATATCTATGTCTGTGTATCTATATATGTGTATCTATATCTGTGTATCTACATCTATGTATCTATGTCTGTGTATCTATATATGTGTATCTATATCTATGTATCTATGTCTGTGTATCTATATATGTGTATCTATATCTGTGTATCTATATCTATGTATCTATGTATCTATGTCTGTGTATCTATATATGTGTATCTATATCTGTGTATCTATGTCTGTGTATCTATGCCTGTGTATCTATCCCCTGTTCATATTCCCGTCCTCTGCACTGTCATCATCCATCTACGAGAGACCCAGACTTCCAGTCCCAGGATCGAACCACAACTAGTTGACCACCATCCTCCGAGAGCCCATCTCTGAGTTACCTATAGACAAACCCTGTTTTACCTGATCTTCTGTTACAATTGATTCCATTTCTGCAGAACCAAGCACATTGTCCACCAAACAGAAACTGAACTGGGAACGCTTAATGAGCTCTACGATTCCTGTTTGTTCATTTACCCACTAGAGGTTTGATGCAAGAAAACTTGTCCAATAAATCGGGGAATTATCGCCACTGATGTCCAACTACAGGAGTTCTTCAATTTTATATAGAGCCAGTCTTAACATATGGATGTGAATCATGGACAATGTCACAACAGATAAGAAAATCACTGGTGGGGTTAGAAATATGGTTTCACAGAAGAGTATTGAGAATACCATGGACAGCTAAGAAGAGTACTGGAAACTTTATTAAAGAAGCCAAATCAAAGAGAGAGCAAATTTCCAATATTAGGAAGAAACAATCATCATTTTTTGGCCATGTAATGAGAAATGAACAGCTGAAATATATTGTAACAAATGGGGACATTAAGGACGCAGAGATAGAGGGAAGAAAAGAGAAAAAGATTAGTAGTAGTAATAGTAGTAACAGTGGTGGTAGTAGTAGTAGTAGTTGTAACAGTGGCGGTAGTAGTAGTAGTTGTTGTAACAGTGGTGGTAGTAGTAGTTGTTGTAACAGTGGTGGTAGTAGTAGTAGTTGTTGTAACAGTGGTGGTAGTAGTAGTAGTTGTTGTAACAGTGGTGGTAGTAGTAGTAGTTGTTGTAACAGTGGTGGTAGTAGTAGTAGTTGTAACAGTGGTGTAGTAGTAGTAGTTGTTGTAACAGTGGTGGTAGTAGTAGTTGTAACAGTGGTGGTAGTAGTAGTAGTAGTTGTAACAGTGGTGGTAGTAGTAGTAGTTGTTGTAACAGTGGTGGTAGTAGTAGTAGTTGTAACAGTGGTGGTAGTAGTAGTAGTTGTAACAGTGGTGGTAGTAGTTGTAGTTGTAACAGTGGTGGTAGTAGTAGTTGTTGTAACAGTGGTGGTAGTAGTAGTAGTTGTAACAGTGGCGGTAGTAGTAGTAGTTGTAACAGTGGTGGTAGTAGTAGTAGTTGTAACAGTGGTGGTAGTAGTAGTTGTTGTAACAGTGGCGGTAGTAGTAGTAGTTGTAACAGTGGTGGTAGTAGTAGTAGTTGTAACAGTGGTTGTAGTAGTAGTAGTTGTAACAGTGGTGGTAGTAGTAGTAGTTGTAACAGTGGCGGTAGTAGTAGTTGTTGTAACAGTGGCGGTAGTAGTAGTAGTTGTAACAGTGGTGGTAGTAGTAGTAGTTGTAACAGTGGTGGTAGTAGTAGTAGTTGTAACAGTGGTGGTAGTAGTAGTAGTTGTAACAGTGGTGGTAGTAGTACTAGTTGTAACAGTGGTGGTAGTAGTAGTAGTTGTAACAGTGGCGGTAGTAGTAGTTGTTGTAACAGTGGCGGTAGTAGTAGTTGTTGTAACAGTGGCGGTAGTAGTAGTAGTTGTAACAGTGGTGGTAGTAGTAGTAGTTGTAACAGTGGCGGTAGTAGTAGTAGTTGTAACAGTGGCGGTAGTAGTAGTAGTTGTAACAGTGGCGGTAGTAGTTGTAACAGTGGTGGTAGTAGTAGTAGTTGTAACAGTGGCGGTAGTAGTAGTAGTTGTAACAGTGGCGGTAGTAGTAGTAGTTGTAACAGTGGTGGTAGTAGTAGTAGTTGTAACAGTGGCGGTAGTAGTAGTAGTTGTAACAGTGGCGGTAGTAGTAGTAGTTGTAACAGTGGTGGTAGTAGTAGTAGTTGTAACAGTGGCGGTAGTAGTAGTAGTTGTAACAGTGGCGGTAGTAGTAGTAGTTGTAACAGTGGCGGTAGTAGTAGTAGTTGTAACAGTGGCGGTAGTAGTAGTAGTTGTAACAGTGGTGGTAGTAGTAGTAGTTGTAACAGTGGTGGTAGTAGTAGTAGTTGTAACAGTGGTGGTAGTAGTTGGCAGCTGAAGGCTTGGCAGAAGGTGAAGAAGAGAAATGATAACTGTCGAGATCGAGAGTTGTGGAGAGACATGATCTCCTACTCCAGCATGCTTGTTACTTGATGTTGATGATGATAGTGTTCAAATAGGTAATAACAATAGAGTTAAAGCACACACTTTACAATGCAATCTTCATCCCAACATTTTGCGCCAGACCTGGACCCTACACTCAAGAATAACATGACAAATATGCACTGCCGGGATGAAATGTGTTGAACGTAAGGCAGGTAATAACCTGAGATAAGATCAGAAATCTTTCTCTCTCTCTCTCTCTCTCTCTCTCTCTCTCTCTCTCTCTCTCTCTTTGCGATCAAGACTCAATCAGAGTAGGATTCCAGACTCTCTCATGAAGTCAGCTGTCTGTTTAAGTGAATCGATTGCAACATATAGTTTCTCTTCCAGGGAGGTGGGCGTGGACCACATTGCTCTTCTTAGGTCCGTGTACTGGGGACAATCCTGTAGAACATGTTTTGTAGCCATATTGTCCAGTGTACAGTGACATTAGGCTGGTTGTACCTATTTTGAATTTGGTGAACATGTGGTTTCTCATTCTATTGTGGCCAGTGCGTAGGCGAAGTATGCTGACTTGATCCCTCCTTGATAGTTGGTGGTATCCGTCCCTCTCGTTAATGCTTTGGGTGTTCTCGTTTCCATTTTTCATGGTACTGGCCTTTGAGGATGGATTTGGCTTCATCATAACTGAGCGGATAGTTCTCTTGTGGTAATCTCCCTCCCTCTTTAGCAAATTTGTCTGCGCGTTCGTTCCCGTGTATATTACAGTATGATGGTATCCACTGAATGACTACTCTCTGGAAGTTATTGCATAGTTGGTCCAGGGTTGTTCTCAAGTCATCTAGTTCATTGTTCTTGGGACTTTTTAGAGCTAATAGTACTGACAGTGCATCAGTCAGAATCACCAATTTATTGTGCATGTTATTTTGTGTTGAGTAGCCAGTGTTGCAGCGTCTCTCATGGCCTCAGTTTCTGCTTTAAAGTTGTTTGAAAGTTTTGCAGTAGCTATTGACTTGGTGATCTCGTCCTGATTATTCAGCGTCAATAACACACCTCCCCCTCCATTTCTGGTGACTTTTGTAGCAGAGCCATCTGTGTATATGTGGAACCAAGAGTCCTGTGGGTAGGTATCGTGTATGTGTTTTTCTGCTACGCGTTTTCTTTCTGTGTCTGATTGGGTGCCTTTTTTCATGATTCCTGTTATATTTTCCTTAAGTTATGGTATTTTATGTTTTCCATGAGGAGACATATCAGATGGGCCCAAGGGTTTCGATATTGTTTGGGAAAGTACTGTGTCTCCAGTAGTTAGTTCATTGGCAATTGCAGCGAAGTTGCTCCTCTTTAGTCGTACAATTCCGGAACCAGTTATTCTTTGGTGCATGGGGTGGCTAAGGACCCTTCTATATTTCTCCGCTTGTTGCAATACTTTAGTGACCCGTCTGTCATCTAAGGGTTGTAAACCTGTTACTGTTTCTAGAGTCTTGATAGGTGTAGATTTCATAGCACCAGTGATGATATGGGCAGCTTGGTTCTGTGTTCTGTTAATTTGCTAAGGTGTGATTTGGAAGCCATAGCCCAGGCTGTGACTCCATACTCTAGGACTGGTCTGACTCTTCCTACGTATAGTCTTTTCAAGATATTGCTGTCTGCCCCCCAGTCCGTTCCTGCCAATTTCTTCATAATATTTGTTCGTTTTCTGGCTTTTTTCCTTGCTCTGTCTTTCTGATTTTTCCAAGTCATTCTGCGATTCATGGTGACACCAAGATATGTTGGGTTTTGGTCAATAGGGAGTGTATGGTCTTTTATCTTGAAGTTTGCATAAACTTTGCGAGAACACCAGATTCAAGAGTCGACCAGGAAAAAAAAGAAGGGGTTGATGTAATAATAGAAAATTATGAAATGTAACATCAGCAGAGACCAGCAGCAGACGCCAGCAGCAGAGGCCAGCAGCAGAGGCAAGCAGCAGAGGTCAACAGGAGAAGTCAGCAGCAGAGGCCAACAGAAGAGCAAAGCTGTAAAATATACCCCTTCCTCCTATGATTCGCTGAATTATCGCCTCGGAAGTTTCCCTCTTTAATAATTTTCATTTATTATTATTTGTCTCCAAATTATATTTCCCCTCGACGCTGAAAGGCAAATGAGGAAGTAAAGAAGCAGATCGCGGGGGTGGTGTAGAAGAAGAAACAACATTCCCAGAAAGGAGAAACGCCCACACTCTGCCGTTCTCTGACCGGAAGCAATGCTCCCTTTAATCTGATATGGAGAGACCAGTAGCGTTGCGGTTAGGTCACTCTTCTACCGACATGATGTGTCGAGGTTCAATTCCCAGCTGGACAAGTAAGCAAATTTCCTGACTAAAAAGCTCTCGACGTCCACCCAGCCACTTGAAACTCTGAGTAAAGGTAGCGAGGAAGGGAACTTACATCATGAAGATGCGACTTTGTATGATAAAGTCATTAACATGTCAATACTCAACGACAAGTGCTATTTCATTAGCTTCATCATCATCATCATCATCATCATTTTCGCTCTGTCTCTTGCTTTGATTGTGAAGGTTGCCATAGGGTGATATGTCTATTTTTTTCATGTTACTAGTCTATGTTAGTGTTGGTCTGCCTATTTTACCTTGTAATTTCCTTTCAAAGACTACTTTTAATAGGCTGTTGTGTCTTTAGCATGCCCCAGGAAATCTGATTTCTCTTGTTTGAATTGTGTTTAGTTGTTCTCTTTTCAGCCTCGATAGCTCAGTGGTTAGTGAACTGGACTACAAAGGACAAGGGTTAGGGTTCGATCCCAACCGACAGCTTCCGTGTTCACCCAGCCTTTAATGGGTACCGGATTTTTGTTCTGGGAAAGTAAGTGGCACGGGCGTAATACCGACCACATTACCCCAAAAATCATGTGCCGAAGGTCCGTAAAATGTATGGTCACTAACACCATATTCCCTATACGCCACTTGGCGTGACGGGGGCACTTTACTTTTTTTTTATAGTTCTCTTTTCATTTTTAGTTGTTTTAAGACTTCATCATTTGTTTTCTTTCCCCTCCATCCAAATCTACCTATTCTTCTATAAATCCACATTTCAAAAGCTTCAATTCTCTGTTCTGTTTTCTTGTCTAATATCCATGTTTTTGCACCATATAGGAATGTTGAGAAGATATAACATTTTGCTATTCTTAGTTTTAGCCCTGGTGTTATTTGTTTTGATGTTAGTATATTTTTCATGGCATTAAAATTACTTTTTGTCTGTCCTATTCTTTTGTTTATTTCAGTTGTACATTTTCCATCACTGGTTAAAGTATGTCCGAGGTGCTGTAGCGTTCAACTATCTCCGCGTATATTCCTTCCACTTTGATATCCACATGATTATCTATAACTTGTGCATTTATTTCTGAATTAAGGTTGAATCTGTCGCATTATATAAACGAATTTATCTTTACATATAATTTTTCTATGTACAAATTACTTCTGTCAATTTCAGAAAGGTCTGCAGGGAGTAACGCTCTCAACTCAACAAACACAATCGGCGATGACGCAAGCAGTAACGTGGGAACCGATGACAGCTCCACCGGACAAAACCGAGACGGGGACTCGCACTCAACTCCGGATCATGGGTACTCTAGAGCAGATTACGAGACAGAAAACCAACACAATGACGTGGTCTTCCTGTGTGGGCGCGCATTTTATGTGCGGGTGTCGCTGTAGCAGTCTTCCTCTTCTACCTGGGTGTGGGGATTCCGTGTAATCTTTGCGGAAGTAAGGACAAACTCAAAGCTCTCAGAAATAGAATCTTACGTCGTCCCGATCAAGAACCGGCAAAGGAAACGCCAGAGGAGAAACCAGAACAGAAACCAGAGGAGAAACCAGAACAGAAACCAGAGGAGAAGCCAGAACAGAAACCAGAGGAGAAACCAGAACAGAAACCAGAGGAGAAGCCAGAAGAGAAACCAGAGAAACCAGGGGAAAAAGTTAGTCCTGAAAATGAACAGGTTTAGTTTATTTTTTTTTTTGCAGAATGTTCAAGTAACTTGTAATGTTCCCCCAAATTAATTGTGGATTTGTAATGATTTGTATTTATAATTTCATCAATTTTGTCACAATCAATTTTTTTTTATTTGACGGTGTTTGTTGGAAACATTTAAGTTTCAGTATTTCAAGTCTGTGTATTTCATGTTTGTGTATTTCATGTTTGAGTATTTCAAGTCTGTGTATTTCTAGTTTGTGCATTTCATGTTTCAATATTTCAATTTCAGTAATTTCAAGTTTGTGTATTTCTAGTTTGTGCACTTCATGTTTCAGATTTCAAGTTTCAGCATTTAAAGGTTGTGTATTTCAAGTTAGTGTATTTCAAGCTTGTATATTTCAAATGTGAATATGTACAAGTTTGTGTATTTCAAGTTTGTGTTATTCAAATCTGTGCATTTCAAGTTTGTGCATTTCAAGTTTGTGTATTTTAAATCTGTCTATTTCAAGTCTGTGTATTTCAAGTTTGTGTATTTCAAGTTTGTGTATTTCATGTATGTTATTTCAAGTTTGTGTGTTTTAAGTCTATGTATTTCAAGTTTAAGTATTTCAAGTTTATGAATTTCAAATCTGTCTATTTCAAGTGTGTGTATTTCAAGTTAGTGTATTTCAAGTTAGTGTATTTCAAGTTTGTGTATTTCATGTCTGTATATTTCTAGTTTGTGTATTTCATGATTGAGTATTTCAAGTTTGTGTATTTCAATTTAGTGTATTTCAAGCTTGTGTTTTTCTAGTTAGTATATTTCAAGTTTGTGTATTTCTAGTTTGAGTATTTCAAGTTTGTATGTTTCTAGTTTGTGTATTCCAAGTTTGTATATATCTAATGTGAATATTTCAAGTTTGTGTATTTTCAAATCTGTGTATTTCATGCTTGTGTATTTCAAATCTGTGTATTTCAAGTTTGTGTATTTCAAGTTTGTGTATTTCAAATTTGCGTATTTCATGTCTGTATATTTCAAGTTTGAGTATTTCAAGTTTGCCCAAAAAAATACATTTTCTTATATTAAGTTTATATTAATCGAGTTGTTTTTTTTGTTGCTTCATCCACACGCTAATCAACTTTATATTTATGAATCTGAAGTAGATTGTGAAACCTAAACTGTGCTCATTCAAAACCATCAACTTTAGTCGCTGGAATCAATTTCACACCAAATGGAATACCAGCCCAATTCCCAGGGTGTTCAAGACTACGCCAGGCGATCTACATAAAACCAGACAGCCCTGACCTTTGTAAACGAATTGACCTTTCACGTCCTAATTTAATGCTTCCTGTCCCATGATCTATACCCGATGCAAATTTTTCATGAAAGGGCGGGACACAATTTGTCCAAATAATCTATCCCTCCTGTATATATCAAATCATTTGTGTGTTTGTGTGCGTGTGTGTCTGTTACTCAAAAAAAAATTACCGAGAAAATTTGCAATTAAAATGTTCTATAAATGTATGCAATTTTACATTTTAATTTTTAAAATATTATTTGATTTTTAATTTTTTAAATGCTCAAGAAATTAGGTTATGAAGAAAAATCATCATCATGTGCCATAGCAATTGGCGTTGACGATCATGTCCCTCCACAATCTTCTATCCACAGTGCATCTTATCAATTATGTTGTTGACTGTTTTCAGTGCCACGACACTAAGCTATCTAGTATCTTCTCTCTTTTTTGTCCGCGATCTCTCCTTCCCAATATTTGTCCAGTTGTTACAAAGGATTCCAACTTTCCTCTTCTCGTGATGTGCCCGAAAATGTTGATTGTTCCTTTCTGATGTTTTTTAGGAGCTCTTATTTTATGTTGACCTCTTTAAGAACTTCCTCATTGGTCTTTTCCGCTGTCCAGGGAACTTTCAACATTCTTCTGAGAAATCCCATCTCTGTGGCCTCTAATCGTCCTTTCATTTGTTTGTCTACTGTCCATGATTCGCTTCCTTAGGTCAGAATTGGTTCTATATAGCACAGATCAACTCTCTTTGTCACTTATATTGACATCCACATGTAGCATTAGAAGTTTTTCATTTTCTGAAATGCTATTTTGACCTGAGTTATTCTTATTTTTATTTCTGTGGTGCATCTCCCATCTGATGTTATTATTGTGCCCAAGTAATTGACGCGTTCCCTTGTTTCAGATTTGTTCTGTCTATTTTTATGCTGCGTGCTGGTGATTGTTTCTTCGACATGACCATTATTTATGTTTGTTTACTATTCAGACTGAGACCTTTCTTATTACTTTAACAATATTTGTGGAATTCCATCACAATTTTAAATTGAAATGACTAATAATATATCTGCATTGACTACTCTCACCAGACCAGCTGTTTGCTTCAATTAACAACTGATATGATAGTACTCGGAAATGCTGATGACACAGTTCTCCTCTCAAACGGCACAGAAGGATTAAAAGAGACAACTGAGTATGTCAAAAGCACAGTGAAGAGCAAAATCTCTGTCTAACAATAAATAAAACTAAGATCATGTCTGTTGTCAAAATAAAAACTAAAAAACCAAAAAAACATGAAACTGTAACAAACAATGAATATCTTTGACCTGTAGTAACTAACAATGTAGACTGGCAGAAAGAGATCACAAGAAGATTAGCAATAGCAACACACAACACCATGAAGAAAATGTGGCACAACACAAGCAAGGCAGTAACATTAAAATTACTTATGGGATGAACTTCCCGATAGCAACATATGGTTGTGAATCATGGAGTATATAAAAAAACAACAAAGAAGAAAATTGAAGATAAATTTCATTGGATATCTTTGATACTAAAAAAAAGTAATGAAGACATTAAAATATTTAAACATTAAAGATATTGAGTTATTGATTTATTTGCGGGTCATCATCATTGCACTCCGAACATGTCCGTAGGTGCTCAGATCCCATCCTCAGCAATTCCATCAGTGTCCAGCGACTGACGACTCCAGTTCTGTGTTGGTTGATAAGTCTTCTTACACGGCCACTAAGTTTCTCGTTTCTGGCTGTGCCCATCTTAACTCCCATCTCTTTCATTCCTAAACATTTAAACATGAAAAAGAACTAATAAAAGTCACTCTAGAGAGACAATTTGGCCACGTTAAAAGACAAAGTGGGCTGGATATAAGAATAAAGAAGGCATAGTTCCTGGGCGACGCATCAGGGGCAGATCAAGAAGAAAGTGGTTTCAAGACATCAAGGAGACATTGAACATGACAACAGAAGAAGTGGGAGATCTGACTAGAGACAGAGATTCTTTCAGACGGGCTGTGGTGAATGAAACGTTCTGTGGGAGATCTGGCTAGAGACAGAGATTCTTTCAGACGTGATGTGGTGAATGTAACGTTCTGTGCGAGATCTGACTAGAGACAGAGATTCTTTCAGACGGGCTGTGGTGAATGCAACGTTCTGTGGGAGATCTGGCTAGAGACAGAGATTCTTTCAGACGTGATGTAGGGAATAATGCAACGTTCTGTGTGAGATCTGACTAGAGACAGAGATTCTTTCAGACGGGCTGTGGTGAATGTAACGTTCTGTGCGAGATCTGACTAGAGACAGAGATTCTTTCAGACGTGATGTAGGGAATAATGCAACGTTCTGTGTGAGATCTGGCTAGAGACAGACATTCTTTCAGACGGGCTGTGGTGAATGTAACGTTCTGTGGGAGATCTGGCTAGAGACAGAGTTTCTTTCAGACGGGCTGTGGTGAATGTAACGTTCTGTGTGAGATCTGGCTAGAGACAGAGATTCTTTCAGACGGGCTGTGGTGAATGCAACGTTCTGTGGGAGATCTGGCTAGAGACAGAGTTTCTTTCAGACGGGCTGTGGTGAATGTAACGTTCTGTGGGAGATCTGGCTAGAGACAGAGATTCTTTCAGACGGGCTGTGGTGAATGCAACGTTCTGTGGGAGATCTGGCTAGAGACATAGATTCTTTCAGACGGGCTGTGGTGAATGCAACGTTCTGTGGAGATCTGGCTAGAGACATAGATTCTTTCAGACGGGCTGTGGTGAATGCAACGTTCTGTGGGAGATCTGGCTAGACACATAGATTCTTTCAGGCGGTCTGTGGTGAATGCAACGTTCTATAAAGGACATACGACATAAAAATAATGATGATGATGGTGATGATAATGATAAAAACATTCCCCATAGTCTTGAAACTGATAATTTATGCGAGCCTTTACATTTTGTGTCCCTAGACAAGAAAATACATTTTCTATTCCAATTATTGTTATTATTATACTATTAACGTTATATGGTAGTAGCCTCCGTCAGTCATAGTTGACAATGGATTTTTCAGCGCCCTTTGGACATGCAATTTTTCTTTCTTTTCTCTGTATATTCCCTTTTTCTATGAATCTGTCTGCTTCTTGTTTGAGTTGGAGCTCTAGAGTGTGTTTCCAAAGATTGCGGTCGGTAGCTATTTCTTACTGGGCAGCAGGGTTTATGTTTAGAATCTTCATGTCACGTTTACACACGTCTAGAAATTGGAGATTTGGGCGCCCCCTAGTTCGTTTGCCATGTGCTAGTTGCCCATGAAGGTTATCTTTTGGTATACGGCCAGAATACTTTTACATAATACCACGAATACTTATACATAATACCACGAATACTTATTCTACGTCACTAGGTTAATGTTCATGAGAGGGGAAACTTCAGAAAATTCAAATTGGAAGATGTTTAGTGCAAATGTTTATTTTCAATCCACAGCTGCCACTGCAGTTTTAGATAAAACTTTCTTCTTATCAAAAGTTAAATACACCATTAGACGATTATTAACAGATAATATTTCTGAAATGAACAAAATAAACAAGAAACTAAATTATCAATGACAAACTTCTGTGTGTTGGGAAACTTGTCTGACCCTATCCCTATAGTATTACTTTGAGGTCTGCTCAAATCAGTCATCAGAGAGCCAGGTTGTAAAGCTGATTGATAACGTTTCTCCGGTGGCTGCTTTAACCGGCCTCGTTTTGAATGATACGATTATTTAATGAGAAATGGTTGATGATCTCTCTCATGTCAAATGACAAAAATAAAAAGTCGAATAATTCAGGGCAAAATTGCAGTTCAGAAAATGAAAAAAAGTCTTGTGCAACAAGTCAATGTCAATGGAAGTGAGATAGAGAGTTCATCGGTGCTATATAGAGCCAATTCTGACATACTATGGAAGTGAATTATGTACAATAGACAGACATTAGAAATGACGATTAGAGGCCTCACAGATGGGATTTCTCAGAAAAATATTGACATTTCCATGGACCGTTAAAAAAAAGAAACAATGAAGAAGCCAACTTCTCAAAGAGGCCAATACAAAAAGGGAGCTCATAAAAAAAAATCAGAAAGAAACATTCAACGTTTTTAGAGCACATCAAGAGAAGAGGAAAGTTGGAATATTTGATCACAACTGGCAAAATGCAAGGAGAGAGAGATGGCAAGCAACAAAGATAGAAGATATAGGATAGTTTGGTGTCATGGCACGGAAACAGTCAAAGATAGAAGATATAGGATAGTTTGGTGTCATGGCACGGAAAACAGTCAACAACAAAATCGATACGATGCATTGTGGAAAGAAAATTTTGGGAGGACATGATCGCCTACGCCAACCGAATGGCACATGCTGATGATGATAACGATGATAACCATGAATGTCAAATCTTCTCAAATCTGTCAAAAGATACAAGCAGACATCTTGCGTTGTTGTACAAGGGAGTTAATCACCAAATGTATTATTCTTCTTCTACCTTTCAGCTCCCTGTGGAGCATAGGTCTTCAACAAAAACTTTCAGCTCCCTGTGAGGCATAGGTCTTCAACAAAAACTTTCAGCTCCCTGTGGAGCATAGGTCTTCAACAAAAACTTTCAGCTCCCTGTGGAGCATAGGTCTTCAACAAAAACTTTCAGCTCCCTGTGGAGCATAGGTCTTCAACAAAAACTTTCCAAGCCGTTCTGTTTCTTGCCATTCTTTTAAGATCATTCCATGTCTTCCCGATCCACTTCATCTCTGCTTCCATCTCACTTCTCCATGAATATTTTTGTCTTCTCCTTTGTCTCGTCTCCTGGAGATTCGAAAACATGGCTCTTGTTGTGTAGCACTCACAGTTGGCTTAACTTGTCCTTGCTCATTTAGAATACATACACTCCAGGTGCCAATCGTGGAGGATTTCCTTGTAGACAAATGGAGAATCGATGACCGTGACTCCTTGGGGCTTTCTCCGGATTGCGTCATACATATCTTAGACAGAGAGCCCTAATCTATCCTTGATGGTGGCTTTACCTTTTTTCTTTTCTCTGACTTCCTTTCTTTGTCCATGTTTGTGAAGTTTTTGTCGCTTATTTTGTTTTTACAGTACAGGAAAGCGGCCATATGTCCAACCCTCCTTAGTCACCTCTTACGAACATGCCTGGTAGGGAACAGCGCTACAATTCTTTACTCCCCTATCGGGCCCCGACAAAGGTAAAGGTCAAGTACGAGACTTGAACCAGCGTCTTAGCACGCGAGTTTCCGCCCATATGTGCTCGGCCGCCTATCCAGAAATGTTCGGAGATTTCTGGATAGTGTCGCCTCAAGCATCGAAACTCACGATGTGAGGCGACATTCCTCACCTTCTCAGAGTACTACCCTGGTACCCATTTCTGCCAACGGCTGGGTCGACCGTGGGGGTATTTTTTTCCCAGCCACGAGCACAACACACACTGCTCCCAGCGGAATCGAACACGGGTTGTCCGAACGTCGGTAGCCCAGTCGGGTGGTTTCCCAACTAGGCTACCGAGGCCCCCAAATTCGGGCCCCCGCAGCTCACAAGCAAGCAAATGTATTATTCCTCCTGTTTTTTTGAACGTTTATGTCTTCTAATATTCTCTCTA
Organism: Megaustenia siamemsis; assembly: GCA_032433765.1. Taxonomy (NCBI): domain Eukaryota; kingdom Metazoa; phylum Mollusca; class Gastropoda; order Stylommatophora; family Ariophantidae; genus Megaustenia; species Megaustenia siamemsis. The sequence goes on along the minus strand of JAVIAB010000104.1, from coordinate 29,316,999 downwards.
TTATCATTACCATTATCCTGCGATTGTTTGGGTCATGTTAAAAGACACAACAGCTTACTAAACGTAATCCTGGAGGGGATCATACAGGGTAAAAGAGGCAGAGGCAAAACATGACTAACATGGACGAGTAACATCTAAAGAATGACAAATCAGCCTATGACAACCTGCACCATCAAAGGAAGAGACAGAGCGGAATGGCGTTCTAAGGTAGCCAACCTTCGTTGCGGAGATGGCACTCGATGATGATGATACCATTGGCATGGACATTAACAAATAAATACAATAAAAGGCTTTATAACTTTGCGACCTACTGTAATGAGTGTGTCGTTCAACAACGGGCAAGCTACCCGATGAGCTTGTATCAGTTTGGCCACGGCTCAACATGCTAGTGTTTGTTGTCATGGCAACAGACAACGCCAATAAATAGACTCGCGACAATCGTTGTTTATAGCAAAGTTGAAATTAGACGATGATGATGATGATGATGATGATGATAATGATCATGATGATGATGATGACGATGAAGCAGTTAGAAGTCGGTTGGACATCAGCTGCAGTGAATGATGCTTCAAGTTGTATGAGACCGTTTCACTGACATAATTCGTTACTTTTAACAATTGGGCATTCGTGGTTGTACAAGGGAAATAACTGCGATAATTTATGTGTCGGGTCGTTGGAATATTTCCGGTTGTCTCCGCTGGACTGAACATTTGAAAGAAAGGGAAAAAGTGATACGGTAACAGCTTTATATAGACCACAAACAAAACAAAGTAGAACAACGTTTCGGCCAGAAGACCTTCAGCTGAAACAGCAAACAACAACTCACAAATATTCTAGTCTATTCATGTAGGGCGATACACAAACATTGAAGAGCAGCGGTATGGTACTAGTAAAGGGGTAAATGCATCAAGATGGATGTGAACCTGATATCTTCAGCTTTACAGCAGCTTCGCATTTATATCCACCTTGATGCATCTTTATACCTTTAGCCCTTTACTATTTACTTTTCTATCCATCTTGAAGTATCTTTATACCTTTAGCCCTTTACTATTTTACTTTTCTATCCATCTTGATGTATCTTTATACCTTTAGCCCTTTACTATTTTACTTTTCTATCCATCTTGATGCATCTTTATACCTTTAGCCCTTTACTATTTTACTTTTCTATCCATCTTGATGTATCTTTATACCTTTAGCCCTTTACTATTTACTTTTCTATCCATCTTGATGTATCTTTATACCTTTAGCCCTTTACTATTTTACTTTTCTATCCATCTTGATGTATCTTTATACCTTTAGCCCTTTACTATTTTACTTTTCTATCCATCTTGATGTATCTTTATACCTTTAGCCCTTTACTATTTTACTTTTCTATCCATCTTGATGTATCTTTATACCTTTAGCCCTTTACTACTTTACTTTGCTATGCATCTTGATGCATCTTTATACCTTTAGCCCTTTACTATTTTACTTTTCTATCCATCTTGATGCATCTTTATACCTTTAGCCCTTTACTACTTTACTTTTCTATGCATCTTTATACCTTTAGCCCTTTACTACTTTACTTTGCTATGCATCTTGATGCATCTTTGTACCTTTAGCCCTTTACTACTTTACTTTTCTATGCATCTTTATGCCTTTAGCCCTTTACTACTTTACTTTTCTATGCATCTTGATGTCTTCCCTCGCCCAGACTGAAGCTCTAACCCACTGGGACAGACAGACTGTTTTCTGTCTGGGCTTTTCTCCCTCAGACTTCAGTCCATACCAGACAAGGATCATTACAGCCGGAGCTATAGTTCGTTCACACGTTCGTGCCCACGACGTTGATCAATTATCTCGGAAACTGGGTGATGAATTTCTGTAATTCTTTTTCATGAAACCTTATTTTTTCACCGACCTTCAGATTTTATAACATTTAAGTACAAAGGTAGTCTGAATTTTTGTTATATAATTTTAGGAAAATATCAAACCGTGTGCTCTAAACATGAGATTATTTTGCTGTCAATTATGTTAATTTTTTTAACAAACCTCTCAGTGGATTGCATCTTACAAATTACGGTTCAGTTAGCGCGAGTTGGTGCTAAGATTGTGTGGAGAGCACGTGAAATTAGCCTTTTTGAAGGGTGAGTTGATTACAACAAATGGGGGTATCATAAAATCCTAAAAAATTAGAACAACAAAAAAATCATATTTTTATACATCTCAAGGAAGCAAAAATCTGTCCTAAATGCATGACAGTAGGGAAAAAATTCAGACTTAAGGTCGGTGAAAAAAATTAAGATTTCTTGAAAAGTATTCCAGAAATTTATCAGTTTCTGAGATCATTAATAAACTCTGTTTTCACGAATTTCTGAACGGACTATAGTTATGTCCACTGTATGCAATTTATAAAATTATAGAAGTAGTGGTCTGTGACAATAGAGCGATGTCGTATAGAAATATAGAAGTAGCGGTCTGTTACAATAGAGCGATGTCGTATAGAAATATAGTGTAAGTGGTCTGTGACAATAGAGTGATGTCGTATAGAAATATAGACGTAGTGGTCTGTGACAATAGAGCGATGTCGTATAGAAATATAGACGTAGTGGTCTGTGACAATAGAGCGATGTCGTATAGAAATATAGAAGTAGCGGTCTGTGACAATAGAGCGGTGTCGTATAGAAATATAGAAGTGTGGAGTTGTGACAATAGTGTTGGATGGAAAATTGTATTTTTTTTTTCGTTCGCCAGCTTTTTACCTCTGACGAAGTCCCTAGAGACTAGGAACTGCATTTTGCGTGTTAATCCATTTCTCCCTGGCAGCTGAGTGCACATGGGTCCCTCGCCGCACAGGCAGATAACTCCCGACTTTGGAAGTACTCATATCTTTTTCCGTCGATGAGTAATTGACTTTCAATCCGGGCCTCGCTGCTGAGACCAGGGGTGGTTGCCACAGAGAGAAATCATAAATAAAAATCCCAACCGGTGCAGAAGGGATTTGAACCCACAACCTGTCTGTCTCGAGGCCAGCGTCTTGACTCGAGACCAACCAGTCCTCCACAAAGAGACTGTTTTCTGTCTGGGCTTTTCTCCCTTAGACTTCAGACAACACCAGACACGGAACATTATAGCTGGAGGTAGTTGTGTCCACTGTATGCAATATATAAAAGTATAGAAGTAGTGGTCTGTGACAATATAGCTGTGTTGTCTAGAAATATAGAAGTAGTGGTCTGTGACAATATAGCTGTGTTGTCTAGAAATATAGAAGTGTGGATTTGTAACTATAGTGTCTGATTGATGGCAAATTAAAAACACTAGGAAACAACAGCAGCAGAGGTCAACAAAAGAGGTAAAGACGGACAATTAAATCTCTCCTTGGGGCTGAATAACAAATGAGGAAGAAAAAAGAAAATGCAAAATTATAGTTGAGTTTTGAAAGGAAAAGAAATAGGCCTAACAATTTGTAGAGTTAACTAGATCAAGGGTTTGTCACAGGTTTGATATCAAATACTCTATGTTTTGTACAACATTAGACTTGATTGTTGGCACACTGGGTCTCCACATATCTACACGAGTAGAATGTCTATAGTCGCATACCCTAAAGTGTGTACAAGAATGTGGGTACATTAGAACTTCATGCGTGTTCAAGAGTTGAGTATTATATCTATATTCGCAGACCCTAATGTGTGTACAAGAGTTGAGTAGAATATCTATCGTCTCAGATCATAAAGTATGTACAAGGGTTGAGTAGAATATCTATCGTCTCAGATAATAAAGTATGTACAAGGGTTGAGTAGAATATCTATCGTCTCAGATCCTAAAGTGTGTGCAAGGGTTGAGTAGAATATCTAGTCTCAGATCCTAAAGTGTGTACAAGGGTTGAGTAGAATGTCTAGTCTCAGATCCTAAAGTGTATACAAGGGTTGAGTAGAATATCTAGTCTCAGATCCTAAAGTATGTACAAGGGTTGAGTAGAATATCTAGTCTCAGATCCTAAAGTATGTACAAGGGTTGTGTAGAATGTCTAGTCTCAGATCCTAAAGTATGTACAAGGGTTGAGTAGAATATCTAGTCTCAGATCCTAAAGTGTGTACAAGGGTTGAGTAGAATATCTATAGTCTCAGATCCTAAAGAGTGTACAAGAGTTGAGTAGAATATCTATAGTCTCAGATCCTAAAGTGTGTACAAGGGTTGAGTAGAATATCTATAGTCACAGATCCTAAAGTGTGTACAAGGGTTGCTTAAAATATATATATTCGAACAATATACCCTCTACAAATAGAAAAACCCTCCTATCCCTCTACAAATAGAAACACCCTCCTATCCCTCTACAAATAGAAACACCCTCCTATCCTTCTTAGAATAGTAACACCCTGCTATCCCTCTTAGAATAGAAACACCTTCCTATCCCTCTACAAATAGAAACACCCTCCTATCCCTCTACAAATAGAAATACCCTCCTATCCCTCTACAAATAGAAACACCCTCCTATCCCTCTACAAACAGAAACACCCTCCTATCCCTCTTCAAATAGAAACATACTAGTATCCCTCTTCAAATAGAAACACCCTCCGATCCCTCTACAAATAAAAACACCTTACTATCCTTCTACAAATAGAAACACCCTGCTATCCCTCTACAAATTGAAACACTCCCTATCCCTCCTCAAATAGAAACATCCTAATATCCCTCTTCAAATAGAAACACCCTCCTATCCCTCTACAAATAGAAACACCCTACTATCCCTCTACAAATAGAAACAGGGATACCATGGTGGGGTGTGCTAAACACTCCAAGGTATGGTGACAGCTTTACAAATAAAGAACACAACACAATACTGACGTTTCGGCCTGTGGCCTTCTCCAGAATACAGGGACAACGACAACAAGCGGTGAAGCACAATTACTACATGTTAGATGATCAAGTGGAGGGCGAGGAAAGTAGGATGCAGAAATAAGAAAGAGAGAAGAGAGAAATGAATATTACATGATGATAGGTATGATGGGCGTCAAGATATATAAAATAGAAAAAGAGAAAATGTATAATAAAATGTACTTAGCTTAGCTCAGAGCAGGAAATCTGTAATTCGTGCTGAAACAAGTCGGAATGACTAGGAGCGCAGAGAACGTGTATAGAAAGCAACACGTGACCAAGACAGGTGAGTTAAGAGGGCAAACGGATCTAATATCGGGAAAACCAAAAAGGGGGGGGGGGGGGAGGGGGGATATACGAAGACACTCCTGGGACACAACAAGCAATACATATAAATCACTCAACAATGGAAGTGAGAGATCACGCGAGAGGTTAAGAGAAAGAAATTGAATGACACGACAAAGTAGTGAACTAGGCAATGGGTGAGAGAGATGGACTCTACAGAATGGATGGCCTCGAACTGAAAGAGTTGAGAGGTAGGTCAACGAAAGGAAGGATTGGATACTGGAGGAAGAGATAAGGAGAGGAACAATAATAAAGCCGGTATAATGAGAAGGGCGATAGAGGGGTGGTCCAGAGGAAGTTAGTCTATCGGGAGGTAGGGAAGTATTAGAGGAGGAGGTATGGAGAGGAGGGATAAGAAGCAGGTATGTGAAAACTGGATAGGAGGAGAGGCGGTAGGTCAGAAGTGAATGGAAAAAGAGAAAGTCTGGAAGAAGTGGTGCAATAGGGGATGGTGTGCAAGAGGTATGAACCATAGGAGGTAAAGAAGTAGGGAAATGATAGAACAAAGGGGGAATGAAAGTGGGCATCAGGATAAGGGGGATACTGGAATAGTAGGTATAGATGAGTAGTGACTACAAGTGAATAGAGAGGAGAGGGGTGAGCTAGGAGTAGATCAGCAGAGGGGTGGTGGGAAGGACGAGGAACAATAGAGGTGGGCAGAGAGATCGTACGTACAGTCCAGGTGGAGAGGTGATATAGGGATAAAGAGGTAAAGGACATGAAGGTAGTCAGAAGAGAAAAAGGTGTGGGGAGAGGGGGGGTTTAGGATGAAGAAGGCAAGATGGGGGTTGCTCAAAGAGGATATGAAAAGCAGGAATGGACGAGGAGTAGAAGACCCAAGAAGAGAAATATGAAGAGAGGTCCATAGGAGGGAGGAGGGTCCTCAGAGGGACAGGGATACATTGATGCCACGAGGGTGAGGCAGCCCCAACGAGCGATCAGACGGTGCTCAAGAGTGAGCCGACTGTGGTGATCAGAGGAGCATGATATTAGGCCAGTTACCAAGACATCAGTCTTACCTCATGGCCCCTCGAGTTAAAGTGTGCTGCTACAGGAGTGTCCGCTTCTCGGGTGATGTCATTCAAGTGTTCACGGCACCTATCGCCGATCCTTCGACCAGACTGACCGATGTAGGTCAACTTGCATCGCTTACAAATGATGGCATAAATGATGTTCCGCGATGTGCAAGTGAATCCCTCTCTGATCTCGAAAGGACCATTAGGGAAGAGGACAGTGTCGGTCTGGAGAACGTGGTCACAAGTTTTACATACTCTCCGGTTGCAGCGGATAGTGCCTCGATGGCTGAAGTGGTCAGCAGGAAGACGGCCCCTGACAAGAAAGTCTCGGAGGTTCCGGTCACGTCTAAAGGCCACTAGTGGCGGGTCAGGGAAGAGCAGACGAGTAGTAGGGTCAGATCGAAGAATAGGGAGGTAGCTGTGGATGGTCCTAATAGCGGCGTAGTGGTGAGGGTGATAGGTGAGGGCGAGTACTACTCTATCAGAGGGGGGATGAGTAGAGGGGGTAAGAGCAGACTGACGTGAAGTGAGGAGAACTCGACGCAGGGCAGGGAGGAGAGCTGATTCAGGATAGAGACGTCGGCGGAAGAAATCAAGCATGAGGTGGGCATTGTGAAGGAAATCTTCATCGTCTTGGCGAAGGCGATGAAGTCTGAGAAACTGAGAATAGGGAAGAGAGTTCTTACAGGATGTTGGGTGAGAGGAGTCGTAGCGGAGGAAACTATGGGAGTCAGTAGTAGTATACAAGGGTCCATTTGGATATTATTTGGCCGTAAATTAACAAAGCTATATAGCAGGCGCATTTCGCGCCTAATGTACACGAGAGACAAGGGGAGTTAACTATGACATTTCGTGTCCGGATGTCGACCTCTGGTCCCGGTGACCCCAGAAGTGACCTGTTTATGTCTGGTGTGTGCTGACTTTGGAGTTCTTGATGTACTTAATCGATAGTGATAGGTTAGTAGATTATACAACATCAATGAAAAACAATCAATATAAAACAAAAGACGAAGATATATTTTATTCTTTTATTATCTCAATAGGTGTATAACATTACAAACATATTCAGTACATTGAGTAAATATATAGTACATGGATAACATTTATTTATAGCTATGTAGTTGGGTGTCTGCTTAGCGTTGTACCATAAATGAAGCATAAGGGTGAAACTGTTAGAGATTCCTGGTTAGTCTAAGCTGGTAGTGTAAAGAGTTAAATATCTAACCGTTAGAGTTAGGGTTAGGGTTAGGTTCACCATTAGGGTTAGGGTTAGGTTCACCGTTAGGGTTAGGGTTAGGTTCACCGTTAGTGTTAGGGTTAGGGTTAGGTTCACCGTTAGTGTTAGGGTTAGGGTTAGGTTCACCGTTAGGGTTAGGGTAAGGGTTAGGGGTAGGTTCACCATTAGGGTTAGGGTTAGGGTTAGGTTAACCGTTAGGTTAGGGTTATGGTTAGGTTCACCGTTAGGGTTAGGGTTAGGTTTAGGTTCACCATTAGGGATAGGGTTAGGGCGTTTTGGTGTATGCTTTAACACCTTTACAGTTTATACAGTCTGTCTTGCTAATATGCGCATCGCAAAACTCGGCAGGAAACCAGTCTTATATACACTATTAAACTCATCCCGCAGACCTGACTTAACTATGTCCTCTAACTTAGGGCCGCTTAAGGCTAAGTATAAACTATCAGTATCTGTTTCACATAACTGAAAGTCGGACCTATCTACAAACTTATCTAAGAAACTCAAAATAAAAATCTAACATACGAAGTTTCGCATATTGATACACGAAGAAACCGATTTGTAGGGGTAAGTCCCAAACAGTTTCTTTTTCTCCATCTCAATTTCGAAAAGATCCACACCTATTTAAGTCATCTTTTTAAACCGGGAACTGTTTATCATTTTCTAGACTTCTCTGTATCTCTCTCTCTCTCTCTCTCGCTCTCTCTCTCGCTCTCTCTCTCTCTCTCTCTTCTAACCCCTACTAGACTTCTTTCCTACCATTCGTACTTTATATACATCACCATTAATACAACTGAAATTCCTTTAATTATAACCTATCACATCGTTATGAGATAAGAAAAAAACAGAAAAAAAAATTCAACTTAAGTAAAAAAATTTTTTTTTTTTTTGGGGTTCGTCAGTTTGTCGAAACGGTCCACTGCTTCTGACAGATTAACTCAGGTAAATTGAAAGAGGCTCGGCTTATTATCTCGGTGGTCGTCGTGTGTGTTGGTACGTGACGGCGCGTCGCTCGTAGTGTGCGTGAAAGAGTATTTTAAAAGAGTATATTTGTGAAAGTAAAAATTCAGAATTATTTAAAAAAATATGTATTTGTGAAAGTAAAAATCTCAGAATTATTAAAAATAAAAAATAAAAAAAATAGTCTCCCATCAGGATTCGAACACGGGACTGCGTGACAGGCCAGGCACTTACCACACGGTCCACTTCGTCACTTTGTCGAACGGTCTCCTGTGTCTGAGAGATTAACTCAGGTAAATTCAAAATAGACTCGGTGGTAATCGGCTTATCTCGGTGGTCGTGATATGCTCTCGCGGTGTGTTAGATGAAAATATTTGTGAAAGAGTATTTTAAAAGAGTATATTTGTGAAAGTAAAAATTCAGAATTATTTTAAAAATATGTATTTGTGAAAGTAAAAAACTCAGAATTATTAAAAATAAAAAATTTAAAAAAAATTAAAAAATAGTCTCCCATCAGGATTCGAACACGGGTCTACTACGTGACAGGAGGCGACATGTAAAAAAAATGCTGACAAGCAATGACGTTGAAGGTTAGTTTGTCCAACGGTCTACTGTGTCTGAGAGATTAACTCAGGTAAATTCAAAAGATCGGGGCGTCAATCAGGCCGGCTCAGGATATTTCAGTTAACCAACTCAGGTAAACCCCGATTGAAAAGAAAACGGACTTATGTTAAAAATAATAAAATATAATGATGAAAAATCAATATTTAAAAAAACTTAAAGTGAAGGGAAATTTAAAATTATAGGCGATCTCGTAACTGATTGGGTCGCGGATCTCGCACTACATTTTTTTTTAGTGCCACCCTCAACACCAGCATCAACCCTTCATGTCCTATCATCACCAACATACCACACAAAGTTTCAAACCGATTATTATTCGACAGCGGTCGGCATGTGAGAAGGGCGGATATTAGGCGACATGTAAAAAAAAACATGCTGACAAGCAATGACGTTGAAGGGGTATTGTTAGGAAAAGGAAAATACGACTAGCTCGCGGGCGAGAACGAGTTGGTTGACACAGGTGTGTTATTGTAGTATCGCTAACATCATGTGCCAGGATAGCGGTTCTTGGGGAAAGATTATTGGTCGTGTGTGTTATCGCTATCAACATCATCATGTGTCGTGTAGTAAGGTGTGCTAATATTAAATAGTGACGCTCGCTCTCTCTCATTCATGGTAAAGCAAAACAAATAAGATTTTACCACCATAACACACCCACGACCTCTCGAACCACGCACTTAACAAACTACAAACTTAATAAACCACAACCCCACGAACCATGGACTTAACGAATCATCAACTCACGAACCACGAACCACAACCCCACTCAAAGCTGGAATAGGTAATCGGTGACTTTGCTGAAACATCCTGGGCATCCATACTGGCTGCCGGAGCTGTCGTCTGATTAACAAGAGTGAGGTCCCCTTGGTTAACAAAAAAGGGCGTGTAGTTGATCTGGTTAACAACAGGTGGCGTGTAGTTGAGGTTAGCATAAGCGTTTTCGAGACTGCCTTAACGCCATCTTTAGACAATGGAACTATCCCCTCTGCCTTCATGTCCTATCATCATCATGTGCCACCCTCAACACCATCATCAACCCTTCATGTCCTATCATCATCATGTGCCACCCTCAACACCATCATCAACCCTTCATGTCCTATCATCATCATGTGCCACCCTCAACACCATCATCAACCCTTCATGTCCTATCATCATCATGTGCCACCCTCAACACCATCATCCCTTCATGTCCTATCATCATCAAGCCACACAAAGTATCAAACCGATTATTAGTGACACATCATCATGTGCCACCCTCAACACCATCATCATCCCTTCATGTCCTATCATCATCATGTGCCACCCTCAACACCATCATCCCTTCATGTCCTATCATCATCATGTGCCACCCTCAACTCCATCATCCCTTCATGTCCTATCATCATCATGTGCCACCCTCAACACATCATCAGCCCTTCAGGTCCTATCATCAAGCCACACAAAGTATCAAACAGCGAAATTCTCTCTCTCTCTCTCTCTCTCTCTCTCTCTGTCTCTCTTTGCAACGTGCAAAAACATGCACAAGTTGACATGCGAACCAGTTTGGCACAATGCACCAATAGACATCCCCATACCAAAAATGTACTTTGATAATCACATTTATAATTGATACGCCCCTTACGAAGGCTGATTGTTACGCCCCTTACGAAGGTGAAGGTGGGGTAAAATGTTTGCGATTTGGCGGGACTTTGGATGTAACTATCTGATCGATGTGTCTAACTAGTATCAGTATGGAAGTAGATTTTTAGGAATACAACTAGACTGACAATTAAGCCTGAAGAAACACGTAGAGAATCTCACTAAGAAGGCAACACAAAGACTCCAACTAATGAAAATGTTAGAGAACGAGCAAGGGAATGTTAGAGAACGCTGGAGGCAATGTTAAAGAACGATCGTGGTAATGTTAGAGAACGCTCGAGGTAATGTTAGAGAACGCTCGAAGAACGCTGGAGGCAATGTTAAAGAACGATCGTGGTAATGTTAGAGAACGCTCGAGGTAATGTTAGAGAACGCTCGAGGCAATGTTAGAGAACGCTCGAGGCAATGTTAAAGAACGATCGTGGTAATGTTAGAGAACGCTCGAGGCAATGTTAGAGAACGCTCGAGGCAATGTTAAAGAACGATCGTGGTAATGTTAGAGAACGCTCGAGGTAATGTTAGAGAACGCTCGAGGCAATGTTAGAGAACGCTCGAGGTAATGTTAGAGAACGCTCGAGGTAATGTTAGAGAACGCTCGAGGTAATGTTAGAGAACGCTCGAGGTAATGTTAGAGAACGCTCGAGGTAATGTTAGAGAACGCTCGAGGTAATGTTAGAGAACGCTCGAGGTAATGTTAGAGAACGCTCGAGGCAATGTTAGAGAACGCTCGAGGTAATGTTAGAGAACGATCGTGGTAATGTTAGAGAACGATCGAAGAACGCTGGAGGCAATGTTAAAGAACGATCGTGGTAATGTTAGAGAACGCTCGAGGCAATGTTAGAGAACGCTGGAGGCAATGTTAAAGAACGATCGTGGTAATGTTAGAGAACGCTCGAGGTAATGTTAGAGAACGCTCGAGGCAATGTTAGAGAACGCTCGAGGTAATGTTAGAGAACGCTCGAGGTAATGTTAGAGAACGCTCGAGGTAATGTTAGAGAACGCTCGAGGTAATGTTAGAGAACGCTCGAGGTAATGTTAGAGAACGCTCGAGGCAATGTTAGAGAACGCTCGAGGTAATGTTAGAGAACGCTCGAGGTAATGTTAGAGAACGCTCGAGGTAATGTTAGAGAACGCTCGAGGTAATGTTAGAGAACGATCGTGGCAATGTTAGAGAACGCTCGAGGTAATGTTAGAGAACGCTCGAGGCAATGTTAGAGAACGCTCGAGGCAATGTTAGAGAACGATCGAGGCAATGTTAGAGAACGATCGAGGCAATGTTAGAGAACGATCGAAGAACGCTGGAGGCAATGTTAAAGAACGATCGTGGCAATGTTAGAGAACGCTCGAGGCAATGTTAGAGAACGATCGTGGCAATGTTAAAGAACGATCGTGGCAATGTTAGAGAACGCTCGAAGAACGCTCGAGGCAATGTTAAAGAACGATCGTGGCAATGTTAGAGAACGCTCGAGGTAATGTTAGAGAACGCTCGAGGTAATGTTAGAGAACGATCGTGGCAATGTTAGAGAACGATCGTGGCAATGTTAGAGAACGATCGTGGCAATGTTAGAGAACGATCGTGGCAATGTTAGAGAACGATCGTGGCAATATTAGAGAACGCTCGAGGCAATGTTAGAGAACGATCGTGGCAATGTTAGAGAACGCTCGAGGCAATGTTAGAGAACGATCGAAGAACGCTGGAGGCAATGTTAGAGAACGCTCGAGGTAATGTTAGAGAACGATCGTGGTAATGTTAGAGAACGCTCGAGGTAATGTTAGAGAACGATCGTGGTAATGTTAGAGAACGCTCGAGGCAATGTTAGAGAACGCTCGAGGCAATGTTAGAGAACGATCGAGGCAATGTTAGAGAACGATCGTGGCAATGTTAGAGAACGCTCGAGGCAATGTTAGAGAACGCTCGAGGCAATGTTAGAGAACGCTCGAGGCAATGTTAGAGAACGCTCGAGGCAATGTTAGAGAACGCTCGAAGAACGCTGGAGGCAATGTTAGAGAACGCTCGAGGTAATGTTAGAGAACGATCGTGGTAATGTTAGAGAACGCTCGAGGTAATGTTAGAGAACGATCGTGGTAATGTTAGAGAACGCTCGAGGCAATGTTAGAGAACGCTCGAGGCAATGTTAGAGAACGATCGAGGCAATGTTAGAGAACGCTCGAGGCAATGTTAGAGAACGCTCGAGGCAATGTTAGAGAACGATCGAGGCAATGTTAGAGAACGATCGAGGCAATGTTAGAGAACGCTCGAGGCAATGTTAGAGAACGATCGAGGCAATGTTAGAGAACGATCGAGGCAATGTTAGAGAACGCTCGAGGCAATGTTAGAGAACGCTGGAGGCAATGTTAGAGAACGCTCGAGGCAATGTTAGAGAACGCTCGAGGCAATGTTAGAGAACGCTCGAGGTAATGTTAGAGAACGCTCGAGGCAATGTTAGAGAACGCTCGAGGCAATGTTAGAGAACGCTCGAGGCAATGTTAGAGAACGATCGAGGCAATGTTAGAGAACGCTCGAGGCAATGTTAGAGAACGATCGAGGCAATGTTAGAGAACGATCGAGGCAATGTTAGAGAACGCTCGAGGCAATGTTAGAGAACGCTCGAGGCAATGTTAGAGAACGATCGAGGCAATGTTAGAGAACGCTCGAGGCAATGTTAGAGAACGATCGAGGCAATGTTAGAGAACGCTCGAGGCAATGTTAGAGAACGCTCGAGGCAATGTTAGAGAACGCTCGAGGCAATGTTAGAGAACGCTCGAGGCAATGTTAGAGAACGCTCGAGGCAATGTTAGAGAACGCTCGAGGTAATGTTAGAGAACGCTCGAGGTAATGTTAGAGAACGCTCGAGGTAATGTTAGAGAACGCTCGAGGTAATGTTAGAGAACGCTCGAGGCAATGTTAGAGAACGCTCGAGGCAATGTTAGAGAACGATCGAGGCAATGTTAGAGAACGCTCGAGGCAATGTTAGAGAACGCTCGAGGCAATGTTAGAGAACGCTCGAGGTAATGTTAGAGAACGCTCGAGGTAATGTTAGAGAACGCTCGAGGTAATGTTAGAGAACGCTCGAGGTAATGTTAGAGAACGCTCGAGGTAATGTTAGAGAACGCTCGAGGCAATGTTAGAGAACGCTCGAGGTAATGTTAGAGAACGCTCGAGGCAATGTTAGAGAACGCTCGAGGTAATGTTAGAGAACGCTCGAGGCAATGTTAGAGAACGATCGAGGCAATGTTAGAGAACGCTCGAGGCAATGTTAGAGAACGCTCGAGGCAATGTTAGAGAACGCTCGAGGTAATGTTAGAGAACGCTCGAGGTAATGTTAGAGAACGCTCGAGGTAATGTTAGAGAACGCTCGAGGTAATGTTAGAGAACGCTCGAGGCAATGTTAGAGAACGCTCGAGGCAATGTTAGAGAACGCTCGAGGCAATGTTAGAGAACGCTCGAGGCAATGTTAGAGAACGCTCGAGGCAATGTTAGAGAACGCTCGAGGCAATGTTAGAGAACGCTCGAGGCAATGTTAGAGAACGCTCGAAGAACGCTGGAGGCAATGTTAAAGAACGATCGTGGTAATGTTAGAGAACGCTCGAGGCAATGTTAGAGAACGCTCGAGGCAATGTTAGAGAACGATCGAGGCAATGTTAGAGAACGCTCGAGGCAATGTTAGAGAACGATCGAGGCAATGTTAGAGAACGCTCGAGGCAATGTTAGAGAACGATCGTGGTAATGTTAGAGAACGCTCGAGGCAATGTTAGAGAACGCTCGAGGCAATGTTAGAGAACGATCGTGGTAATGTTAGAGAACGATCGTGGTAATGTTAGAGAACGCTCGAGGCAATGTTAGAGAACGCTCGAGGCAATGTTAGAGAACGATCGTGGTAATGTTAGAGAACGCTCGAGGCAATGTTAGAGAACGCTCGAGGCAATGTTAGAGAACGATCGAGGCAATGTTAGAGAACGATCGAGGCAATGTTAGAGAACGCTCGAGGCAATGTTAGAGAACGCTCGAGGTAATGTTAGAGAACGCTCGAGGTAATGTTAGAGAACGATCGTGGTAATGTTAGAGAACGCTCGAGGTAATGTTAGAGAACGATCGTGGTAATGTTAGAGAACGCTCGAGGTAATGTTAGAGAACGATCGTGGTAATGTTAAAGAACGATCGTGGTAATGTTAGAGAACGATCGTGGTAATGTTAGAGAACGCTCGAGGCAATGTTAGAGAACGCTCGAAGAACGCTGGAGGCAATGTTAGAGAACGCTCGAGGTAATGTTAGAGAACGATCGTGGTAATGTTAAAGAACGATCGTGGTAATGTTAGAGAACGATCGTGGTAATGTTAGAGAACGCTCGAGGTAATGTTAGAGAACGATCGTGGTAATGTTAGAGAACGCTCGAGGTAATGTTAGAGAACGATCGTGGTAATGTTAAAGAACGATCGTGGTAATGTTAGAGAACGCTCGAGGTAATGTTAGAGAACGCTCGAGGCAATGTTAGAGAACGCTCGAGGTAATGTTAGAGAACGATCGTGGTAATGTTAGAGAACGCTCGAGGCAATGTTAGAGAACGCTCGAGGTAATGTTAGAGAACGCTCGAGGTAATGTTAGAGAACGCTCGAGGCAATGTTAGAGAACGCTCGAGGTAATGTTAGAGAACGCTCGAGGTAATGTTAGAGAACGCTCGAGGCAATGTTAGAGAACGCTCGAGGTAATGTTAGAGAACGCTCGAGGCAATGTTAGAGAACGCTCGAGGCAATGTTAGAGAACGCTCGAGGTAATGTTAGAGAACGATCGTGGTAATGTTAGAGAACGCTCGAGGCAATGTTAGGGAACGCTCGAGGTAATGTTAGAGAACGCTCGAGGTAATGTTAGAGAACGCTCGAGGTAATGTTAGAGAACGCTCGAGGTAATGTTAGAGAACGCTCGAGGTAATGTTAGAGAACGATCGTGGTAATGTTAGAGAACGCTCGAGGCAATGTTAGAGAACGCTCGAGGTAATGTTAGAGAACGATCGTGGTAATGTTAGAGAACGCTCGAGGTAATGTTAGAGAACGCTCGAGGCAATGTTAGAGAACGCTCGAGGTAATGTTAGAGAACGATCGTGGTAATGTTAGAGAACGCTCGAGGCAATGTTAGAGAACGCTCGAGGTAATGTTAGAGAACGCTCGAGGTAATGTTAGAGAACGCTCGAGGCAATGTTAGAGAACGCTCGAGGCAATGTTAGAGAACGATCGAGGCAATGTTAGAGAACGATCGAGGCAATGTTAGAGAACGCTCGAGGCAATGTTAGAGAACGCTCGAGGTAATGTTAGAGAACGCTCGAGGTAATGTTAGAGAACGATCGTGGTAATGTTAGAGAACGCTCGAGGTAATGTTAGAGAACGATCGTGGTAATGTTAGAGAACGCTCGAGGTAATGTTAGAGAACGATCGTGGTAATGTTAAAGAACGATCGTGGTAATGTTAGAGAACGATCGTGGTAATGTTAGAGAACGCTCGAAGAACGCTGGAGGCAATGTTAGAGAACGATCGAGGCAATGTTAGAGAACGATCGAGGCAATGTTAGAGAACGCTCGAGGCAATGTTAGAGAACGCTCGAGGTAATGTTAGAGAACGCTCGAGGTAATGTTAGAGAACGATCGTGGTAATGTTAGAGAACGCTCGAGGTAATGTTAGAGAACGATCGTGGTAATGTTAGAGAACGCTCGAGGTAATGTTAGAGAACGCTCGAGGTAATGTTAAAGAACGATCGTGGTAATGTTAAAGAACGATCGTGGTAATGTTAGAGAACGATCGTGGTAATGTTAGAGAACGATCGAGGCGTGATTTGGTCTAACTTTTTGGAGTTTGGAAGTAATTATCTGTTTGATGTGTCTAACTTTTATGAGTATGGGCGTAGATTTGTATGGTTTTAAGGTCGATTTTTTTAATATGACCCTAAATTTGTGTGTTATGGTGGTAAAATCTTAGTGATTTGGTCCAACATTTTGGACCTTAAATATAACTTCCTGCTCGTTGTGTCTAACTAGTATGACTATGTGAGTAGCTTTTGGGATTTTTAGGTCGACTTTTTGAGTATGAGCCTATTTTGTTTTGGTTTACCATGAATGTGAGAGAGACAGAGAGAGAGAGAGAGAGAGAGAGAATTTCGCTGTTTGATACTTTGTGTGGCTGATGATAGGACCTGAAGGGCTGATGATGGTGTTGAGAGTGGCACATGATGATGATAGGACATGAAGGGATGATGGAGTTGAGGGTGGCACATGATGATGATAGGACATGAAGGGATGATGGTGTTGAGGGTGGCACATGATGATGATAGGACATGAAGGGATGATGATGGTGTTGAGGGTGGCACATGATGATGTGTCACTAATAATCGGTTTGTTACTTTGTGTGGCTTGATGATGATAGGACATGAAGGGATGATGGTGTTGAGGGTGGCACATGATGATGATAGGACATGAAGGGTTGATGATGGTGTTGAGGGTGGCACATGATGATGATAGGACATGAAGGGTTGATGATGGTGTTGAGGGTGGCACATGATGATGATAGGACATGAAGGGTTGATGATGGTGTTGAGGGTGGCACATGATGATGTGTCACTAATAATCGGTTTGTTACTTTGTGTGGCTTGATGATGATAGGACATGAAGGGATGATGGTGTTGAGGGTGGCACATGATGATGATAGGACATGAAGGGTTGATGATGGTGTTGAGGGTGGCACATGATGATGATAGGACATGAAGGGTTGATGATGGTGTTGAGGGTGGCACATGATGATGATAGGACATGAAGGGTTGATGATGGTGTTGAGGGTGGCACATGATGATGTGTCACTAATAATCGGTTTGTTACTTTGTGTGGCTTGATGATGATAGGACATGAAGGGATGATGGTGTTGAGGGTGGCACATGATGATGATAGGACATGAAGGGTTGATGATGGTGTTGAGGGTGGCACATGATGATGATAGGACATGAAGGCAGAGGGGATAGTTCCATTGTCTAAAGATGGCGTTAAGGCAGTCTCGAAAACGCTTATGCTAACCTCAACTACACGCCGCCTGTTGTTAACCAGATCAACTACACGCCCTTTTTTGTTAACCAAGGGGACCTCACTCTTGTTAATCAGACGACAGCTCCGCAGCCAGTATGGATGCCCAGGATGTTTCAGCAAAGTCACCGATTACCTATTCCAGCTTTGAGTGGGGTTGTGGTTCGTGGTTCGTGAGTTGATGATTCGTTAAGTCCATGGTTCGTGGGGTTGTGGTTTATTAAGTTTGTAGTTTGTTAAGTGCGTGGTTCGAGAGGTCGTGGGTGTGTTATGGTGGTAAAATCTTATTTGTTTTGCTTTACCATGAATGAGAGAGAGCGAGCGTCACTATTTAATATTAGCACACCTTACTACACGACACATGATGATGTTGGTAGCGATAACACACACGACCAATAATCTTTCCCCAAGAACCGCTATCCTGGCACATGATGTTAGCGATACTACAATAACACACCTGTGTCAACCAACTCGTTCTCGCCCGCGAGCTAGTCGTATTTCCTTTTCCTAACAATACCCCTTCAACGTCATTGCTTGTCAGCATGTTTTTTTACATGTCGCCTCCTGTCGCCTAATATCCGCCCTTCTCACATGCCGACCGCTGTCGAATAATAATCGGTTTGAAACTTTGTGTGGTATGTTGGTGATGATAGGACATGAAGGGTTGATGCTGGTGTTGAGGGTGGCACTAAAAAAAAATGTAGTGCGAGATCCGCGACCCAATCAGTTACGAGATCGCCTATAATTTTAAATTTTCCTTCATTTTAAGTTTTTTTAAATATTGATTTTTCATCATATATTTTATTATTTTTAACATAAGTCCGTTTTCTTTTCAATCGGGGTTTTACCTGAGTTGGTTAACTGAAATATCTGAGCCGGCCTGATTGACGCCCCGGTCTTTTGAATTTACCTGAGTTAATCTCTCAGACACAGTAGACCGTTGGACAAACTAACCTTCAACGTCATTGCTTGTCAGCATTTTTTTTACATGTCGCCTCCTGTCACGTAGTAGACCCGTGTTCGAATCCTGATGGGAGACTATTTTTAATTTTTTTTAAATTTTTTATTTTTAATAATTCTGAGTTTTTTACTTTCACAAATACATATTTTTAAAATAATTCTGAATTTTTACTTTAACAAATATACTCTTTTAAAATACTCTTTCACAAATATTTTATCTAACACACCGAGAGAGCATATCACGACCACCGAGATAAGCCGATTACCACCGAGTCTATTTTGAATTTACCTGAGTTAATCTCTCAGACACAGGAGACCGTTCGACAAAGTGACGAAGTGGACCGTGTGGTAAGTGCCTGGCCTGTCACGCAGTCCCGTGTTCGAATCCTGATGGGAGACTATTTTTAATTTTTTTTAAAATTTTTTATTTTTAATAATTCTGAGTTTTTTACTTTCACAAATACATATTTTTAAAATAATTCTGAATTTTTACTTTAACAAATATACTCTTTTAAAATACTCTTTCACGCACACTACGAGCGACGCGCCGTCACGTACCACACACACCACGACCACCGAGATAATAAGCCGAGCCTCTTTTCAATTTACCTGAGTTAATCTGCCAGACGCAGTGGACCGTTTCGACAAACTGACGAACCCCAAAAAAAAATTTTTTTTTTTACCCCCCAAAAAAAACCTGCACCATCAAAGCAAGAGATAGAGCAAAATGGCGCTCCATGGTAGCCAACCTTCGTTGCGGAGACGGCACTCAATGATGATGATGATGAAAAAAAATAGTCAATTTCGAAAAAAAATAGCGAATTCGAAAAAAAAAAAAAATTTCACTGTCAGTGGCCTTGTAGAAGACCGAGGTGAGAAGATGAGAGGTGCCCAAGGAGACTAGGATGTCCAGGAAAGATAAGGAGGAGGTGGAGATGTGGAAGGTGATGTGGATAGAGGGGTGGAAATGTCCGACATATTCGATGAAACGGGAGATCTCATCCTCTGGAAGGTCAGACAGACCAATGCAGTCATCGATGTACCTACGATACATAAGGGGAAGAGGCCCTGGTAGGTTTGGATAATTTGGTGCTCGAGGTAGCCCATGAAGAGACAAGCATAGTGATGAGATAGAGTTGGATATCTGCCCACTGAAGAGGTCTAGAAATAAACAGAAGAGCTGACACAAAACTGACTTTGGAGGCAGTGTGGAGGAGAGGCAAAGCAAGGGCATCGTGAGGAGAGGAGAACAGACAAGGCAGCGATTGATCGTCTGGGCCCAACCTAGGGCACTTTGATAAATATAGAAAAGACAAAGTGAAGTGAAGAAATTATGCTGTTTGGCCTTGATTAAGTTGCGAAGTGAAGACATTATATCGTTTCTCTTCACGAGGTTTCAAGGTTCCGCTGACTTGTCTGTGTACATGAACCTGATAGCAGCAGCAAGCATTAATGGCAAAGATGATTTCTATAGGTTTCCTCTTTATCTTCTTCTGTCTCAAGTCTGACTCTGTATTGTATCTCCATACACGTAAGTTTCTTTCTTCTCCTCTTCTGACTCAAGTCTGACTCTCTAGTATGTCCCATGGCAAGTAGGTCTCCTTACCGTCTTCTTTTGCGTCAATGTCTCGAATACTTAGAAAGATCACAAGAGAATCCTTGACTCTATGAAACTTTTCCCTAGATTGAAGAGGTCATCGCAAGTGTAGTAAAAGAATTCAAATACCTAGGAAGTGTAGTGACAAACGACAATTCACAAACAGCAGAGATAGACTCACGATGTTGCTTGTCATATCATCGGACAGTTATCACCATTATTGTCCAACAAGGAAATAACTCTGGAGGCAAAACGAGCACTATACAATACAATCTTCATCCCAACGTTGTGCTACCAATGCCAGACCTGCACCCTAGATGCAAGAACAATAAGAAAAATAACCTCTACAGAGATTAAATGTGTTAGACGAATGACAGGAAACAGTCTGAGAGATAAGATCAGAAATGAAGAACTAAAAAAAAAATCTAGGAATAGCCCCCGCCATAGAAACAACAGATAAAAATGGTTTGGCCACGTGACAAGGCAGAAAAGATCAAAACACAACACAACGAGCCTTCAGCAAACTAATAAGGTATACTACAACGAATAAGGGTAGAACATATTTCAACGTAGGGTTTCTTAAGAACAAGGAATTAAAGGTAAATTCGCAGTAACAATATCAAACAAATACCAGGTCCTCCAACAACTAGAAAATACAATAAATATAGAATATCATTGGAAACAGGAAAAAATATATATGGAAAGAAACATGCAAAGAAACACTAGGAAAAGAGAACGCCAGAATAAGGCATGGATAACAGCAGAGACCCTGGACAAAATTAAAGAAAGAAAGAAAGCAGACATAAATAAAAGCAAAACGAGAAGTAATAAAGCCAAGACACAGGAAGCTTACACAGAGGTGAACAAAGAAGTGAGAAGATGCGTTAAAAGGGATAAGAGGAAATATATAGATGAACTAGCTAAAGAGGCAGAAGAAGCAGCGAATAAAGAGAAAATGAAAGAACTGTACAACAGCGAAACAAAATCAGTCCAGAAATTAGCGATGAACAGTGTGGTTTTGTTAGAGATAAAGGAACAAGCAATGACATTTATATCATAAGATCTTTAGTAGAAAGAGCCATAGAGGTGAAAACAGATCTATACCTATGTTGCATAGATTACACCAAGGCATTTGATAAAGTAAAGCACCAAGAAATAATCACAATTTTAGGAAGCATAAACGTAGACAGCAAAGAACTAAGAATAATAAAGAACATGTACTGGCAACAAACAGCGGCCATAAGAACTGGAAACCAATTGGGAATGGTTCAACAAATAAAACAGGGTGTTAGGCAAGGTTGTATGCTGTCACCAGATTTGTTTAATATTTATAGTGAGATTATTTTAAGATCGATAAGGGGCATGCCTGGAATAACAATCGGAGGTCATAATATAAATAATCTAAGGTATGCTGATGATACAGTCTTAATCGCTAAGAGTGAAAATGAGTTACAAGAAATGTTGGACATTATAGTGAAAGAAAGCAAAAATAAAGAACTCAGCATTAATATAAAAAAGACAGAGGTAATGGTAACAACAAAGAAAAAGACATCACCTCAGTGCAAAATAAAGACAAGTGGAACAATATTAAAACAGGTAAATGAATTTAAATATTTGGGAACTTTGTTAACCTCAGATGGAAGATGTACAAAAGAGGTGAGATGCAGAATGGCTCAGGCAAAAGCAGCTTTAAAAAAAATGAGTAAAATACTATGCAATCAATTTTTGACAATAGAAACAAGAAAAAGAGTTCTTAAATGTTACGTAGAGCCAGTCTTAACGTAATGACGATGTTCTGAGAGAGGTCAAAGCAAAAAGAGAGCTAATTTCCAATATTAGGAAGAAACAATCATCATTTTTGGCCATGTAATGAGAAGAGAACAACTGGAATATATTGTAACAACTGGAAAAATTGAGGGACGAAGAGATAGAGGGAAGCAAAGAGAAAAATTAACAGACAGCTTAAGAGAGTGGCTTGGCAGAAGGTCAACAACAGAAATGATAAATAGCTGCCGAGATCGAAAGTCGTGGAGAGACATGATCACCTACGCCAGTGGGCCCGGTACTTGATGATGATGATGTACAACAGCACAAAAAAATTAAGTGGAAAATACAAACAGATCAATGCCTTTATTAAAGATAAGAAAGGAAATCTGCTTATTATATAAGGGAACAAATTAAGAGATGGGAAGAGCACTTTGAAGAACTTTTGAACAGACCCAGCTCAAATAATCCTCCAGATATACTACCAGCAGAAGAAGAGTTACACGTTAACTGTGGAAAACCAAGCAAAGAAGAAATAATGAAAGCCATCAAATTATTAAAAGATGGTAAAGCCACAGGACCAGATGAAATTCCTTCGGAAGCCATCAAAGCAGATATTAACACCTCTACCAAGATGCTACATAATCTATTAGATAAAATTTGGGAGAGGGAAGAAATACCTAAAGACTGGAAAGAAGGTTATATGATCAAACTACCAAAGAAAGGAAGTTTACAAGAGTGCACAAATTATAGGGGAATTATGCTACTATCAGTGCCAGAAAAGATATTAAGCAGAATCATTCTGGATAGACTAAAAAAGGCCAATAAAAGCTAACATTTTCCATTTCCAAAACTTGCTACTTTTCTTCTATTTCTTTGAAGGCATTATAATTGTACTGCTATCATTCACTGAGTTGATGAGTAATTACAAAGATTTCAAACAAAAGCTATATCTCTATTTCCCATTATCTGATCGATTCTACCCCAGTCTATATATTATTACACTCTCATAGCAGGAAGTCCAAAGATTGTAGGCTGTTTTGTTCTTTAAAATAAAGGCTAAAGATTATAATTTGTTTTGTTATTTTCAAAGAGAGACAAAAGATTATAATTTGTTTTGTTATTTTCAAAGAGAGACAAAAGATTATAGTTTGTTTTGTTCTTTTCAAAGAGAGACTAAAGATTATAGTTTGTTTTGTTCTTTTCAAAGAGAGACAAAAGATTATAGTTTGTTTTGTTCTTTTCAAAGAGAGACTAAAGATTGTAGTTTAGTTTGTTCTTTTCAAAGAGAGACTAAAGATTGTAGTTTAGTTAGTTCTTTTCAAAGAGAGACTAAAGATTGTAGTTTATTTTGTTCTTTTCAAAGAGAGACTAAAGATTGTAGTTTATTTTTTTTCTTTTCAAAGAGAGACTAAAGATTGTAGTTTATTTGTTCTTTTCAAAGAGAGGCTAAAGATTGTAGTTTATTTTGTTCTTTTCAAAGAGAGGCTAAAGATTGTAGTTTATTTTGTTCTTTTCAAAGAGAGACTAAAGATTGTAGTTTATTTTGTTCTTTTCAAAGAGAGGCTAAAGATTGTAGTTTATTTTGTTCTTTTCAAAGAGAGACTAAAGATTGTTGTTTATTTTGTTCTTTTCAAAGAGAGACTAAAGATTGTAGTTTATTTTGTTCTTTTCAAAGAGAGACTAAAGATTGTAGTTTATTTTGTTCTTTTCAAAGAGAGACTAAAGATTGTAGTTTATTTTTTTCTTTTCAAAGAGAGGCTAAAGATTGTAGTTTATTTTGTTATTTTCAAAGAGAGGCTAAAGATTGTAGTTTATTTTGTTCTTTTCAAAGAGAAGCTAAAGATTGTAGTTTATTTTGTTCTTTTCAAAGAGAGACTAAAGATTGTAGTTTATTTTTTCTTTTCAAAGAGAGACTAAAGATTGTAGTTTATTTGTTCTTTTCAAAGAGAGGCTAAAGATTGTAGTTTATTTTGTTCTTTTCAAAGAGAGGCTAAAGATTGTAGTTTATTTTGTTCTTTTCAAAGAGAGACTAAAGATTGTAGTTTATTTTGTTCTTTTCAAAGAGAGGCTAAAGATTGTAGTTTATTTTGTTCTTTCAAAGAGAGACTAAAGATTGTAGTTTATTTTGTTCTTTCAAAGAGAGACTAAAGATTTTAGTTTATTTTGTTCTTTTCAAAGAGAGACTAAAGATTGTAGTTTATTTTGTTCTTTTCAAAGAGAGACTAAAGATTGTAGTTTATTTTTTCTTTTCAAAGAGAGACTAAAGATTGTAGTTTATTTTGTTCTTTTCAAAGAGAGGCTAAAGATTGTAGTTTATTTTGTTCTTTTCAAAGAGAGACTAAAGATTGTAGTTTATTTTGTTCTTTTCAAAGAGAGACTAAAGATTGTAGTTATTTTTTTCTTTTCAAAGAGAGACTAAAGATTGTAGTTTATTTTGTTCTTTTCAAAGAGAGACTAAAGATTGTAGTTTATTTTGTTCTTTTCAAAGAGAGGCTAAAGATTGTAGTTTATTTTGTTCTTTTCAAAGAGAGGCTAAAGATTGTAGTTTATTTTGTTCTTTTCAAAGAGAGACTAAAGATTGTAGTTTATTTTGTTCTTTTCAAAGAGAGACTAAAGATTGTAGTTTATTTTTCTTTTCAAAGAGAGGCTAAAGATTGTAGTTTATTTTGTTCTTTTCAAAGAGAGGCTAAAGATTGTAGTTTATTTTGTTCTTTTCAAAGAGAGACTAAAGATTGTAGTTTATTTTGTTCTTTTCAAAGAGAGACTAAAGATTGTAGTTTATTTTTTTCTTTTCAAAGAGAGACTAAAGATTGTAGTTTATTTTGTTCTTTTCAAAGAGAGACTAAAGATTGTAGTTTATTTTGTTCTTTTCAAAGAGAGGCTAAAGATTGTAGTTTATTTTGTTCTTTTCAAAGAGAGGCTAAAGATTGTAGTTTATTTTGTTCTTTTCAAAGAGAGACTAAAGATTGTAGTTTATTTTGTTCTTTTCAAAGAGAGACTAAAGATTGTAGTTTATTTGTTCTTTTCAAAGAGAGACTAAAGATTGTAGTTTATTTTGTTCTTTTCAAAGAGAGACTAAAGATTGTAGTTTATTTTGTTCTTTTCAAAGAGAGACTAAAGATTGTAGTTTAGTTTGTTCTTTTCAAAGAGAGACTAAAGATTGTAGTTTATTTTGTTCTTTTCAAAGAGAGACTAAAGATTGTAGTTTATTTTGTTCTTTTCAAAGAGAGACTAAAGATTGTAGTTTAGTTTGTTCTTTTCAAAGAGAGGCTAAAGATTGTAGTTATTTTGTTCTTTTCAAAGAGAGGCTAAAGATTGTAGTTATTTTATTCTTTTCAAAGAGAGGCTAAAGATTGTAGTTATTTTGTTCTTTTCAAAGAGAGGCTAAAGATTGTAGTTTATTTTGTTCTTTTCAAAGAGAGACTAAAGATTGTAGTTTATTTTGTTCTTTTCAAAGAGAGACTAAAGATTGTAGTTTAGTTTGTTCTTTTCAAAGAGAGACTAAAGATTGTAGTTATTTTGTTCTTTTCAAAGAGAGGCTAAAGATTGTAGTTATTTTGTTCTTTTCAAAGAGAGGCTAAAGATTGTAGTTATTTTGTTCTTTTCAAAGAGAGACTAAAGATTGTAGTTATTTTGTTCTTTTCAAAGAGAGGCTAAAGATTGTAGTTATTTTGTTCTTTTCAAAGAGAGGCTAAAGATGGTAGTTTATTTTGATCACTACGAAGCAAGACTTAAGATTGCAGCTTCTTGTGTCCTCCTGACTGTGATCTACCGGTACACACTTGGTCTTGCTATTCGCCATATTTCATTGATTTAAGTTTCTGCCTTTTTCTTTCACACACTGTAATATGAACCTTGTTGACGCCTGATGAACTTTCTTGCTGATGTCCTGTATGTCTGTGGACATTCCTTGTTGACATTCTGAACGCATAGACTGCACCAAATCCTTTTAAAGGCTATTTCTTCTTTCTTTCCTTCCTCATTTGCATTTCAGCGTCGAGGGGAGATATATAATTTGCGGTCTTTTGCTCTTCTGTTCGCCTCTGCTGCTTTTTGTGATCAATCATTGGGTCTGGTGTTCTCACAACGTTTGTTGAAGGCTCGTTGTGTTGTGTTTTGATTACTCGGCCAAACGTGGTCAAACCATTTTATCTGTTGTTTCCTTATATATTCTATGGCGGGGGATATTCCTAGCTTTTTTCTCAGTTCTTCATTTCTGATCTTGTCTCTCAGGCTGTTTCCTGTCATTCGTCTAAGACATTTCATCTCTGTAGAGGTTATTTTCCTTATTGTTCTTCCATCTAGGGTCCAGGTCTGGCATTGGTAGCACAACGTTGGGATGAAGATTGTATTGTATAGTGCTCGTTTTGCCTCTAGAGTTATTTCCTTGTTGGACAATAATGGTGATAACTGTCCAATGATTTGACAAGCTTTATTGCATCTTGATTCTATCTCTGCTGTTTGTGAATTATCGTTTGTCATTAGACTTCCTAGGTATTTGAATTCCTCTACTTGTTTTAGTTGCCCGCCTTCTATAGTTATGTTGATGTCCTTTTTCTCTTTGGTGACATTCATGACTTCTGTTTTGTTGACTTTCATCTTGTATTGAGTGCCTGTGCTGTTGAGTCTATTTAAGTGATCTTGTAGGTCTTCTATTTTTCCATGTATTAGTAAAGGCTATGATGTGTAAATATAAGTCTGAAAGCTCTCATTAAGAATTAAATGACAAACAATTGCAGGTACCACAAAGGATAAGTACCGACGTTTTATTAAATCTTTAACAGCTAAGAAAGTTCAGACGCTAGCGTAAAACATATTGTTTCTAATTCAGCGAAATAAATGTGTGCACAAAACATAAATCACTACAGATAAAGCTAAGCCACTGGATATAACAGATATAAATTAAAAAATATGTTAAAGATACTTATATAATAAAAGTGAAGAATACATACCAGAAGCTACTAGAAGAAGGAATTGAACAATGCAGAAGAGAAAATCCTGATGAAAAAGTTACAACCAAATGGCAGTGCATAAAGAAAAGCATACAAGAAACTTGAGTCACCTTAATAAAAAAAAGGAAAAGAACAAAAAAACAAATCAAATATGAACCTGACGCCATCTTGGAAACTATGGAAGAAAGAAGACAAGCGAAGAACACTACCCAATACAACAAAATAGATAATGAAAAACGGAAAATGGCAAGAGAAGACTGACTCAGCTAAAGATGTATAGAAATCCAAACTATGGAAAATAAACAATATTTAAGAGGTATGTACACAGAAATAAAGAGAATGACAAGTAAAAAAAAAGCCACATGAATTTAATAATTTGCAAACAAAACAAAGCGGAAAAATTGCTAACATACAACAAAGATATAATCAATAGATGGCAGGAATATATAACATCATTATTTTATGACGAAAGCGAACAGAAATCAATTATAAAATGTACATCAGGCTATAAAATCTTACTATTGGATGTGGAAAAGCTGTAGGACTTGACATCATACAAATAGAGATGATATATGCACTAGAGAATTTTGGCATTGAAGTGATCACAGACATATGCAACGACATATACCATACAGGATACATACCAAATGAACTAAAAACACTAACTTTCATTGCATTGCCTAAAAAGAATGGTGCAGTTGAATGCAGTGACTTTAGAACAACAAGCCTAATGAGCCATGTTACAAAAAAAATATAGCTAAATGTTATACAAGGAATGATTCAGAATAAAATCAATATGGAATTAGCAGAACAACAATTTGGATTTAGGAAAAACAGTGGGACAAAAGAAGCCATATTCTATATGAGAACATTAATTGAAAAGTACACAGAAGTAAACAAACCAATATATGCCTGCTTCATAGACTACACCAAAGCTTTTGATAGAGTACACCAAACAACTTATAGAATGCTTAAAAGAGATACATCTAGATGACATGAACATACGACTAATATGTAATCTATACTGGGAGTAAAAAGCAATAATAAAATATACCAAAGAGAACTCTACACCCATGGATATAAAAAGAGGAGTAAGACAAGGATGCATCCTATCACCAAGCTTGTTTAATCTATACACTGAGCAAATCTTTAAAAACATCTCTGAGATGCCAAGCCTACAAATTAATGGAAAGATAATCAATAACCTAAGATATGCTGATGATACTGTTCTACTAGCAGAAAATCCTAAAGATCTACAACAATTATTTAATGAAATAAACATGACAAGAAAAAATTATGGATTAGATATGAATACCAAAAAGACTAAAACTATGATCATACAAAAAGATAATACTCAAAACCACCAATTGGATATCAAAGTTGAAGGAATAGACCTGGAGACAGTCCAGAGCTACAACTACCTAGGACATACTATAACCAGTGATGTAAAATATAAAACTGAAATAAACAAAAGAATAGGAATGGCAAAAAGCTATTTAATGCCATAAAAATAGACTGACATTAAAACAAATAACACCAGGGCTAAAACTAAGAAAAGCAAAATGTTACATCTTCTCAATATTCCTATATGGTGCAATAACATGGATATTAGACAAGAAAACATAACATAAAATGGAAGCTTTTGAAATGTGGATATATAGAAGAATATGTAGAATTGGATGGAAAGAAAAGAAAACAAACGATGAAGTCTTAAAACAACTAAAAATGAAAAGAGAACTACTAAGCACAATTAGAACAAGACAAATGCGATTTTTGGGGCATGTTAAAAGACACAACAGCTTACTAAAAGTAATCTTGGAAGGGAAAATACAAAGGTAAAAGAGGCAGAGGCAGACCAAGTCTAACATGGACGAGTAAAATCAAAAGATGGACAAATCAGCCTATGTTAACCTGAACTACCAAAGCTAGAGACTGAGCAGAATGGGCGCTCCGTGGTAGCCAAACTTTAATGCGGAGACAGCAATCAATGAATGATAGCTAAAGCACAACTTAGATAAAAGATAAAACAAACACGGACTAACTTGTGACAAGTTTACTGCTTCATCTATTTACGTGTTACAAGTTTACTGCTTCATCTATTTACGTGTTACAAGTTTACTGCTTCATCTATTTACGTGTTACAAGTTTACTGCTTTATCTATTTACGTGTTACAAGTTTACTGCTTTATCTATTTACGTGTTACAAGTTTACTGCTTTATCTATTTACGTGTTACAAGTTTACTGCTTTATCTATTTACGTGTTACAAGTTTACTGCTTTATCTATTTACGTGTTACAAGTTTACTGCTTTATCTATTTACGTGTTACAAGATGCCAGATTGTGAAGAAGAACAAAGACGTGACCTACAAGTCAGACTTCAATTGTTTCAGTTAAAAGTGCCAGGTTCCCCGACAACATCTCACCAGCATCTCCGCGTTCCGGAACGTTCTGTTCACGGCAACGTAAATAATAACATTACCGACACTGTTGATGGACACCAGCAAGTCTTTAAACAAATCTAGTATAATCTTTAGAGACAAATCATTGAGGGTTGGGATCCTAGTGACGTACTCAACGAGAAACCCAAACCCGCTACACACAAGGTACAAGATGCAGATGCTGAATAACGTCTTGGTTGTTTTAGAAACTGTTTTGTTGGAGGATTGTTTGTTGTTTGTTAATGTTGATGTGAGTTGTCTGCGCTTGTTAGTGATCAGAGTGACCTTCACCCCAATCACAGCGGAACCCAACATAACCAGAACAATGGACACCGTCCCTGTCACGTGGTTAATCAAGTCTACAAACAGTTGGTAGAATCCACTCCTGACGTCATTGAGATACCGTTCTGTGAAGTAAAATAGACCCACAGTCATGCCTTGCACGGTCACTTGTCTAAAGCCGAGACACAAGACAGCGCTGTAGATGAAGAAGATTATAAACACAACGATGAAACAAGATATCACAACTATTGTCCGTACCGGAGTCACAACTCTTGTGAAGGTTAGAGGTGTGAATATCGCTAGTAATCGTTCTCCTGTGATAAGTACTGGTATCAACGTGGAGCAGTGGAGTCCAGCAGCATAAAACAGTGCGAACATGACATGAAAGATGTAAAAGATGTAATTAACGATGTAAGAGAACTGGAAAACTTGGGGCACGCTCACAAACAGAATATTTCGAGAGAAACTGTTCAGACCAACCAGAAAAGTAATATCTGATAATGCGAGGGATATTAGTAAAATATTGGAAGTCTTGGTAAGGCCCTTTTTAACAATCATGACAGTACTGGTGATGTTTGCAGCAATACCAACAAGACTGATGACTGGGAAAATGAGAAAGTAAAACGCCCATCTCATCTGTGTGCTGGTTTCATCATTAGCAAGGGAGACAAATGTAACTGACACGGTCACAGACAACTCTTGGGTTGTATTCACCATGTTAAAGTGTCTGTGGTGGACCGGTAGCGAAGACGTCGATGGTTTGATTTTCAATATCCGAGGTTCGAAACACGTCCTTTAGTCAACTCATCTGGTGACAATGGGTACCTGACCTTTGTTCAAGGAAGGGAAGGTACGTAAAAGGAGATCAAGTTACCGAAAGATATATTCAATGGAAGTAGATAACCCACATTTCATTCCCCAACGACAGCATTGCTATGGGGACACCTTTATCGCCTTGACCTGCTTCGATGTTCAATACATTTAGTCTCTCTATCACTCAGAGTGTCCACTGGTCACTTTCATATTTTAGTATTTCTATCAGACTGAGTGTCCACTGGTCACGTTGATATATTTAGTCTCTCTGTCAGACAGTGCCCACTGGTCACTTTCATATATTTCTCTCTTTCAGACAGTGTCTACTGGTCACGTTGATATATTTAGTCTCTCTATCAGAAAGAGTTTCTACTGGTCACGTTGACATATTTAAGACTGGCTGATCCCAGGCTTGTGGCTATGGCGTATTTATGGTCTGTGTTATCTACGGTAGAGTGGATGTCACATTTCAGTGATTCATTTGTAGATGTTGTCATTATTTAATTCTGAGTTACCTCCCTCTTTATTCATGTAGACGTCATGAGCTCAGGATAGAGCAGCAGTTCTCTACCGCCATGTTGGATGACTTAGTAGCATCAACAAACAATACAGACCTTCATGCAACCAGCTTATCGAGTGGGGACAGATCGATGTCAGAATGTCAGAAACCTCGACAACTCTAACATAAAACATATACTTGAGGACATGAGTCAAACATTCATGGGCGTAGACCTTAGACAGAGACTAACATTGTTTTAGAATGTCACGGTAGAGCTAAACAAATATTTGCAAATATAATTTAAAACAATAAAGACTGGAATCTGAAGGAAGAAGGAATAAATTCCAGTTGTAGAACACATATAAAATAGGTCTGTCTATCTGTCTGTCTATCTGTCTACCTGTATGTCTGTCTGTCTACCTGTCAATCTATCTATCTATCTATCTATCTATCTATCTATCTATATATCTATCTATCTATCTATCTATCTATCTATCTATCTATCTATCTATCTATCTATCTATCTATCTATCTATCTATCTATCTATCTATCTATCTATCTATCTATCTATCTATCTATCTATCTATCTATCTATCTATCTATCATCTATCTATCTATCTATCTATCTATCTATCTATCTATCTATCTATCTATCTATCTATCTATCTATCTATCTATCTATCTATCTATCTATCTATCTATCTATCTATCTATCTATCTATCTATCTATCTATCTATCTATCTATCTATCTATCTATCTATCTATCTATCTATCTATCTATCTATCTATCTATCTATCTATCTATCTATCTATCTATCTATCTATCTATCTATCTATCTATCTATCTATCTATCTATCTATCTATCTATCTATCTATCTATCTATCTATCTGTCTGTCTGACTGTCTGTCTGTCTGTCTATCTATTATCTACCTGTCTGTCTGTCTTTCTATCTGTCTATCGATCTATCTGTCTTGATGTCTTGAACTTCATGTATCCATGTTTCTGTTTAGTGAATATTTCCTTTAGTTTTTTCTTGTAACCCACCACATGTGACCTAAGATTCCGCCCATGGAATTAATTTGAGCAAAAGATCGAAGATCGAACGAGTAGTTCTTTCATTCCGAGGGGCGTGACCAAACATCACTGACAAGATTTCTTCGATGTTTCTCTTCGCCGACAAGATGTCATCGATGTTCCTCTTCAGAGCCAAGATTTCACTGATCTGTTCTCTTCTCTCAATGAAAAGCTCCCTTCTGATGAATGCTGCATTGTATTTTGCTTCAATAAATCTTTCATTAATACAAATTAACTTGCAAGTTTCTGCGCGTCAATTCGTTTCATCTTGGCTCTAGAACTTTACATGTCTACACAAGACGTGCCGGGATATAATTTTAACCGTCTAAAATGATTCAGTTTATTACCACATCAACAATCAACTGATTATTTTCATATTTCGATTCTTCTGCATTCTCAACTCGCCATCTTGGTTCAGAGCGTGCAAATAACTTTAGCTACATCAGAACGTGAATTACCGGACGTCGCCATAACAATCAGACGTTTGTTCCGTAGCTGGAGATGTTCATACTTTTACGTTTTCCCATTAAGGGAGATGTGTGAAGATATAGGTCAACTTTTTTTGGTATTTTCTCGATCATCTTGAAACGACGTTCTCAAAGATAATAACGGCGACGATAAGAAATTAGAGGACGAATATTGTATTCTTTGTTAATTTTGTAATACCAGCAAGGCAGTAAAGTTAAGATCACTGTGGCTATGTATCGTCCCGATAGCAAGATATGGTAGTGAATCATGGACAATCTCGCAAACAGCAAGTAAGAACATCAATTTATTCGATGTCTAATGCTACAGAAAAATCCCTAAGACACCTTGAATAATGAGATAAGAGCCATGAAGACAGTATAAGTCTTAAACAATTCAAAGAACTGGCTTGTAAACACCTTTCTACAAATGAAATTAAAATACTGTGGCCATGTCAAAAGAACAGTGGACTAGAAGAACAATAATAGAAGGTAAGGTTCCCGGGCAAGGCATTAGGGGCAGACCAAGAAGGTGATTTGAAGATATCAAGGTATCATGGACACAGAGATTCTTACAGATTCTTTGTGGTGAATGCAACTTTCTGTGGGAGATTTGGCTAGAGACAGAGATTCTTTCAGACGGGCAGTGGTGAATGTAACGTTCTGTGGAAGATCTGGCTAGAGACTGAGATTCTTTCAGACGGACTGTGGTGAAAGAAAAGGCTAGCAGAGGAAGCTATAGAAAAACAGAAAGCATTCAAAGAAAGGTCAAATGTGTTCAACAGATGATAAATGAAGTTGGTGTTTTGGCTTGGCAGAGGACAGTCTCAGTACAGTGCTCGCACAAGCTCCATAGAACTTTATTGCTGTGAGCTTGTAATAACGTGAATATTTGTCCTTGCTCACTTCTCTACATCTGAAGTTCAGCAATATCATCCAAATGAACATGGAGTTAATCAAAGTGTGTAGAGAGTCCAAACATGTTTATTATGAATAAACAGATGATATACCTTTATGTTATCACAAACAAATATGGTTGTTACACAAACATCAAACATAATAGCATCTAATTTTTATGTTGCTGTTGACGATTTCCGTTTGATCTCTTTTTGGCAGTTTTAGTTTTTTTTGCAGATCCCAGATATTCATAACTTGTTAAAATTGAGGTTCTTCACTGTTTATGATAATTTTGGATTGGCCTTTTCTTTTCTCATTGAACGTTATCTTAGTTTTCTTTATGTTTAATAACGATTTTGCTCTTCGTTGGGCTTTTTGAAATACTACGTTGTCTCTTTTAATTCTTCTGCTCTGTTTCAGAGGAAAATCAAACATGCATGAATTGTTATTTCAAAACATTGTGTCCACGTTTTTATTTTTTTTGACTCTCTTTAAAACCAAAACTAACAAGTTATGCCCCCTTATCTAAAACTTTGAGAGCCCGTTATCTATGCAGAAGTTGAGAACCTTCCTGGTAGTAAACTTGGAACCTCGATTATCAGAGACTACGTCAACGGCCGTCAATCACATCACAGAAAGGTCGTCCATATACAATGGGGCGTGGCTGGTTTCAGATGGGAAGCTCCTCCCTCCTATCTGATCTGATATCGCCATACGAGATTCTTCTCTTGATGAGGATGGATGCTCTTGACTAAGGTCTTGAATCTTTTGAAGATCTTTCCTTGAACATTTTCTTAGAAGTCTTTTCTTTGGTGTCAGGCCAACATGCAGTCAGTGGTCCACTTATGGGACAGCAGTTAAAGTTATTCATCTTGTCTGTAGTTCCCCAGTATCTTGTAGGACAACAGTTAAAGTTATTCATCTTGTCTGTAGTTCCCCAGTATCTTGTAGGACAACAGTTAAAGTTATTCATCTTGTCTGTAGTTCTCCAGTATCTTGTAGGACAGCAGTTAAAGTTATTCATCTTGTCTGTAGTTCCCCAGTATCTTGTAGGACAACAGTTAAAGTTATTCATCTTGTCTGTAGTTCCCCAGTATCTTGTAGGACAACAGTTAAAGTTATTCATCTTTCTGTAGTTCCCCAGTATCTTGTAGGACAACAGTTAAAGTTATTCATCTTGTCTGTAGTTCTCTAGTGTCTTGTAAGACAACAGTTAAAGTTATTCATCTTGTCTGTAGTTCTCTAGTGTATTATAGGACATCAGTTAAAGTTATTCATCTTGTCTGTAGTTCTCTAGTGTCTTGTAAGACAACAGTTAAAGTTATTCATCTTGTCTGTAGTTCTCTAGTGTATTATAGGACATCAGTTAAAGTTATTCATCTTGTCTGTAGTTCTCTAGTGTATTATAGGACATCAGTTAAAGTTATTCATCTTGTCTGTAGTTCTCTAGTGTCTTGTAAGACAACAGTTAAAGTTATTCATCTTGTCTGTAGTTCTCTAGTGTATTATAGGACATCAGTTAAAGTTATTCATCTTGTCTGTAGTTCTCTAGTGTCTTGTAAGACAACAGTTAAAGTTATTCATCTTGTCTGTAGTTCCCCAGCATCTTGTAGGACAGCAGTTAAAGTTATTCATCTTGTCTGTAGTTCTCTAGTGTATTATAGGACAACAGTTAAAGTTATTCATCTTGTCTGTACTTCCCCAATATCTTGTAGGACAACAGTTAAAGTTATTCATCGTGTCTGTAGTTCCCCAGTATCTTGTAGGACAACAGTTAAAGTTATTCATCTTTATGTAGTTCTCCAGTATCTTGTAAGACAACAGTTAAAGTTATTCATCTTGTCTGTAGTTCTCCAGTATCTTGTAAGACAACAATTAAAGTTATTCATCTTGTCTGTAGTTCCCCAGTATCTTGTAGGACAACAGTTAAAGTTATTCATCTTGTCTGTAGTTCCCCAGTATCTTGTAAGACAATAGTTAAAGTTATTCATCTTGTCTGTAGTTCCCCAGTATCTTGTAAGACAACAGTTAAAGTTATTCATCTTTCTGTAGTTCTCCTAGTAATTTGTAGGACAACAGTTAAAGTTATTCATCTTGTCTGTAGTTCCCCAGTATCTTGTAGGACAACAGTTAAAGTTATTCATCTTGTCTGTAGTTCTCCAGTATCATGTAGGACATCAGTTAAAGTTATTCATCTTGTCTGTAGTTCCCCAATATCTTGTAGGACAACAGTTAAAGTTATTCATCTTGTCTGTAGTTCTCCAGTATCAAGTAGGACAACAGTTAAAGTTATTCATCTTGTCTGTAGTTCTCCAGTATCTTGTAGGACAACAGTTAAAGTTATTCATCTTGTCTGTAGTTCCCCAGTATCATGTAGGACAACAGTTAAAGTTATTCATCTTGTCTGTAGTTCTCCTAGTGTTTTGTAGGACAACAGTTAAAGTTATTCATCTTGTCTGTAGTTCCCCAGTATCTTGTAAGACAACAGTTAAAGTTATTCATCTTGTCTGTAGTTCCCAATATCTTGTAAGACAACAGTTAAAGTTATTCATCTTGTCTGTAGTTCTCCAGTATCTTGTAAGACAACAGTTAAAGTTATTCATCTTGTCTGTAGTTCCCCAGTATCTTGTAGGACAGCAGTTAAAGTTATTCATCTTGTCTGTAGTTCTCCAGTATCTTGTAAGACAATAGTTAGATTTATTCATCTTGTCTGTAGTTCCCCAGTATCTTGTAGGACAGCAGTTAAAGTTATTCATCTTGTCTGTAGTTCTCCAGTATCTTATAAGACAATAGTTAAAGTTATTCATCTTGTCTGTAGTTCTCCAGTATCTTGTAAGACAATAGTTAAAGTTATTCATCTTGTCTGTAGTTCCCCAGTATCTTGTAGGACAGCAGTTAAAGTTATTCATCTTGTCTGTAGTTCTCCAGTATCTTGTAGGACAGCAGTTAAAGTTATTCATCTTGTCTGTAGTTCTCCAGTATCTTGTAGGACAACAGTTAAAGTTATTCATCTTGTCTGTAGTTCTCCAGTATCTTGTAGGACAACAGTTAAAGTTATTCATCTTGTCTGTAGTTCTCCAGTATCTTGTAGGACAGCAGTTAAAGTTATTCATCTTGTCTGTAGTTCTCCAGTATCTTATAAGACAATAGTTAAAGTTATTCATCTTGTCTGTAGTTCCCCAGTATCTTGTAGGACAGCAGTTAAAGTTATTCATCTTGTCTGTAGTTCTCCAGTATCTTGTAGGACAGCAGTTAAAGTTATTCATCTTGTCTGTAGTTCTCCAGTATCTTGTAAGACAATAGTTAAAGTTATTCATCTTGTCTGTAGTTCCCCAGTATCTTGTAGGACAGCAGTTAAAGTTATTCATCTTGTCTGTAGTTCTCCAGTATCTTGTAGGACAACAGTTAAAGTTATTCATCTTGTCTGTAGTTCTCCAGTATCTTGTAGGACAACAGTTAAAGTTATTCATCTTGTCTGTAGTTCTCCAGTATCTTGTAGGACAGCAGTTAAAGTTATTCATCTTGTCTGTAGTTCTCCAGTATCTTGTAGGACATCAGTTAAAGTTATTCATCTTGTCTGTAGTTCTCCAGTATCTTGTAGGACAGCAGTTAAAGTTATTCATCTTGTCTGTAGTTCTCCAGTATCTTGTAAGACAACAGTTAAAGTTATTCATCTTGTCTGTAGTTCTCCAGTATCTTGTAGGACAGCAGTTAAAGTTATTCATCTTGTCTGTAGTTCTCCAGTATCTTGTAGGACAACAGTTAAAGTTATTCATCTTGTCATAGACTTTCTGTATCTCAGTTTTTTGTTGACTTTCTACGTCTCAGTTTTGAAGCCTTTCTTTCTCTATTTTTTATTGACTTGTTATGCCTTTGTTCTTGTAGACTTTCTGTGTCTATTTTCTTGTTTACTTTCTCTCTTGTTTTGTAGATTTTCTTTGTCTCTCTTTTATTGTGGTTTCTGTATTTCTCTGCTTTTGTAAACTGTCTCTTTCGATGTTTTTTTTTGTCTATAGACTTTATGTGACCGTCTGTTTTTGTAGACTTTCTGACTCTATTATTGTAGTAGACTCATATGTGTCTGTTTTGTAGCCTTTCTTTCTCTCTATTTTTTTTTAAACCTTCTGTGATTATCTATTTATTTAACCTTCCTTTATAGAGGCTTTGTATATATCTGTTTTTGCAGGTTTTCTGTCTATATTTTTGAAGATAATCTGTGTCTATGTTTCTGTAGATTTTCTGTGTCTATGTTATTGTAGGTTTTCTCTATCTATATTAATTATTGTTTTCTGTGTGTACGTTATTGTATGTTTTCCGTGTCTATGTTATTGTAGGTTTTCTGTGTCTATGTTATTGCAAATTTTCTGTGTCTATGTTATTGCAAATTTTCTGTGTCTATGTGATTGTAGGTTTTCTGAGTCCATGTTATTGTAAATGTACTGTGTCTATGTTATTGTCGCGTATCTTTGATATCTGTCTCCTGAACTTTCTCTGTCTCCCCGTTATTGTGAACTTCCTCTGTTTCTCCGTTATTGTGAACTTTCTCTGTTTCTCCTTTAATGTGAACTTTCTCTGTTTCTCCGTTATTGTGAACTTTCTCTGTTTCTCCGACATTGTGAACTTTCTCTGTTTCTCCGTTATTGTGAACTTTCTATGTTTCTCCGTTACTGTGAACTTTCTCTGTTTCTCCGTTACTGTGAACTTTCTCTGTTTCTCCGTTATTTGTGAACTTTCTCTGTCTCCTCGTTATTGTGAAATTTCTCTGTTTCTCCGTTATTGTGAACTTTCTCTGTTTCTCCGTTATTATGAACTTTCTATGTTTCTCCGTTACTGTGAACTTTCTCTGTTTTTCCGTTACTGTGAACTGTCTCTGTTTCTCCGTTATTTGTGAACTTTCTCTGTTTCTCCGTTACTGTGAACTGTTTCTGTTTCTCCGTTATTTGTGAACTTTCTCTGTCTCCCCGTTATTGTGAACTTTCTCTGTTTCTCCGTTATTGTGAACTTTCTCTGTTTCTTCGTTAATGTGAACGTTCTCTATGTTTCTGTCTGTTACTAATACAAATTGAGTTGTTCTATTCTTGTGAATCTGGTTTTCTTTTAAACGTCTTAGTGTTCTATTTATTGTGAACATTCTATATCTCTTTTCTTTTTATGAACAATCTTTATCTTTATTTCTTTTTGTGAACGTTCTTTATTTCTTTTCTTTTTGTGTACATTGTTTATTTCTTTTCTTTTTGTGAGCCTTCTGTCTCTTTGTCTTTTTTGTGAACATTCTTTATTTCATTTCTTTTATGAACAATATTTTTTTTCTTTACTTTTTGTGAACATTCTTTATTTCTTTTCCTTTGTGAACATTCTTTATTTCCTTTCTTTTGTGGACATTCTTTATTTCTTTTTTTTTTGTGGACATTCTTTATTTCTTTTCTTTTGTGGACATTCTTTATTTCTTTTCTTTTGTGGACATTCTTTATTTCTTTTCTTTTGTGGACATTCTTTATTTCTTTTCTTTTGTGGACATTGTTTATTTCTTTTCCTTTTGTGAACATTCTTCATTTTGTTTCTTGTTGTGAACATTCGTGAACATTCTTTATTTCTTTTAATTTTTGGAAACATTATGTGTTTATGCTCTGTTTCACATTGTGTGCATATTCTTTGTCAGACTCACTTTTGGTATATGTTCTACGTCTTTCTCACTGCTGTGTGCATATTTTGTGTCTGATTTACTGTTTATGAATGTGGTGTTTTTTTCCACTTTTCTTGGATGTTCTGTGTCTGTCTCACGTGTTGTGAATGTTCTGTGTCTGTCTCACGTGTTGTGAATGTTCTGTGTCTATCTCACGTGTTGTGAATGTTCTATGTCTGCCTCACGTGTTGTGAATGTTCTGTGTCTGTCTCACGTATTGTGAATGTTCTGTGTCTGTCTCACGTGTTTTGAATGTTCTGTGTCTGTCTCACGTGTTGTGAATGTTCTTTTTCTGTTCCACTTTTGTGAATGTTCTGTGTCTGTCTCACACATTGTGAATGTTCTGTGTCTGTCTCACGTGTTGTGAATACTCTGTATCTTTCTCGCTTTTGTGAATGTTCTGTGTCTGTCTCACATGTTGTGAATTTTCTGTGTCTGTGTCACTTGTTGTGAATACTCTGTATTTGTCTCACTTGCTGTGGATGTTATGTGTCTGTCTCACGTGTTGTGGATGTTCTGTGTCTGTCTCACGTGTTGTGGATGTTCTGTGTCTGTCTCACGTGTTGTGGATGTTCTGTGTCTGTCTCACGTGTTGTGGATGTTCTGTGTCTGTCTCACGTGTTGTGGATGTTCTGTGTCTGCCTCACGTGCTGTGGATGTTATGTGTCTGCCTCACGTGTTGTGGATGTTATGTGTCTGTCTCACGTGTTGTGGTTGTTATGTGTCTGT
Organism: Megaustenia siamemsis; assembly: GCA_032433765.1. Lineage (NCBI taxonomy): Eukaryota > Metazoa > Mollusca > Gastropoda > Stylommatophora > Ariophantidae > Megaustenia > Megaustenia siamemsis. The sequence continues at coordinate 29,277,116 of JAVIAB010000104.1, read as the reverse complement.
CTCACGTGCTGTGGATGTTATGTGTCTGTCTCACGTGCTGTGGATGTTATGTGTCTGTCTCACGTGTTGTGGATGTTATGTGTCTGTCTCACTTGTTGTGGATGTTCTGTGTCTGTCTCACGTGCTGTGGATGTTATGTGTCTGTCTCACGTGCTGTGGATGTTATGTGTCTGTCTCACGTGTTGTGGATGTTATGTGTCTGTCTCACTTGCTGTGGATGTTCTGTGTCTGTCTCACGTGTTGTGGATGTTATGTGTCTGCCTCACGTGCTGTGGATGTTATGTGTCTGTCTCACGTGTTGTGGATGTTATGTGTCTGTCTCACGTGTTGTGGATGTTATGTGTCTGTCTCACGTGCTGTGGATGTTATGTGTCTGTCTCACGTGTTGTGGATGTTATGTGTCTGTCTCACGTGTTGTGGATGTTATGTGTCTGTCTCACGTGCTGTGGATGTTATGTGTCTGTCTCACGTGTTGAGGATGTTATGTGTCTGTCTCACGTGTTGTGGATGTTATGTGTCTGTCTCACGTGTTGTGGATGTTCTGTGTCTGTCTCACGTGTTGTGGATGTTCTGTGTCTGTCTCACGTGTTGTGGATGTTCTATGTCTGTATCATGTGTTGTGGATGTTCTGTGTCTATCTCACGTGTTGTGGATGTTCTGTGTCTGTCTCACGTGTTGTGGATGTTCTGTGTCTGTCTCACGTGTCGTGGATGTTCTATGTCTGTATCATGTGTTGTGGATGTTCTGTGTCTATCTCACGTGATGTGGATGTTCTGTGTCTGTCTGACGTGTTGTGGATGTTCTGTGTCTGTCTCACTTGTTGTGGATGTTCTGTGTCTATCTCACGTGTTGTGGATGTTCTGTGTCTGTCTCACTTGCTGTGGATGTTCTGTGTCTGTCTCACGTGTTGTGAATGTTCTGTGTCTGTCTCACGTGTTGTGGATGTTCTGTGTCTGTCTCACGTGTTGCGAATTTTCTGTGTCTGTCTCACGTGTTGTGGATGTTTTGTGTCTGTCTCATGTGTTGTGGATGTTCTGTGTCTATCTCACGTGTTGTGGATGTTCTGTATCTGTCTCACGTGTTGTGGATGTTCTGTGTCTATCTCACGTGTTGTGGATGTTCTGTGTCTATCTCACGTGTTGTGGATGTTCTGTGTCTGTCTCACGTGTTGCGAATTTTCTGTGTCTGTCTCACGTGTTGTGGATGTTCTGTGTCTGTCTCACTTGTTGTGGATGTTCTGTGTCTGTCTCACGTGTTGTGGATGTTCTGTATCTGTCTCACGTGTTGTGGATGTTTTGTGTGTCTCACGTGTTGTGGATGTTCTGTGTCTGTCTCAGTTTTGTGGATGTTCTGTGTCTGTCTCACGTGTTGTGAATATTCTGTTTTTGTCTCACGTGTTGTGAATGTTCTGTGCCTGTGTCACATGATGTGAATGTCCTGTGTCTGTCTCACTTGTCATGAATGTTCTGTGTCTGTGTCACGTGTTGTGAATGTTCTGTGTCTGTCTCATGTGTTGGGAATATTCTGTGTCTGTCTCACGTGTTGTGAATGTTCTGTGTCTGTCTCACGTGTTGTGGATGTTATGTGTCTGTCTCACGTATTTGAATTTTCTGTGTCTGTCTCACTTGTTGTGAATACTCTGTATCTGTCTCGCTTTTGTGAATGTTCTGTGTCTGTCTCACTTGTTGTGAATACTCTGTATTTGTCACATTTTTGTGAATGTTCTGTGTCTGTCTCACGTGTTGTGAATAACTGTATCTGTCCCACTTTCGTGAATGTTCTGTGTATGTCACACGTGTTGTGGATGTTCTGTGTCTGTCTCACGTGTTGTTGATATTCTGTGTCTGTCTCACGTGTTGTGGATGTTATGTGTCTGTCTCACGTGTTGTGAATGTTCTGTGTCTGTCTCACGTGTTGTGGATGTTCTGTGTCTGTATCATGTGTTGTGGATGTTCTGTGTCTATCTCACTTGTTGTGGATGTTCTGTGTCTGTGTCACGTGTTGTGGATGTTCTGTGTCTGTCTCATGTGTTGTGGATGTTCTGTGTTTGTCTTACGTGTTGTGGATGTTCTGTGTCTGTCTCACGTGTTGTGGATGTTCTGTATCTGTCTCACGTGTTGTGGATGTTTTGTATCTGTCTCACGTGTTGTGGATGTTCTGTGTCTGTCTGTTTTGTGGATGTTCTGTGTCTGTCCACTTTTTGTGAATCTTCTGTGTCTGTGTCACGTGTTGTGGATGTTCTGTGTCTGTCTCACGTGTTGTGAATGTTCTCTGTCTGACACACGTGTTGTGAATGTTCTGTGTCTGTCTCACGTGTTGTGAATGTTCTGTGTCTGTCTCACGTGTTGTGGATGTTCTGTGTCTGTCTCATGTGTTATGGATGTTCTGTGTCTATCTCACGTGTTGTGGATGTTCTGTGTCTGTCTCACGTGTTGTGAATGTTCTGTGTCTGTCTCACGTGTTGTGAATGTTCTGTGTCTGTCTCAGTTTTGTAAATGTTATGTCTCTGTCTCACGTGTTGTGAATGTTCTGTGTCTGTGTCACGTGTTGTGAATGTTCTGTGTCTGTCTCAATTTTGTTAATGTTCTGTGTCTGTCTCACGTGCTGTGGATGTTCTGTGTCTGTCTCACTTGTTGTGAATACTCTGTATCTGTCCCACTTTCGTGAATGTTCTGTGTCTGTCTCACGTGTTGTGGATGTTCTGTGTCTGTCTCACGTGCTGTGGATGTTCTGTGTCTGTCTCACTTGTTGTGAATGTTCTGTATCTGTCTCATGTGTTGTGAATGTTCTGTGTCTGTCTCACGTGTTGTTAATGTTCTGTGTCTGTCTCACTTGTAGTGAATGTTCTGTGTCTTTCTCACGTGTTGTGAATGTTCCGTGTCTGTCTCACGTGTTGTGGATGTTCTGTGTCTGTCTCACTTGTTGTGGATGTTCTGTGTCTGTCTCACGTGTTGTGGATGTTCTGTGTCTGTCTCACTTGTTGTGGATGTTCTGTGTCTCTGTCACGAGTTGTGAATGTTCTGTATCTGACTCACGTGTTGTGGATGTTCTGTGTCTGTCCCACTTTTGTGGATGTTCTGTGTCTGTCTCACGTGTTGTGAATACTCTGTATCTGTCCCACTTTCGTGGATGTTCTGTGTCTGTCTCACTTGTTGTGGATGTTCTGTGTCTGTCTCACGTGTTGTGAATACTCTGTATCTGTCTCACTTTCGTGGATGTTCTGTGTCTGTCCCACTTGTTGTGGATGTTCTGTGTCTGTCTCACGTGTTGTGAATACTCTATGTCTGTCCCACTTTTCTGGATATTCTGTGTCTGTCTCACGTGTTGTGAATGTTCTGTGTCTGTCTCACTTGCTGTGGATGTTCTGTGTCTGTCTCACGTGTTGTGAATGTTCTGTGTCTGTCTCACGTGTTGTGGATGTTCTGTGTCTGTCTCACGTGTTGTGAATACTCTATGTCTGTCCCACTTGTTCTGGATATTCTGTGTCTGTCTCACGTGTTGTGGATGTTCTGTGTCTGTCTCACGTGTCGTGGATGTTCTATGTCTGTATCATGTGTTGTGGATGTTCTGTGTCTATCTCACGTGATGTGGATGTTCTGTGTCTGTCTGACGTGTTGTGGATGTTCTGTGTCTGTCTCACTTGTTGTGGATGTTCTGTGTCTATCTCACGTGTTGTGGATGTTCTGTGTCTGTCTCACTTGCTGTGGATGTTCTGTGTCTGTCTCACGTGTTGTGAATGTTCTGTGTCTGTCTCACGTGTTGTGGATGTTCTGTGTCTGTCTCACGTGTTACGAATTTTCTGTGTCTGTCTCACGTGTTGTGGATGTTTTGTGTGTGTCTCATGTGTTGTGGATGTTCTGTGTCTATCTCACGTGTTGTGGATGTTCTGTATCTGTCTCACGTGTTGTGGATGTTCTGTGTCTATCTCACGTGTTGTGGATGTTCTGTGTCTATCTCACGTGTTGTGGATGTTCTGTGTCTGTCTCACGTATTGCGAATTTTCTGTGTCTGTCTCACGTGTTGTGGATGTTCTGTGTCTGTCTCACTTGTTGTGGATGTTCTGTGTCTGTCTCACGTGTTGTGGATGTTCTGTATCTGTCTCACGTGTTGTGGATGTTTTGTGTGTCTCACGTGTTGTGGATGTTCTGTGTCTGTCTCAGTTTTGTGGATGTTCTGTGTCTGTCTCACGTGTTGTGAATATTCTGTTTTTGTCTCACGTGTTGTGAATGTTCTGTGCCTGTGTCACATGATGTGAATGTCCTGTGTCTGTCTCACTTGTCAAGAATGTTCTGTGTCTGTGTCACGTGTTGTGAATGTTCTGTGTCTGTCTCATGTGTTGGGAATATTCTGTGTCTGTCTCACGTGTTGTGAATGTTCTGTGTCTGTCTCACGTGTTGTGGATGTTATGTGTCTGTCTCACGTATTTGAATTTTCTGTGTCTGTCTCACTTGTTGTGAATACTCTGTATCTGTCTCGCTTTTGTGAATGTTCTGTGTCTGTCTCACTTGTTGTGAATACTCTGTATTTGTCACATTTTTGTGAATGTTCTGTGTCTGTCTCACGTGTTGTGAATAACTGTATCTGTCCCACTTTCGTGAATGTTCTGTGTATGTCACACGTGTTGTGGATGTTCTGTGTCTGTCTCACGTGTTGTGGATATTCTGTGTCTGTCTCACGTGTTGTGGATGTTCTGTGTCTGTCTCACGTGTTGTGAATGTTCTGTGTCTGTCTCACGTGTTGTGGATGTTCTGTGTCTGTATCATGTGTTGTGGATGTTCTGTGTCTATCTCACTTGTTGTGGATGTTCTGTGTCTGTGTCACGTGTTGTGGATGTTCTGTGTCTGTCTCATGTGTTGTGGATGTTCTGTGTTTGTCTTACGTGTTGTGGATGTTCTGTGTCTGTCTCACGTGTTGTGGATGTTCTGTATCTGTCTCACGTGTTGTGGATGTTTTGTATCTGTCTCACGTGTTGTGGATGTTCTGTGTCTGTCTGTTTTGTGGATGTTCTGTGTCTGTCCACTTTTTGTGAATCTTCTGTGTCTGTGTCACGTGTTGTGGATGTTCTGTGTCTGTCTCACGTGTTGTGAATGTTCTCTGTCTGACACACGTGTTGTGAATGTTCTGTGTCTGTCTCACGTGTTGTGAATGTTCTGTGTCTGTCTCACGTGTTGTGGATGTTCTGTGTCTGTCTCATGTGTTATGGATGTTCTGTGTCTATCTCACGTGTTGTGGATGTTCTGTGTCTGTCTCACGTGTTGTGAATGTTCTGTGTCTGTCTCACGTGTTGTGAATGTTCTGTGTCTGTCTCAGTTTTGTAAATGTTATGTCTCTGTCTCACGTGTTGTGAATGTTCTGTGTCTGTGTCACGTGTTGTGAATGTTCTGTGTCTGTCTCAATTTTGTTAATGTTCTGTGTCTGTCTCACGTGCTGTGGATGTTCTGTGTCTGTCTCACTTGTTGTGAATACTCTGTATCTGTCCCACTTTCGTGAATGTTCTGTGTCTGTCTCACGTGTTGTGGATGTTCTGTGTCTGTCTCACGTGCTGTGGATGTTCTGTGTCTGTCTCACTTGTTGTGAATGTTCTGTATCTGTCTCATGTGTTGTGAATGTTCTGTGTCTGTCTCACGTGTTGTGAATGTTCTGTGTCTGTCTCACTTGTAGTGAATGTTCTGTGTCTTTCTCACGTGTTGTGAATGTTCCGTGTCTGTCTCACGTGTTGTGGATGTTCTGTGTCTGTCTCACTTGTTGTGGATGTTCTGTGTCTGTCTCACGTGTTGTGGATGTTCTGTGTCTGTCTCACTTGTTGTGGATGTTCTGTGTCTCTGTCACGAGTTGTGAATGTTCTGTATCTGACTCACGTGTTGTGGATGTTCTGTGTCTGTCCCACTTTTGTGGATGTTCTGTGTCTGTCTCACGTGTTGTGAATACTCTGTATCTGTCCCACTTTCGTGGATATTCTGTGTCTGTCTCACTTGTTGTGGATGTTCTGTGTCTGTCTCACGTGTTGTGAATACTCTGTATCTGTCTCACTTTCGTGGATGTTCTGTGTCTGTCCCACTTGTTGTGGATGTTCTGTGTCTGTCTCACGTGTTGTGAATACTCTATGTCTGTCCCACTTTTCTGGATATTCTGTGTCTGTCTCACGTGTTGTGAATGTTCTGTGTCTGTCTCACTTGCTGTGGATGTTCTGTGTCTGTCTCACGTGTTGTGAATGTTCTGTGTCTGTCTCACGTGTTGTGGATGTTCTGTGTCTGTCTCACGTGTTGTGAATACTCTATGTCTGTCCCACTTGTTCTGGATATTCTGTGTCTGTCTCACGTGTTGTGAATGTTCTGTGTCTGTCTCACTTGTCGTGAATGTTCTGTGTCTGTCTCACTTGTAGTGAATGTTATGTGTCTGTGTCACGTGTTGTGAATGTTCTGTGTCTGTTTCATGTGTTGTGAATATTCTGTGTCTGTCTCACGTGTTGTGAATGTTCTGTTTCTGTCTAACGTGTTGTGGATGTTATGTGTCTGTCTCACGTGTTTTGAATGTTCTGTGTCTTTCTCACGTGTTGTGAATGTTCTGTGTCTGTCTCAGTTTTGTGAATGTTCTGTGTGTGTCTCACATGTTGTGAGTGTTCTGTTTCTGAGTCACGTGTTGTGAATTTTCTGTTTCTGTCCCAATTTTCTGAATCTTCTGTATCTAACTCCCTTTTCCTGAATGTACTGTGTTTTTCCCATTTTTAGTGAACGTTCTGTGTCTGTTCCCTTTATTGTAATGTTCTTTCTCTACCTAACTTTTTCGAGTAATTTGTGTCTCTCACTTTTCGTATTTTTTGTGTCTAACTCACTCTTTGTGGATGTTCTTTATCTACCACATTTAAAAAAAAATTGCTGTGTTTTCCCCACTTTAATTGACTATTCTGTATCTGTCTCACTTTTAATGGATGTTTGATGTCTGTCCTACCTTTTCTGGGTGTTTGTCTTACATTTTATGGATGTTTGATGCCTGTCCTACTTTTTCTGGATGTTTGGTGTTTGTCTTAGGTTTTATGGATGTTTGATGTATGTCCTACTTTTTCTGGATGTTTGGTGTTTGTCTTACTTTTTGCCTATATTCTGTACCTGTCGCACTTTTTTGTTGATGTCCTGTGCCTACTCACTTTTTTCTTATGTTCTGTGTCTGTCCAACATTTTTGTTGATGTTCTAAGTCTGTCCAACTTCCTTTTTGATGTTCTGTGTCTATTCCACTTTTTTGTTGAATTTCTATATAAGTTCCACTTTTTTATTGAATTTCTGTGTCTATCCCACTTTTTTTGTTGCATTTCTGGGTCTGTCCCACTTGTTTGTTGATGTTCTATACTTGTTCCACTTTTTGTTGAATTTATGTGTCTATTCCACTTTTTAAAATTTATGTATATGTCTATTCCACATTTTTTTATAGTTTCTGGGTCTATCCCACTTTTTTGTTGAATTTCTGTGTCTGCCCCACATTTTTGTTGATGTTCTGTGTCTGTCCCACTTTTTTGCTGATGTTCTGTGTCTGTCCAACATTTTTTGTTGAATTTCTGTGTCTGTCCCAATTTGTTGTTGAATTTCTGTGTCTGTCCCACTTTTTTTTGTTGAATTTCTGTGTCTGTCCCACTTTTTTTTAAATTACTGTGTCTGTCCCACTTTTTTTGTTGAATTTCTGTGTCTGTCCCATTTTTTTTTAAATGTCTGTGTCAGTCCCACTTTTTTATTGATGTTCTGTGTCTATCTCACTTTTTTGTTGATGTTCTGTGTCTATCTCACTTTTTTGTTGATATTCTGTGTCTATCCCACTTTTTTGTTGATGTTCTGTGTCCATCCCACTTTTTTGTTGATGTTCTGTGTCTATCCCACTTTTTATGTTGATGTTCTGTGTCTATCCCACTTTTTTGTTGATGCTCTGTGTCCATCCCACTTTTTTGTTGATGTTCTGTGTCCATCCCACTTTTTTGTTGATGTTCTGTGTCTATCCCACTTTTTTGTTGATGTTCTGTGTCCATCCCACTTTTTTGTTGATGTTCTGTGTCCATCCCACTTTTTTGTTGATGTTCTGTGTCCATCCCACTTTTTTGTTGATGTTCTGTGTCTATCCCACTTTTTTGTTGATGTTCTGTGTCTATCCCACTTTTTTGTTGATGTTCTGTGTCCACCCCACTTTTTTGTTGATGTTCTGTGTCCATCCCACTTTTTTGTTGATGTTCTGTGTCCATCCCACTTTTTTGTTGATGTTCTGTGTCCATCCCACTTTTTTGTTGATGTTCTGTGTCTTACTCCGTTTCTATGGACTTACTGTGCGTGTCTCACTTTCTGTAGATTTTCCCTCTCTGTTCTACTTTTTTCTTGATGTTCTGTGTCAGTCTCATTTTTGAGGATTTTGTGATTTATATTCCCCTGACTTTCTGTGTCAGTTTTTTTTTTTACTTCAGTGTTTATGTTTTTTTTTTAACTTCTTATCTTTTTTTTTCTGATTTCGTGGACTTTCTTTCCCCATCTGCTGTTGTCCATTGTCTATTTCGTTGTGATACTTGTTATAGCTCTGTTTCTCTCTGTTTATCGCTAGCCATTCTGCGCTTCACATTATTTCGTCAACTTTCTCTGTCTATGTGAATTTTCTATCTTTATTTTTTTTGGTATTGACTTCTTTATCTGTTTTTATTCTGTTGTTCTTTGTTACCTGTGAACGCCATTTAATTCTTTGTTACTCATGAACGTTATGTAACCCTTTGGTATCCTTGACCTTTATATAGTTATCATTTACTTGTCTCTCTCTCTCGCTCTCTCTTCTCTCTCTCTCTCTGCGATCGTGACTCAATCAGAGTAGGATTCCAGACTCTCTCATGAAGTCAGCTGTCTGTTTAAGCGAATCAATTGCCCCATATAGTTTTTCTTCCAGGGCGGTGGGCGTGGACCACATTGCTCTTCTCAGGTCTGTGTACTGGGGGCAATCCTGTAGAACATGTTTTGTAGTCATATTGCCCAGTGTACAGTGACATAGGCTGGTTGTACCTATATTGAATTTGGTGAACATGTGATTTCTCATTCTATTGTGGCCAGTGCGTAGGCGAAGTATGATGACTTGATCCCTCTTTGATAGTTGGTGGTATCCGTCACTCTCGTTATGCTTTGGGTGTTCTCGTTTCCATTTTTCATGGAACTGACCCTTGAGGATGGATTTGGCTTCATCATAACTGACCGGATGGTTCTCTTGAGGTAATATCCCTCCCTCTTTAGCTAATTTGTCTGCGCGTTCGTTCCCGTGTATATTACAGTATGATGGTATCCACTGAATGACCACTCTCTGGAAGTTATTGCATAGTTGGTCAAGGGTTGTTCTCAAGTCATCTAGTTCATTGTTCTTGAGGCTTTTTAGAGCTGATAATACTGACAGTGCATCAGTCAGAATCACCAATTTATTGTGCATGTTATTTTTGTGTTGAGTAGCCAGTGTTGCAGCATCTCTGATGGCCTCAGTTTCTGCTTTAAAGTTGTTTGAGAATTTTCCAGTAGCTATTGACTTGGTGATCTCGTCCTGGTTATCCAGCATCAAGAACACACCTCCCCCTCAATTTCTGGTGGCATTTGTAGCAGAGCCATCTGTGTATATGTGGGACCAAGAGTCCTGTGGGTAGGTATCGTGTATGTGTTTTTCTGCTGCGTGTTTTCTTTCTGTGTCTGATTGGGTGCCTTTTTTCATGATTCCTGTTATATCTTCCTTAAGTTCTGGTGTTTTATGTTTCCCATGAGGAGACATATCATTTACATGTGAACGCTATGTAATTCTTTGTTATCCATGAAGTTTCTATAGTTATTATTTATCTATCAACGTTCTATAATTATTTATTATCCATGAACTTAATTTTCTTATAATTTAACTGTGAACGTTTTGTTCCTATTTATTTATTTACTGAACGTTCTTTTCTTCCATATTATTTTATTGACATTTTATACTCCTCTGTTACTTGTAGTTTGTATGGGCATCCCTGCCATTTCGTGGACTTTCTGTGCTTCTCTTTTAATTTGTTGATTTTCTCTGACTTACTGGTATGTGGGCTTTTGTGTACCCCAGTTATTAGTTGCTTTCTTTGTGCTTTACTGATTTTTGTTGCGCGTTTTTATCTGTCCATTTCTGTTTTTCGTGTTTCTAACTGTTCATCTCTGTTTGTGTTTTTCTCCGTACACGTTCTGTCATTTGTTGACGTTTTGCATTTCTCTGTAATTTGGGGAAATCTATGTGATCAGTTCTAATATGGTGGGGGGGGGAATGTAAGATGAAGTGGAGTTGGGTGAGGTGATGTAAAATCATCTCGTATAACAATACAATATATATCATCTCGTATAACAATACAATATATCATCTCGTATAACAATACAATATATATCATCTCGTATAACAATACAATATCGTCCACTGTGATATCAATTGTTTACTCTATATGATGAGTATGATCTTTTTTAAAAGGTCGTGGCGTGCTCTGTAACGCAGGTAATTGGTAGAGTCGTTGCAGAAGTCAAAAATACGTAGAATGACCTTTGTCTTCGTCTCTGGACATGCTGGAGTATTGGGAATTGAGAGAGCGGACTGGTTGGCTAGCTGCACTGTCGTTGATGACGGCCAACCAATGGATCGGGTTGACGTTTTCAATGCCCTCCGAGATATTAGAACAACACAGGACTTTGACAACCATGAGTCCACGTCACTCATTCAGATGAAAGAGATGGGAGTTAAGATGGGAACAGACTGAAACGAGAAACTTAGTGGCCGTGTAAGAAGACTTATCAACCAACACAGAACTGGAGTCGTCAGTTGCTGGACACTGAGGGAATTGCTGAGGAGGGGATCTGAGTACCTATGGACATGTTCGGAGTGCAATGATGATGACCCACAAATAACTCAATAACTCACTAACTCAATAACTCAATAACTCAATAACCATTAAATTGACCTTTTGATAAAAATAATAATGTGTACGTTGGTAGTTGCGTCTTTGTTCGTTTCTAAATGAGTCCATGTTTTATCACTTCCAAGTGATTAGTAACGCAGTAGGTGTAACGAGGGATCAGGCTTTAACTTTTGTTGAGATCAATCACTCGATCATCTCGATCAAATTTTGAAATCAATCACTCGCCTATCATAACTAAATTCGGTTCTATTCTATTTATAGAACCAGTATCACTATAGTTGGGAACTGAACAGCTCCACTCATGTCACAGCTCTCGCCAAGCGAAGTGGCAGATTCTGTTCACAAGGTCAACTACCATGCAGCGCTAAACTCGGCTCACAGGTGACGACTTCCATCGAATAGAGAGAGCACAGAGACTTCCTCGCTCCAGTTTCCTCGAAAACATACATTTAAAACACACATTTAAAACACACATTTAAAACACATATTTAAAATACACATTTAAAACACACATTTAAAACACACATTTAAAACACACATTTAAGACACATTTAAAATACACATTTAAAATACACATTTAAAAACACATTTAAAACACACATTTAAAGCACATATTTAAAATACACATTTAAAACACACATTTAATACACACATTTAATACACACATTTAAAACACGCATTTAAAACACACATTTAAAACACACATTTAAAACACACATTTAAAACACATATTTAAAACACACATTTAAAACACACATTTAAAACACACATTTAAAACACACATTTAAAACACACATTTAAAACACACAATTAATACACACATTTAATACACACATTTAAAACACACATTTAAAACACACGTTTAAAACACACATTTAAAACACACATTTAAAACACACATTTAAAACACACATTTAAAACACACATTTAAAACACACATTTAAAGCACACATTTAATATACACATTTAAAACACACTTTTAAAGCATACATTTAATACACACATTTAATACACACATTTAAAACACACATTTAATACACACATTTAAAACACACATTTAAAACACACATTTAAAACACACATTAAAATCACACATTTAAAACACACATTTAAAACACACAATTAATATACACATTTAATACACACATTTAAAATACACATTTAAAACACACATTTAAAACACACATTTAATACACACATTTAAAACACACATTTAATACACACATTTAAAATACACATTTAAAACACACATTTAAAACATATATTTAAAACACACATTTAAAACACATATTTAAAACACATATTTAATACACACATTTAATACACACATTTAAAACACACATTTAAAACACACATTTAAAACACACATTAAAAACACACATTTAATACACACATTTAATACACACATTTAAAACACATTTAAAACACACATTTAAAACATATATTTAAAACACACATTTAAAACATATATTTAAAACACACATTTAAAACACACATTTAAAACACATATTTAAAACACACATTTAAAACACATATTTAAAACACACATTTAAAACACACATTTAAAACACACATATAATACAAACTAAGCAATCGAAACGGTTGAAGCGACTGCGTTTTCTTCCTCTTCTACCTTACAGCTTCCTGTGGAGCATAGGCCCTCAACAAACACTTTCCAAGTCGTTCTGTTTCTTGCCATTCTTTTAAAATCATTCCATGTCTTCATCTCTGCTTTTGTCTGTTTTCTCCAAGAATTTCTTGGTCGACTGCATTAGTCTCTGCAAATACAGGGCGCCAAGCAGCCATTTTGGGTGTCCGGTTAGCGCAATCGACAGGCGGTTGGCTTACCAAGGCAACAGCCGGGGTTCGTAATCCTGGCGAGGACACCTGGGTTTTACTAATTCCCTAAAAATTAGTAGGAGCCGCGATAGCTCAGTGGTTAGTGAACTGGACTACTACGGACAAGGGGTAGGGTTCGATCCCAACCGACGGCTCCGGGTTCACCCAGCCTTAAATGGGTACCGGATTTTTTCTGGGAAAGTAAAAGCAGCACGGGCGTAATACCGACCACATTACCCCAAAAATCATGTGCTGAAGGTCTGTAAAATATAGGGTCACTAACACCATATTTCCCTATACGCCACTTGGCGTGACGGGGGGTACTTTACTTTTTTTTTAGCAGCCATTTTGATTTTGCCCTGGCGGGACGGCAGTAACGTCGAACTCCAGTGCGAGCCAACTAGGCTGCGTGGGCGACAATTTCAGAATATATCACCAAAAAGAGAGTGCTAATTACAACTCCAATTCACTCGAATAAATCAGAAGGACACACAGAAACCAGTTAAAACAGCTTTAGGGTTGGCTCTCTCTGAAGGGGTTCTGCGGCAATGGCCGCCATATTTCCCGGAAGTCAGGAAACTAATCATCATCATCTAGTGCCGTCTCCGCAATGAAGGTTGGCTACCATGGATCGCCATTCTACTCTGTTTCTTGCTTTGATGGTGCAGGTTGTCATAGATTGACTTGTCCATCTTTTGATGTTACTCGTCCATGTTAGTCTTGGTGTGCCTCTGCCTCTTTTTACCTTGTATTTTCCCTTCCAATATTACTTTTAGTAGGCTGTTGTGTCTTTTAACATGGCCCACAAATTTCATTTGTCTTGTCTTAATTGTATTTAGTAGTTCTCTTTTTATTTTCAGTCGTTTTAAAACTTCATCGTTTGTTATCTTTTCTTTCCATCCAATTCTACCTATTCTTCTATATATCCACATTTCAAAGGCTTCAATTTTTTGTTCTCTTTTCTTGTCTAATGTCCATGTTTCTGCACCATACAGAAATATTGAGAAGATGTAACATTTTGCCATTCTTAGTTTCAGCCCTGGTGTTATTTGTTTTGTTGTTAGTATATTTTTCATGGCATTAAAATTACTTTTTGCCATACCTATTCTTTTGTTTATTTCAATTTTACATTTTCCATCATTGGTTATAGTATGTCCCAGGTAGTTGTAGCTCTGAACTGTCTCCAGATGTGTTCCCTCAACTGTGATATTTAATTGTAGGTCTTGAGATAGGAAACTAAATCACGACTAAATGTTGAAATCAGTCACTATGAAATATTACTGAATCATCGATCACCTGTGTTGTGAAAGACATATCATGGTAATCACGTGGTGTGATTGATTACTCAACTGCCGTCACCATCAAATGTTGCAACTCATCAATCTTTGTCACTGTTTGCAAATGTTTAGTAATAAGCTTCTCCAACACAAGAATCAATAAATGTTGGAAAATAATCACAGACATTAACAATTGTTGAATCACAAGATTCACTGTTCGCGGTTATCAAGTCTTGAATCACAAGATTCACTGTTCACAATTATCAATTGTTAAGAATGAAGATTCACTGTTCACAATAACCAATTGTTGAATCCCAAGATTCACTGTTCACAATAACCAATTGTTGAATCATAAGATTCACTGTTCACAATTATCAAATGTTAAGAATGAAGATTCACTGTTCACAATAACCAATTGTTGAATCACAAGATTCACTGTTCACAATAACCAATTGTTGAATCACAAGATTCACTGTTCACAATAACTAATTGTTGAATCCCAAGATTCACTGCTCACAATAACCAATTGTTGAATCCCAAGATTCACTGTTTACAATTACCAATTGTTGAATCCCAAGATTCACTGTTCACAATTACCAATTGTTGAATCCCAAGATTCACTGTTTACAATTACCAATTGTTGAATCCCAAGATTCACTGTTTACAATTACCAATTGTTGAATCCCAAGATTCACTGTTCACAATAACCAATTGTTGAATCCCAAGATTCACTGTTTACAATTACTAATTGTTGAATCCCAAGATTCACTGTTCACAGTTATCGAGTTTTAAAATCAAGATTCAATAGAAATGCTGAGTGACAAGATTCTTATTCTTCTATGTTTTGTCATTCTCCGTGTGCTCTTCATGGGACTTCGTTACAACATGTTTTTCATTTCGAGGCGCAGTGAATCCTCCTTCAGTAAGCGTTTTGTTACGCTAACAAGATTCACCCATCATCACAAAGAAGATCAGATGATAATAACAAGGTTCCCTCATCACTAACAAGTATTAAGAAACAAGATTCACCCATCATCACAAAGAAGATCAGATGAAAATAACAAGGTTCCCTCATCACTAACAAGTATTAAGAAACAAGATTCACTCATCACGTACAAGGTTGGAAGGAAAAAAAAACAAGATTCACCCATCATCACTAAGAAGATCAGATGATAATAACAAGGATCACTCATCACTAACGAGTATTATGAAACAAGATTCACTCAATTTATCAACAGGGGTTGGGATTAACTCGTCACTAGCAAGAGTTTCACTTATCAATCCACTCACTGTAAAATTATTGAAAAGCGAGATTCATCATTAACGCGCTTTTGGAATCAAGATTCACTTATAAGCTATAAATTTTGCCCAAAAGGATTCACTTATAATTATAAGTAATTTTGCACAGTAAGATTAACTTAAAACTATACAATTTGAAAAAAAAACTGCCTTTGTTGACCAACAAGACTCACTTATAAGCGATATATTTTGCACAAACAAGATTCACTTATAACTACTATTGTTGACCAACAAGATTCACTTATAACTACCGTTGTTGACCAACAAGATTCACTTATAAGCGATATATTTTGCACAAACAAGATTCACTTATAACTACTATTGTTGACCAACAAGATTCACTTATAACTACCGTTGTTGACCAACAAGATTCACTTATAAGCGATATATTTTGCACAAATAAGATTCACTTATAACTACTATTGTTGACCAACAAGATTCACTTATAACCACTATTGTTGACCAGCAGGATTCACTTATAACTACTATTGTTGACCAACAAGATTCACTTATAACCACTATTGTTGACCAACAATATTCACTTATAAACGATATACTTCGCACAAAGAAGATTCACTTATAACTACCATTGTTGACCAACAAGATTCACTTATAAACTATAAATGTTGACATGTAATAGTATATAGACAATGTAGAATAGATCACATAATTGGAAATAGAGATATAGCTTGTGTCGGATAGCTTAGTAGTTACCCATAAATGAAGTAGGAGACAGCAGTAAGATAATTATAACACAGACACAGAAGAACACTTAACAAGTTTTGGGAGTGGACAATTTTAGCTGTTATTTGAAAGGTGGGGGAATAGATGTAAGCTTGACATGACCACTAAACGTCCAGACATTAGGTTGACAAACAAGCTGCGAGGAAGGTTAAGTTTATAAGAGAGATGGCACTCTTAGGGTTCATGTTAGCTTTAGTTTTACAACTCAGAGGTTAACTAAATGTCAAAATGGGGACTGTTTTGACAAATGTGACACTAAAGTCATCTAGAGTTGAAGTTTGCTTTCAACCATTGGCCAAGAGATCACTGGACAGCGATTAGGTCAATAAATTTTGCAAATGAGACTGGTATTTAACCTCATGCATTAGCAGAATTAGGGAGGGGCATCAAAGAACACCCAGAAACATGAAATACCCACAGAAACATGAAATACCCACAGAAACATGAAAGACCCAGAGAAACACAGAGGAAGAGAAAGAAATAGAGTTAGAAACATCGAGATAAAGAACAAGATCAATGCAGATATAAGTTAGAGAGAGATATCGAAAATCACCATGTAAACATCAAGTTAGACCAGACATAGTTTAGTTGAGAAGTTTTTCAAGTTAGACCAGACATAGTTTAGTTGAGAAGTGTTTCAAGTTAGACCAGACTAAGTTAGACCAGACATAGTTTAGTTGAGAAGTGTTTCAAGTTAGACCAGACATAGTTTAGTTGAGAAGTGTTTCAAGTTAGACCAGACATAGTTTAGTTGAGAAGTGTTTCAAGTTAGACCAGACATAGTTTAGTTGAGAAGTGTTTCAAGTTAGACCAGACATAGTTTAGTTGAGAAGTGTTTCAAGTTAGACCAGACATAGTTTAGTTGAGAAGTGTTTCAAGTTAGACAAGACATAGTTTAGTTGAGAAGTGTTTCAAGTTAGACCAGACATAGTTTAGTTGAGAAGTGTTTCAAGTTAGACCAGATATAGTTTAGTTGAGAAGTGTTTCAAGTTAGACCAGACATAGTTTAGTTGAGAAGTGTTTCAAGTTAGACCAGACATAGTTTAGTTGAGAAATGTTTCAAGTTAGACCAGACATAGTTTAGTTGAGAAGTGTTTCAAGTTAGACCAGACATAGTTTAGTTGAGAAGTGTTTCAAGTTAGACCAGACATAATTTAGTTGAGAAGTGTTTCAAGTTAGACCAGACATAGTTTAGTTGAGAAATGTTTCAAGTTAGACCAGACATAGTTTAGTTGAGAAGTGTTTCAAGTTAGACCAGACATAGTTTAGTTTAGAAGTGTTTCAAGTTAGATTCAGAAGTTTTGTGCTCTATGGAACAATATTAGTAGATTAGGACTAGCATTGAATAAGTCAAGACATAGGTATAGAAAAGCAAGTGTAAAGAAAGATTAGGTGTAATATTTTGATAGAGTGAAAGATAAAATTATCACTGTAACAGACAATATATATTAATATATGCCTCAATATCCACCGGTGATAACTTCTTGAGCGCATCCATATCAAGAATATTAATTTTATAATTGGAATTTACAATGTTAGAGGTACTTCACTACACTTTTCACCTGTAGAAACCACGATCAAATAAACTTGTATTAGACAGAATGTCATAGTTTGATCATTGACTACATGAATCCATGTCAAGACATTGTTAGTACATCGTGTTGTGATCTATGTCTACTAATTATGACAATATTTAAAATTTGTATCTTAAAATATTCAGAAACAGCTCCCAGCCTAAAAATATGAATCTGGAGAAAACTAAGACGGCACTACCACAGAATAACAGGATTCACTACTAAACGATAAATTTTGCCCAACAAGATTCACTTATAACAGTTAATGTTAGCCTACCCGATTCACTCACTATTATTGAGTGGAACCAAATCCTTAGCCTAAGTTCAGAGATGGCAAATAAACTCGATTTATAATTTGCCGCCCTTGGTTTGTTCTTGTAATTGTAGAGCTGGCACTGTCGTCCGATGTCTGTTCTTGTAATTGTAGAGCTGGCACTGTCGTCCGTTGTCTGTTCTTGTAATTGTAGAGCTGGCACTGTCGTCCGTTGTCTGTTCTTGTAATTGTAGAGCTGGTACTGTCGTCTGTTGTCTGTTCTTGTAAACGTAGAGCTGGCACTGTCGTCCGTTGTCTGTTCTTGTAATTGTAGAGCTGGTACCGTCGTCCGTTGTCTGTTCTTGTAATCATAGAGCTGGCTATGTCGTCTGTTATCTGTTCTTGTAATTGTAGAGTTGGCACTGTCGTCTGTTATCTGCTCTTGTAATTGTAGAGCTGGTACTGTCGCCTGTTATCTGCTCTTGTAATTGTAGAGCTGGTACTGTCGGCTGTTGTCTGTTCTTGTAATTGTAGAGCTGGTACTGTCGCCTGTTATCTGCTATTGTAATTGTAGAGCTGGTACTGTCGTCTCTTGTCTGTTCTTCTAATTGTAGAGCTGGTACTGTTGCCTGTTATCTGCTCTTGTAATTGTAGAGCTGGTACTGTTGCCTGTTGTCGGTTCTTGTAATTGTATAGCTGGTACTGTCGCCTGTTGTCGGTTCTTGTAATTGTAGAGCTGGTACTGTCGCCTGTTGTCTGTTCGTGTAATTGTAGAGCTGGTGCTGTCGCCTGTTGTCCGTTCTTGTAATTGTATAGCTGGTACTGTCGGCTGTTGTCTGTTCTTGTAATTGTAGAGCTGGTACTGTCGTCTGTTGTCGGTTCTTGTAATTGTAGAGCTGGTACTGTGGCCTGTTGTCGGTTCTTGTAATTGTAGAGCTGGTACTGTCGCCTGTTGTCGGTTCTTGTAATTGTAGAGCTGGTACTGTCGCCTGTTGTCTGTTCTTGTAATTGTAGAGCTGGTTACTGTCGCTTTTTGTCTGTTCTTGTAATTGTAGAGCTGGTACTGTCGCATGTTGTCTGTTCTTGTAATTGTAGAGCTGGTACTGTCGCTTGTTGTTTGTAGAAAACAAAAGTCAACGATCACAATCAATTAACTCCAGGAATCAACCAGGCAACAACCTTGATGCAACCAGGCAACAAGCTTGATGCAACCAGGCAGCAACCTTGATGTAACCAGGCAACAACCTTGATGCAACCAGGCAACAACCTTGATGCAACCAGGCAACAACCTTGATGCAACCAGGCAACAACCTTGATGCAACCAAGCAACAACCTTGATGCAACCAGGCAACAACCTTGATGCAACCAGACAACAACCTTGATGTAACCAGAAAACAACCTTGATGCAACCAGGCAACAACCTTGATGTAAACAGAACAGACAACAACCTTGATGCAACCAGACAACAACCTTGATGCAACCAGACAACAACCTTGATGTAACCAGAAAACAACCTTGATGCAACCAGGCAACAACCTTGATGTAAACAGAACAGACAACAACCTTGATGCAACCAGAAAACAACCTTGTTGCAACCAGGCAACAACCTTGATGTAAACAGAACAGACAACAACCTTGATGCAACCAGACAACAACCTTGATGCAACCAGACAACAACCTTGATGTAACCAGACAACAACCTTGATGCAACCAGGCAACAAGTAACAATAAATACATGATACATTTTACAAGTGAACTCTTTACATTAAAATTTGTTTGGATTTTGTTTCTCTTCTCCTTCTTCCCTTTCACTCCGCCTTCTCATCTTCCTATTTTTCACCTTCTCCTCATCCTTCTAAGTTTCCTATTTTTTAATTCTCTGCACTCTCCTCTTTCCTCTGTGTCTTGCTATTTCCAGGTACTTCACCTTCAGGTAGCCCCTCCAATGTAATTGTATAGCTAGTTCTAGCGTCTAGCAGTGTGTCAAAAGCAGTCACTCAACTGATTTTCATTGTTCTTGAAGTCGATAAGATTCAACAGTCACTGCCGCACGCAACTGAAATAGAGATCATCAAGTACTGGGCCTGCTGGCGTTGATGATCATGTCTCTCCACAGAATTTCAACCACGATAGTTATTTACCGTTTCTGTTGTTGACCTTCTTCCAAGCCATTCTCTTAAGCTGTCTGGTATATTTTCTCTTTGCTTCCCTCTATCTCTTCGTCCCTCAATTTTCCCAGTTGTTACAATATATTCCAGCTGTTCCCTTCTCATTACATGGCCCAAAAATGATGATTATTTCTTCCTAATATTGGAAATTAGCTCTCTTTTTGCTTTGGCCTCTTTCAGAACGTTTTCAATACTCTTTTTAACTGCCCATGGTATTATCAACGTTCTTATGTTAAACCACATTTCTGCAGACTCCAGTGATTTCCTTGTCTGTTGTCCTATTGTCCATGATTCGCATCCATATGTTAAGACTGACTTTACATAACATTTAAGAAGTCTTTTTCTTGTTTCTATTGTCAAAAATGGATTGCATAGTATCTTCCTCATTTTTTGGAAAGCTGCTTTTGCCTGAGCCATTCTGCATCTCACCTCTTTTGTACATTTTCCGTCTGAGGTTAACAAAGTTCCCAAATATTTAAATTCATTTACCTGTTTTAATATTGTTCCATTTGTCTTTATTCTGCACTGAGGTGATGTCTTTTTCTTTGTTGTTACCATTACTTCTGTCTTTCTGCTATTAAGGCGGAGTTTTTTATTTTTTGCTTTTTTTCACTATAATGTCCAACATTTCTTGTAACTCATTTTCTACCTTTGTGTACGTGGACCAGGATTTTCATCGGAAAAAAAAAACTCGATAGTGAACCTACTACTCTAAAACAATTATAAAAACACTAAATCGAACACTGATCTAAAGACCTGAAAATGACAAAATAGGAACAATGGCCAGGATTTAAAGTAAATGTTAGTCAAAAGATAGATAATATAAAGGGCAGATAGGTTCTAGATGGCCGAAAAGTTGTCAAAAATGGTGGAAAATTAGAAAGATTTGAATGAGGATGGATGAAAGAAGGGAGTGAAAGAAGGAAGTGGAAGAGGGAGGAGGCCAGTGATGAATTTGGATCTGAAGATGAAGAACAAAGGAAAAGCCAAAAATGGACCACCAAAGTTTGAAAATGAAACCAAAGCTAAAGGATAACTGACTCAAGTGAACAGCGGTAAGACCCTTCCATGATACAAAAACTGACGTGTTTATTCCCTCTCTGGAAATGCCAAAACATCGTTGCCAAAAAATCAGCCATGATAATAGTTGACCGACAACACAGGTTTTCTACACAAGAGCATCATCAGACTGCTTCCTGTGGTCTGTTACGGCCTGAACGGTCATGTGGGTGTCAAAACATTTAACTTCTTTCTTTTCCTTCCTTCCTTCCTTCCTTCCTTCCTTCCTTCCTTCCTTCCTTCCTTCCTTCCTTCCTTCCTTCCTTCCTTCCTTCCTTCCTTCCTTCCTTCCTTCCTTCCTTCCTTCCTTCCTTCCTTTCTTCCTTCCTTTCTTCTTCCTTCCTTTCTTTCTTTCTTTATATATAGAAGGATGTATAATATAAACTGCTGGCATTACTTGTACTTTTTGGTCACTTCCTTTTACAACATAGCGTCGTTCTTGGATGTATCTCGACGCTGATCAAAAACAAATGTTTTATTTTGTAAACATGAAACAAACATTTTTAATTGCACAGTAGTTTTAAAACAAAACGACGCTAAACATGTTTACAGATGTATAACACACAATAAATATAACACAAGCCAATATCACTTTACTGATTTTAATTGTCAACAATGGCAAGAAATCAACAAACCAAACATCAACAATAAAATGATTGAAACCTTCCGCAGAAGTATTCCTACGATTCACGTCACAGTGTACTCACATTATCCGTCTTTGTACCTAAAGTTAGGGTTGTGTCGTGTCTTGCGGCGAAGTGTAGCTCATGGATGACGGAAACATATAATGGACACTAAAGTTAGGGTTGTGTCGTGTCTTGCGGCGAAGTGTAGCTCATGGATGACGGAAACATATAATGGACACTAAAGTTTGGGTTGTGTCGTGTCTTGCGGCGAAGTGTAGCTCATGGATGACCGGAAACATATAATGGACACTAAAGTTAGGGTTGTGTCGTGTCTTGCGGCGAAGTGTAGCTCATGGATGACGGAAACATATAATGGACACTAAATCACATAATTTATAATTTTTTTTCTTTCGCCAGCTTTCACCTCTGGCAGAGTCCCCAGAAACTAGGTTTGGCAGCCGTGTGCTCAGGAAGCCCTCGCTACACAGGCAGATAACTCCGTCTTCGGAGACACTTATTTTTTCCGTTAATGAGTAATTGACACTTCAATCACCACTGCCGACACGAGGGCTGGTTGCCGCAGAGAGAAATCACAAATATAAGTCCAGACTGGTGCAGCCGGGATTTGAACTCACAACCACTCTGTCTCAAGATAGGCGTCTTGCCTCGAGACCAACTAATCCTTCTTAATAATAATTTAAATGCGAGGTAAGAGTAGCACTGCTCCCCCATTTGCAATATACGATCCCAGCTCTGTGAGTCAAGTACCCGTTATACCCAGCTGGGCGACTGGAGAGTGTTAGACTGGATTTGAACCCGTATTAACTGATTAGCCAATCCAGCAAGCGAGCCGCAATAGCTCAGTGGTTATTGAACTGGACTACAAAGGACAAGAGGTAGGGTTCGATCCCAACCGATGGCTCCGGGTTCACCCAGCCTTTAATGGGTACCGGACATTTTTTCTGGGGAAGTAAAGCGGCACGGGCGTAATACCGACCACATTACCCCAAAAATGGTTCTATCGTTGCCCCCCTGTCATACACCGGCAATGGTACTATGTGACGTGAAGTTAGTTAATGTCTAGTAGCAGATTGAATAATTTCTCAGTCAACGAGGGGCAGTATCTGTTAATGGTGAACTTCACAGTTGTTTGTCATCGATAATTTAGTTGATTTGCTAATATTGTCTTTACTGGAAGATAAAACACACATACATCATCTATTGTGACCAGCGATACCTCAGTGGTTAGTGAACTGGAATACAAAGAACAAAAGGTAGGGTCCCATCCCAGCCTTTAATGGGTACCGGATATTTTCTGTGAAAGTAAAGCGGTACGAGCGTAATACCGACCACATTACCCCAAAAATCATGTGCCGAAGGTCTGTCAAATTTATGCTCACTAACACAAATGAACTATCATCAATAGCCAGCAAAATTGGGCTTGAGGTCAATCATGAAAAGACTAAAGTCATGAAAAGTTTAATTCCAACAAGTGACAAAATATACATGGAAAACAAACCAGTAGAAGAGATCGATCACTTCATCTATCTTGGAAGTCACATTGATCGAGAAGGGGATACGAGCAAAGAAATTAGAATCAGACTGGCTAAAGCAGCAATGTCTTTCAGAAGCCTTGAAAAGTTGTGGAAATCAAAACTCATTAGCACAAACACAAAACTTAGGCTATTCAAATCAAATGTACTATCAACCCTTACGTATGCGTGTGAAAGCTGGAAAACAACAAGAGATATAGAAACAAAGTTGAACGCATTCGAAAATAAATGTCTAAGGAAAATACTTGGTATAGAATGGAACGAATTCAAAACAAACGAGGAAATTAGAGAAATCGCCAATCAACCACTAATATCTTCAGTAATAAAGAAAAGACGATGGTCATACGTTGGACATGTGATGAGAAGAGATAATAATCGAATAGCAAAGCAAGCCCTCATATGGGAAACAACAGGTAAAAGAAAAAGAGGAAGACCCAGGGAGACACTGAGAAGAACATTGATGAGAGAGGCAAGAGCAGCAGGAATCGGCTCCCTCAATGAGATAGAACTGCTTGCACAGAACAGAGACAGATGGCGAGATTTGATAAAATATCTTTAAAAGAAAACTGCTAGAACAAAAATTCATATAGGAGAAGGTGTATCTTGGTCTACGCCCTATGGGCCGGTTACGGCTCGAAAGGTCAATAGAAAAACACCATATTCACCATACGCCACTTGGCGTGACGGGGGTACTTTACCCTTTGACTATTTTTTACATCCTCTACTTCACAATTCAAATGAATTCGATGCAACTGTATCTTAAAGTATAACAACTTTTATGGTTGAAAATTGAACATTGCATCTCCCCGAAACTCTCAGATTTGCTCGTTTTTCACATTTATGTTACAAGGATTATTACTACTTAAACTATGAGAATATAAGTCATAAATTAATATGGGCGTCAAACAAATCATTTTGCAGTGTATTGTGCATCAAATTAAAGTCACCTCCACACAAAATTGATTTTAAGAATGAGGGGAATGTACTAGACCTAAAACATCTTCATCCATAAACGCTACAAGGTTTTCAAACGTTTAACTAAAATGTCACTTAGGAAAACAAGCAGCCGTGAAATGTTTGGTGAAAGTTATCGATAGGTGTGACAATAATATCAGTGAGGGAGATAACTATCTAGTCTCCACATGATCAAATATGGACTAGTGAAATGTAATCCTTCTCTCCCCTGGCATGAGCTATATCCAGCTTTTCTCTCATCTACGATAAATAGGCACAGTGAAAAGTTGGTTAACTCGTCTGAAAAATACCTGTCTCTAGGCAGATCTCCCACAGAACATTACATTCACCACAGCCTGTCTGAAAGAAGCTCTGTCTCTAGGCAGATCTCCCACAGAACATTACATTCACCACAGCCTGTCTGAAAAAAGCTCTGTCTCTAGCCAGATCTCACACAGAACATTACATTCACCACAGCATGTCTGAAAGAATCTCTGTCTCTAGCCAGATCTCACACAGAACATTACATTCACCACAGCCTGTCTGAAAGAATCTCTGTCTCTAGCCAGATCATATGGGAGTTAAGATATAGGACAAACAATCATATGGGAATTAAGGTGTATGACACACAACCATATGGGAGTTAAGATATAGGACAAACAATCATATGGGAATTAAGGTGTATGACACACAACCATATGGAGTTAAGATATAGGACAAACAATCAAATGGGAATTAAGGTGTATGACACACAACCATATGGGAGTTAAGATATAGGACAAACAATCATATGGGAATTACGGTGTATGATACACAACCATATGGGAATTAAGTTAAAGGACAAAGAATCATATGGGAATTAAGTTATAGGACAAACAACCATATGGGAATTAAGTTATAGGACAAACAATGACATGGGAATTAAGTTATAGGACAAACAATGATATGGGAATTAAGTTATAGGACAAACAATGACATGGGAATTAAGTTATAGGACAAACAATGACATGGGAATTAAGTTATAGGACAAACAACCATATTGGATTTAAGGTATATGACAAACATTCCAGTGTGGGTTAAATTACAGAACAAACAATCCAGTTGGAGTTCATGTATAGAACAAACAATCCTGTTGGAGTTCATGTATAGAACAAACAATCCTGTTGGAGTTCATGTATAGAACAAACAATCCTGATGGAGTTCATGTATAGAACAAACAATCCTGTTGGAGTTCATGTATAGAACAAACAATCCTGTTGGAGCTCATGTATAGAACAAACAATCCTGTCTTCGCTAAACACAGAACTAGTTATGAAAACAAAAACAGAGATTATAAGTTTGGGCCAGTCTTGTAACTTTCTTAAAAAAAATTCTTCTTGATGTGCAATACAGAAGATCTTTGTTGCTGATCTACAAGACATCAGAAGGTTTCGAGATGTATGGCTCTTTTGTCCATGAAAAGCAAAAGAGAAAAATATCATTAGACTCCTCATTCATTTCTCTGGAGAATATAATATTCTACTTCTAAATTTCATTCTTTCTACATTACTGAAGGAATGACTTCATCAAGGATGATTAAACTCTCGCAGTAATGTAATCGTAATGATGGTGATGGTCTCATTGTCATGGACACGACAGGGGTTGCTAGCTCATACACACATGAAGGTGTAGTTGCAAAATAAATTGAATTTCTTGAGTTCAAAGGCTCTGCCGGGACAGTTGGATCTTATCACTTCAGAAGTGAAGCATCTTTTTTTTTGCTGGATCCCATAACTGCAGAGATATTGGGGGTCCTCTCTTCATTACCAAGGCTGTACTTGATTCTAGATTCCTGCGTGCCACCTGCACCTTAAACTGCCAGATAGCAGTCGACCTGGACTTAACTCAGAGAGCAGGGACCTTAAACTGACAGACAGCAGTCGACCTGGACTTAACTCAGAGAGCAGGGACCTTAAACTGACAGACAGTTGTCGACCTGGACTTATCACAGAGAGCAGATCTCTTTAACTGACAGACAGCAGTAGACATGGACTTATCACAGAGAGCAGATCTCTTTAACTGACAGACAGCAGTAGACATGGACTTATCTCAGAGAGCCACGCCATGTTTTCTCTTGCAGTTAAAATCAACAACAGTAAAAGCTAAAAATAAACAGATGCCTTGTTAGTTGCTGTAGCTCCGCTTTTTGTAACATCCACTGGCTGTAACAAATGTGTTCTAGTAACATTGTGTAAATTGTTACTTTTGTTTTCTATTGTGGACACACTGTTTCGATCGACATTTGATTGTAAAGTTATTTTGTTGCTGTGACTGTGCATGCCAGAACTAAAATGTCTAGAATCTGTTGTCAAATCATCTTGTTGATTTGTTTCTAAAGATGCTGGATGTGTGTGTGTTGTAGCTGTTGAAAATGGTACCGCTTGTAGATTGTTTATCTTGTATCTTGGGTGATCTCTCTCTGTAAAAGTTGGATGCATGGATTCTGCCTTATTTTTCATTACTGAGGTCGACAATGGATACAGTGAACTTGATGGATACGCCCCTGGATTGCTGCCATGGCTACAAGCCTGGGGAACCTCCTCGCTTCCATCCGCCGATGTCCGTTCAAAAGTTGGAAATAAATCGTTTGGGGTCTCAGAACTTCCTAGACCATCCTGGGTATTGTGTGTGCCCTGAGTGGAACTGACTTCTTTCTTTCCTTGAGGTAGTGGATGCCTTACTTCTAAAGGAGACTTTGTTGCTTCTCTTTTCCAGGATATAGAGCTTCTTAAGTCACATGTTGAAAAGCCATCTGAATGTTCTAGAGTAGAAACACTGTCAGATAGAGATTCTTCAGTCTCTTCTTTGATTGACTGGAAACAGAGATGTCTATTTCTGAGGTAGCTCGCCTGATTAGCGTAATCGATGTTCAAATAATTATCAAAGCCTTGCTCGGAGTCATCATCAAAGTCGTACTGGACTAGCGAACCTGGATATTGACCGGAGACAGAGCTCACATAGTCTACTACATTATTTGAGCTGTGGTTGATTTCTCCCATGTCAAAGTTGTACTCTATTAAACTATTTTGGCTAAAATCTGTTGTGATCTCATCTGTGATAAATGTTTCTGGGGTTGGTTTGTTGTGAAAATGTTTTTGGGGTGAGTTTGTGGAGCCGTAAGTTGAGGACAACAGAGAGTCGTTGATCCAGACAGGTCTTCGCTGCCCAAAAGGCTCGATTGTCACAGAATCTGCGCTGACGATGCTGTCAGTGTCTGAGAGAGAGGATAGCTCACAAGTTTGTGTGAGGTCTTCATCCACTTTTGTGAAAGCTGAATTCTGAGAATTTGAATCAGATTTATTTGTGTTTAGTTGTTGTTGATAACCTCTTGGGATGTTAAACTCATCATCCAATGGTGGTAGTCTGTCAGGCAGACTCTCCTCTGACTGTCTGCGCTGTCGTGGTGGTTTTACAATTGGAGCTATTGTTTTCACGGCTCTGTTTGGGCTCACAATAGAAACTGACTCAGAATCTATTCTATTTGAATCTTCAGATTCTGCATGAGTCATTTCATCAAATGGTTGATGTTTTTGATTTAAACTCCCCACACTTGTCTCACTGGAAGAATTTACTTGAGAAATCATGGAATAACTGACCCCAGGGGCACCTGTGTGTGGTGGAGGATAATCTTTCGAAGAAGTTTGCCCACTTTGTTCATGACTTTGTGTAATTCGCTTAAGAGGTTGTGGAAAAAACTGATTCTTGTTTTCCTGAATTTGTTTTGATGTTAAAGAATTGATAATTTCTGTATCTGGACTTTTCACCTTACCACTATCATGCGCCATCGAGCTCCCTGGCTCGTCTTTAAATGAAAAATTAATAAAACCTGCTTGGGGTTGGTTGTAGGATATAGAGTTCACGTCTGATTCTTCACCATCACCGCTATAATTACGTTCGAGCAAAAATTCTGTGGGGTTGTCACCTTTGAACCCAGCAGGTGAGGAGCTGGAGCTAGAATGCCCACTTCCGTACGATCGTAATATTAAGTCCAGCAATTTCTGACCATTTACATTTCCGGTATCAACAAATGCCTCATTCCTGTGTCTGTATTGTGTGTTTTCTTCTTCAGAATTATCAAAACCATTGTTATCTATCCCACCATCATCTGATGTTGTATCATCGTTGTAATCAACAGCAAGGGCTGATCGACGGGACTTCATCTTTAGTCGCAGCATCTCTGACCCACTGACTGTCTCCATTTGAGAATAGTCTTGGGGATAATCACCTGAGGGAAGGTCAGATGATGTTTCTGCAGCTTCCTGCAAGGATGTTTTCTTAAAAACGTTATCTTCATTTTGTGATATGGAAGTTGCGATGAACATGTTTGAGGCAGGATTTTTATGTG
The DNA here is from genome assembly GCA_032433765.1 of Megaustenia siamemsis. Classification (NCBI taxonomy): domain Eukaryota; kingdom Metazoa; phylum Mollusca; class Gastropoda; order Stylommatophora; family Ariophantidae; genus Megaustenia; species Megaustenia siamemsis. Next base: position 29,248,473 of record JAVIAB010000104.1, on the reverse strand, counting down.
TCGATTCTGTAGCAGGAATGTTTGAGGCTCGTCCTTTGTACAAAGAAGTTGAAGTAGGAATGTTTGAGGCTGGCTCTTTGTACAAGGAAGCTGTAGCAGGAATGTTTGAGGCTGGCTCTTTGAGCGGTGATTTTTTAGTGGACTTGTTTGAGGCTTGCTCTTTGTACAAGGATGCTGTAGCAGGAATGTTTGAGATTGGCACTCTGAACAGTGATGTTTTAGTGGACTTGCTTGAGGCTGGGTCTTTGTTGAAGGACATTGGCATGTTTGAGGCTGGCAGTCTGTGCAGCGGTGTTGCTGCAGGATGGTTTGTAGCTGAGTCTCTTAACGATGATGACGCCGCAGCGGAACTGTTCGCAGCACTCATGGGCGTGTTCAAATCTGGATCAATCTGCAGAGAGTTGGAAAATGTACCATCGATACCTCGCTTCGATCTGGTATCATCCGTCTTCTCTTGATTCCCGTCCTCTTTGTTTTCGTTTCCGCAATCCTCACTGACATCATCTACTCTAGAAATAACGAGGTCAGTATATGGAAGAAACTTCCGGTAATTGCTTCTAAGAATTATGGGATATCCAAAGGTAACACCAACATCCGGTGTGTCTGACTGTGAAGCATTATGGGATGAACTGTATCCACTGGGGAATGTCCGAGACCCTCGGAAATGTCCTGAATTATTTTCAGTTTCTTTTTCATATAACACGTTTCTGTTGTTGCTAGCATTATTTAAGTTATTTTTGTTGTCATTATCGCTTTCTACTTTGCGTGGAAGAGATGAAGATACGTTAACAGCGTGGATAACGTCAGGGGCAGCTGTTTCACGTTGAACGACATTTGGATAAAAGAAGTGCTGATTATTTTCAGGAATAGATGATAAATCATTGGATGATTCTTCTTGTCAGTTGTTTCTGTTAGAGAATCATCGCTAGTGATTGAAACATCAAGGACATGCCCGATGTCTGCATCCTAATAATTCCCATAAATGTGTGTTGTGTTACCGTTTAACTGCGGGTCAATTCGAATTAACTGCCGGTTCACAAAATCGTGATCGTAATCACCAGGCATATTGTGGAAACTCTCAGTAACTGCTCGGTAATCATTACTTGTTTTATTACTGGTAATCGTTTGATGTTTAATTGATTGATCGGTGATTTCATGATCCTTGTCTTGATATTTACCTGATTCTGAAGTCTCAAACTCTTTTTGACTTAAGCTGGTGCTTTTAACCGTGCTGTGCTGGTCTTGAATGGGTGAGTTATCAAGAAAGACAGCTGGCAAATGTTTCTTCCTCATTTGGTCTTTCCATTCTTGTCTAGAACTTATTGATATTGATTTCTTGATGTCTTCGGTTTTGATATTTGAAATCGTCAAGACTGATTTATTTGGACTGACAGAAGTCGGGGTTCTGCTTGTATCGCTGTCTCTATCAGAGTCTGAGTAATAATGAGAAGTTTCAGCTGAAAGATGATAAACTGGTTTGTCTTCTCTTTTCTGCGCTGTTTCTGATATGAAAGATGTTTCCTGAGTATTGATGTTATGATTTTCATGATGTTTCATGCTTTTTTGAGAATTCTCACGAATAACAGCAGCCCCAGGTGACGTCACGCGGGTCACAACAACCAACCCATCATCAATGTGGGTTAACACCTCATTGGACCCACGAGATCCAAGAGATCTTCCCCCGTCATGACCAGAACGAATGTGTCCATTTCCTCTTGGCATTGACGTCCTGTCACTTGTGTTGACATCTTCAATGTCAATCCCATTGACATGTCCGTTTAACTGAAACAAAATAAAGATCAGATGTCAGGTATTCATGTATGACAACAGGAACATGTTTATGTTAACAGACATGTCAGATGACAGGATGTCATAAATATTGCAATTCATTCATTCATTCATTGCAATTCGGCGTAGGTGATCATGTCTCTCCACAGCTTTCGATTTCGACAGCTATTTTTTAATTTCTGTTGTTGACCTTCTACCAAGCCATTCTCTTAAGCTATCTGTTATTTTTTCTCTTTGCTTCCTCTATCTCTTCGTCCCTCGATTTTCCTAGTTGTTACAATATATTCCAGTTGTTTTCTTCTCATTACATGGCCACAAAATGATGATTGTTACCAGTCACGATAGTCAAAGTGAATTCAGGAGAAATAAAATAGGATTTGCTTGCTTGCGTTCGCCCGACGGCTAAAGGAATACTCCTCCTCATCATCCGCCCTTAAAAAGACGTTAAGTGGGCGTGTCTGTGTTGTTTTGCGGTTTGCAGTAAAACTGTGATATTTGCGGCTTTCGGCCCAACACATCCAAATTCAGTATGTTATTTTTGAGTACCGGGTTGTTTTTCCTCTTCGATGTCTACTCGCATGGCCAGACTAGACAGGTTAGTCTGTTACTGGAGGCACCACGGAGAGGTGGGGTTGGGTCTGGATGGTTCTAGTGGTGAAAGATGGTGATCGAAAAAAAAATAAAAAATCATTTACAATCCTGATGATAATTAATACGTAGAATTTTCAGAATAACTTTCAAATACATTAATAAAATATGGAAATCAAAATGACTCAATTAGAAAAAAAAAATCAGGATTTTGCAATCAAATGTACTATCAGCTATTACATATTATGAGAGTTGGTAAACAATGAAAGAAATAGAAAATAAATTAAATGCATTTCTTCTTCTCTTCTTTTCTTATTCAGAGTTCAGGTCCTGTTATTATGTTGGAGAGGTAAAGTCAACATCAAGACAAAGAATGAGCAAGTCGCATGGTCGGCACGCTTGTATGCGTGTGTGTCTTGATTTGAACATGTATATCAAAACAAATGTGTCAGGAAAATACTTCGCATATGATGGAATGAATGCAAGACTAGAACAGAAATAAGAGAAATGACAAAACATCCACGAATAAAGGTAAAGTACAAGACTTGAATCGGCGTCAAATCCAGATTCCACCCATATGTGCTCGGCCGCCTATCCAGAAGTGTTCGGAGACTCCTAGATAGTGTCGCTTCAAGCATCGAATTTCACGATGCGAGGCGGCATTCCTCACCTTCCCAGAGTAATACACTGGTACATATTTCTGCCAGTGGCTGGGTCGACCGCAGGGGTTTTATTTTCCCAACCACGAGTACATCTCACACTGCTTCCAGCGGCAATCGAAAACGGGTTGTCCGAACATCAGTAGCCCAGTCGGGTGGTTTCCCCAAACAGGCTACCGAGGCCCCCCACTAGGCTACCGAGGCCCCCCACTAGGCTACCTAGGCTACCTAGGCCCCCCACTGGGCTACCTAGCCCCCCTCCCTCCCCCATCCAAAAATATCACGTATAATTAATCGAAGAAGGTGGTCATATGTTGGTCATGTGATGAGAAGAGACAACAAGAGAAGAAGGTGGTCATATGTTGGTCATGTGATGAGAAGAGACAACAAGAGAAGAAGGTGGTCATATGTTGGTCATGTGATGAGAAGAGACAACAAGAGAAGAAGGTGGTCATATGTTGGTCATGTGATGAGAAGAGACAACAAGAGAAGAAGGTGGTCATATGTTGGTCATGTGATGAGAAGAGACAACAAGAGAGTTTCAAGGCAGGCCCTGATATGGAAACCAGAAGGTAAAAGAAAAAGAGGCTGACTAAGATAAACTCTAAAAAGAACACTGAGGTGAGGGGCAACAGCAGTGGACATCAGCTCCCTCGCTGATATTAAAAGACTCGAAAAAAATCCGGTACCCATTAAAGCCTGGGTGAAATGGAAGCCGTCGGTTGGGATGGAACCCTACCTCTTGTCCTTTGTAGTCCAGTTCACTAACTACTGAGCTGTCGCGGCTCCTTGAAAGGATAATAGCTAGTTTAATTGTAGAGATTACTGAAATGAATAAAGATCAAAACTAACAATATTTTCACCTGTCAGCCTTGACGAGACCTATAAGTCCAACTTTATATTTGTGGCATTATCTAAGTTAACAAGCCATGTTTCCTGGCAGGACTTGTAGGTCCAGCAGACTATACCACTGGGAATCGCTAACAGGTGGCATTGCAGCCTGACCTCCCGGAAGTGATCGTTTACTTTCGTTTTCAAATGATCTATCTTGCTCGGTGTTCGTCCTTATACATTTGTTTAGATAGGATTATGAGAAGCCTGTCGGGACTTTTGAGTCCCAACCTCATATAAAGAAATGTGCTGACTTTTTCAGTACGGAATGTTTTCATCAATTCAGCGGTAGAGATTTCACAGACAAAATTTGTCATGTTTTTAAAATATTAATCGAAATGTTTAGATTTATCTAACACATAATGTGTTAATTTTTGGATAATTAATGTAGGAATTAGATTTCATCAATACGAATATGATGCAGGATATATAAAAGGAATACCGTTTGATGACAGTTTACACTAATCAAATTGAGAGTGACGCACTGTGCGGCTAAACGTACACGACTGAAATCGGCACTGGGCATGGTGCGTTGAAACGTACGGAAGGAGTTAATATTTGTTAATAGATGATGCATGTTGTGTTGTTGTTAGGGGCAACTGCTGTGATCGAATCACATAAATTATTATAAAAATCGCAACTAAAACAAATTCACCACAGAAAGGGTTGAAGTCAGAAATGTACGGATATAGATAAGCACAATAAAGAAAATTAATTGTTAAAGTAAACAGAGAATAACTGTGGGAGATACTAACAACATACGGAGTAAGCCAACATCTAATCAACCTTATAAAAAGTCTCTACATCAACAGCAGCTGCAGGGTCAGAACAGCAGCAGGCTACACAGACCACTTCGAAGTTAGATCAGGTGTAAGACAGGGGTGCGTACTATCCCCCCTACTGTTTATTACATACATGGACCATATATGCAAGCTAGCCAACCCATCAGAGACAGAGGAGATCAACGAGCTTCTATTTGCAGACGATCAGGCACTAATACATGAAACAATAGAAGACCTACAAGAACACTTAAACAAACTCAACAGCTCAGGCACAAAATACAACATGAAAATCAACAAAACAGAAGTCATGAATGTTGCCAAAAATAAACAGAACATCAACATAACTATAGAAGGCAGACAACTAAAACAAGTAGAGGAATTCAAATACCTAGGAAGTCTAATGACAAACGATAATTCTCAAACAGCAGAGATAGAATCAAGATGCAACAAAGCTTGTCAATTCATCGGACAGTTATCACCACTATTGTCCAACAAGGAAATAACTCTGGAGGCAAAACGAGCACTATACAATACAATCTTCATCCCAACGTTGTTGCCAGACCTGGGCCCTAGATACAAGAACAATAAGAAAAATAACCTCTACTGAGATGAAATGTGTTAGACGAATGACAGGAAACAGTCTGAGAGATAAGATCAGAAATGAAGAACTAAGAAAAAAGGTAAGAATAGCCCCCGCCATAGAATATATAAGTAAACAACAGATAAAATGGTTTGGCCACGTGAAAGAACAAAACACAACACAACGATCCTTCAACAAACGTTGTGAGAACACCATACCCAAGGGTCGACCACGTAAAAGATGAGTCGATGCAATATTAGAAGCACTAGGAAACATAACAGCAGCAGAGGCGAACAGAAGAGCAAAAGACCGCAAATTATATCTCCCCTCGACGCTGAAAGGCAGATGAGGAAGAAAAAAAGACAATAAAGAAAGGAACACAGAAGAAACTTCCTTGACTGTGCCTAAAGGCCTTCTTTTGTAAACAAAAATAATTAAAACAAAACATGACATTGGCGAAGAAGTTTGTTCATGATGTTGGCGGTATTATGACATTAGCGAAGAAGTTTGTTCATGATGTGGGCGGTATTATGGCATTAGCGAAGAAGTTTGTTCATGATGTGGGCGGTATTATGGCATTAGCGAAGAAGTTTGTTCATGATGTGGGCGGTATTATGGCATTAGCGAAGAAGTTTGTTCATGATGTAGGCGGTATTATGGCATTAGCGAAGAAGTTTGTTCATGATGTGGGCGGTATTATGACATTAGCGAAGAAGTTTGTTCATGATGTGGGCGGTATTATGGCATTAGAGAAGAAGTTTGTTCATGATGTGGGCGGTATTATGGCATTAGAGAAGAAGTTTGTTCATGATGTGGGCGGTATTATGACATTAGCGAAGAAGTTTGTTCATGATGTGGGCGGTATTATGACATTAGCGAAGAAGTTTGTTCATGATGTGGGCGGTATTATGGCATTAGCGAAGAAGTTTGTTCATGATGTGGGCGGTATTATGGCATTAGCGAAGAAGTTTGTTCATGATGTAGGCGGTATTATGGCATTAGCGAAGAAGTTTGTTCATGATGTGGGCGGTATTATGACATTAGCGAAGAAGTTTGTTCATGATGTGGGCGGTATTATGGCATTAGAGAAGAAGTTTGTTCATGATGTGGGCGGTATTATGGCATTAGAGAAGAAGTTTGTTCATGATGTGGGCGGTATTATGACATTAGCGAAGAAGTTTGTTCATGATGTGGGCGGTATTATGACATTAGAGAAGAAGTTTGTTCATGATGTGGGCGGTATTATGACATTAGAGAAGAAATTTGTTCATGATGTGGGCGGTATTATGACATTAGCGAAGAAGTTTGTTCAGGATGTGGGCGGTATTATGACATTAACAGTTTGATAAATCAGAGTAACAAGTTCCCAAGGTGATGTCAACATAAACCTGTGAATATTTGTTACTAACATATACTCGTACACATAAACACTCAAACATATGTACGTTTGCATGCTACAGTAACCAATACCATCATCACGTGCCAAACTGGTTGGCATAAGCGATCATGTCCTACTATTCTCTGTCCACAGTGCATCGTATCAGTTCTATTGTTGTTTCCAATGCGATAACACCAAGCTATCTGGTATCTTCTCTCTTTGTCGTCAACGATCTACCTTTCCATGTATTTTGTAATGTTCCAACTTTCCTCTTCCAATGTAAACACAGCCATATATATATTTACATGAGGTAGACAGGTTTGAATCATAGTTTTTTTTATGCCTGTTTTTGTTCCTTAACATCTCACAGGATGTTCTGTGAAATTCTTGACGTTAAAGTAGGATTTTTTTTGTCTTTTCCTTGTGAAAGACCTATCCTTCGATAGGTCATTGATTTCACAGAAACAACAGCTAACACCTGTTTCTGACAGTGGTGATCACTAACCAGCTCACTCTACGCTTTGTTTGAGACTCAGGAGAGTCAAAGGCTACAGGAGTAAACCCAGAGAGAGAACCAATAAGGTTGTGGTGTTTTCTTAATCTAACAACGCCCCTGGAGCACAGCTTTTCTTCCATTCATGACAACAATGCCTCTGTTTCACAACATTTCAAAGAGGTGTCAAGAAGAAGGTTGGTGCAAATGTGACAAAACTCCACTCTAGTTGGACAGGCAAAGTAGCCAAATAGTGATTAGGAACGAAATTAGTTATTCCAAACTTGGCTCATGGAGCGTAAGAGACATCACGGAATTGACAAACTTGAGTTGCTAGAAGACTGGAACACTGACAAACAACAACAACAACAACAACAACAACAACAACAACAACAACACTCGAGGACATGAACTGAGGCAGCTGCCAGTAGAGATTGTAGCCTTCCAGGAAATCAGGTTTGTTGGGTGATGCTCTTGAAAGTAGAAAACATGATACCTTACCAATGCACACCTGAGGTGGCAAAAGAGAAAGAGAGAGAGGGAGGAAGAAAGAAAAGAAGGAAGACAGAGGGAATAAGAGATAATGCAAGGAAAAGAGAGAAGTGGGAAGAGAGAGAAGGAGAGGAAGCGACCGGAATAGAGTGAGAGAAAGATGAAAGAGAGAAGAAAACAGAGAGAAGAAAACAGAGAGAAGAAGAAGAAGAAAAAAGAAGGAAGAAGAGGAGGAGGAGGTGAAGGAGGAGAAGAAGGAGAAGGAGATGCGAGAGGAGGAGGAAAAGAAGTAGGTGCGAGAGGAGGAGGAATAGAAGGAGATGCGAGAGGAGGAGGAGGAGGAATAGAAGGAGATGCGAGAGGAGGAGGAAAAGAAGGAGATGCGAGAGGAGGAGGAAAAGAAGTAGATGCGAGAGGAGGAGGAATAGAAGGAGAAGGGGATGCGAGAGGAGGAGGAAAAGAAGGAGGTGCGAGAGGAGGAGGAATAGAAGGAGATGCGAGAGGAGGAGGAATAGAAGGAGATGCGAGAGGAGGAGGAACAGAAGGAGATGCGAGAGGAGGAGGAATAGAAGGAGATGAGAGAGGAGGAGGAATAGAAGGAGAAGGAGATGCGAGATGAGGAGAAAAAGAAGGAGGTGCGAGAGGAGGAGGAATAGAAGGAGATGCGAGAGGAGGAATAGAAGGAGATGCGAGAGGAGGAGGAATAGAAGGAGATGCAAGGGGGGGAGGAATAGAAGGAGAAGGAGATGCGAGAGGAGGAGGAAAAGAAGGAGGTGCGATAGAAGGAGATGCGAGAGGAAGAGTAATAGAAGGAGATGCGAGAGGAGGAGGAAAAGAAGTAGATGCGAGAGGAGGAGGAAAAGAAGTAGATGCGAGAGTTGGAGGAATAGAAGGAGAAGGAGATGCGAGAGGAGGAGGAAAAGAAGGAGGTGCGAAAGGAGGAGGAATAGAAGGAGATGCGAGAGGAGGAGGAAAAGAAGGAGATGCGATAGGAGGAGGAATAGTAGGAGAAGGAGATGCGAGAGGAGGAGGAAAAGAAGGAGGTGCGAGAGGAGGAGGAATAGAAGGAGATGCGAGAGGAGGAGGAATAGAAGAAGATGCGAGAGGAGGAGGAATAGAAGGAGATGCGATAGGAGGAGGAATAGAAGGAGAAGGAGATGCGAGAGGAGGAGGAAAAGAAGGAGGTGCGAGAGGAAGAGGAATAGAAGGAGATGCGAGAGGAGGAGGAATAGAAGAAGATGCGAGAGGAGGAGGAAAAGAAGGAGATGCGAGAGGAGGAGGAAAAGAAGTAGATGCGAGAGTTGGAGGAATAGAAGGAGAAGGAGATGCGAGAGGAGGAGGAAAAGAATGAGGTGCGAAAGGAGGAGGAATAGAAAGAGATATGAGAGGAGGAGGAATAGAAGGAGATGCAAGAGGAGGAGGAATAGAAGTGTCTTTCAACCCATAGTTATGGGCCTCCCTTCTTATGTCAAAGACTTCCTTGACAGTATCTTTCAACCCATAGTTATGGGCCTCCCTTCGTATGTCAAAGACTTCCTTGACAGTATCTTCCAACCCATAGTTATGGGCCTCCCTAGTAGTGATGGTGGCTGTGAACTCAACAGAAAAGTGGAATAACATGCACCGAAATACAATAGATTTGGCACCGACTTTGCACCGACTTTGCACCAAAACGGTGCAAAAAAAAAAAAATTATTTTTTCGAATTCGCGATTTTTTCGAACTTCATAATTTTTTGGGGGAAAAATTTTGGGAAAAATTTTTTGGTGTTCGTCAGTTTGTCGAATCACTGAGAGCTTAACTCAGGTAAATTCAATAGAGACTCGGTGCTAATCCGGTGATCGCGCTCCGGTGATCGCCTCTCGCTGTGTGTTATTTGTGAAAGAGTATATTTGTGTCGCCTCGCTCGTGTTAGATGAAAATGAAAGAGTATTTTAAAAGAGTATGTGAAAGTAAACAGAATTATTTAAAAAATATGTATTTGTGAAAGTAAACTCAGAATTATTAAAAATAAAAAAATAAAAAAAAAACAGTCTCCCTTCAGGATTCGAACACGGGTCTACTACGTGACAGGGCAGGGGGCGGGTACTTGAGGAATGCTATTGTTAGAATCGCTTACAAGGAATCGTGGTCATTGTTAGGAAAATATGCTGACGGTCATTGTTAGGCTCCGTGTTTAGAGTTAGGTAGAGGCATGTAACTAGGGGTGGTATTGTTGTTATTTAAAATACTGGTAATTGGGACTGCGTGACAGGAGGCGACAAGCAATGACGTTGAAAGGTTAGCCGCAGGTAAATTCAATAGAGACTCTAATCCGTGTCCGGTGATCGCCTCTCGCTGTGTGTTATTTGTGAAAGAGTATATTTGTGTCGCCTCGCTCGTGTTAGATGAAAATGAAAGAGTATTTTAAAAGAGTATGTGAAAGTAAACAGAATTATTTAAAAAATATGTATTTGTGAAAGTAAACTCAGAATTATTAAAAATAAAAAAATAAAAAAAAAACAGTCTCCCTTCAGGATTCGAACACGGGTCTACTACGTGACAGGGCAACATGTAAAAAAATGCTGACAAGCAATAACATTGAAAGGTTAGTTTTGTCGAACGGTCTCCTGTGTTTCTGAGAGCTTAACCGCAGGTAAATTCAATAGAGACTCGGTGCTAATCCGGTGATCGCCGCTCGCTGTGTGTTATTTGTGAAAGAGTATTTTAAAAGAGTATGTGATAAATAAAAAATACGAAATGTTTCAAAACGTTAAGAAATATAGTTAAATGTGATAAAATTGATTTTTAAAAAAGGCGAAATAATAAAAACTATGAAAAAAATAAGTTAACATACTGACGGAAAACTAGTCAAGAAACTGGAATGACATTTTTGTTGACTGGGCTAGTGGTACTTGAGGAATGCTATTGTTAGGGTCGCTTACAAGGAATCGTGGTCATTGTTAGGAGCTGCATTGTTAGGCTCCGTGTTTAGAGTTAGGTAGAGGCATGTCGGGGACAGCGGTTCTAAAAGGGGGTATCTCGCGGGTCGGATGGCGGGTCGTCGTGCGGGTGGGGAAAGGTGCCTTTATTGGTTATCATCATGTGTGGGGCAACAGGAGGCGACATGTAAAAAAAAATGCTGACAAGCAATTATTAGTATCGTTAGCATCATGTATTCTGACCTTCCCTCCTTGTTTTCTAACACAACTTCCTAGATTTCTGACCATGCCCCTCAACATCCCCCTTCCTACTATCATCATGTGCCTCAACACTATCACCATGTCCCTCAACACTATCATGTGCCACCCTCAACATCCCCCTTCCTACTATCAGCATGTGCCTCAACACTATCATCATCATGTGCCTCAACATCCCCCTTCCTACTATCAGCATGTGCCTCAACACTATCATCATCATGTGCCACCCTCAACACTATCATCATCAAGCCACACAAAGTATCAATCATCTCTCTCACACATTCATGGTAAACCAAAACAAAACTCGTTCTATATTTTCACAACTTTATTAATACATCAAATATACGACACATATATATTACTGTCCGGTTGTTGATAATTTTAAGCGTCTGGGCGGGCCCCTCGAAGCCGAAGTATCCACGGGGCGAGCAAACGATAAATGATACGGTCGTTTACGTGCTGTCTCGATGAAAAAGGCATGAGAATTCTGTTAAGTTTCGCGCCACGACACTTAAGAAGTATATAATAAACACAATATAGACCGCACGTGTTGCTAAACAAATCTTGCAACACCCGCGGGTTGTAGACGAATGGAACGTGTGAGTTTTGCTCTATAAAGTTTAAAATATCCACGTGTCTGGGAGGCAAACCGTAGGAATCGAAATACTCACATTCGCCGAGACCGTTGTAAAATAGGGCCACCCAATGCTCACCGGGTTCGTGGGCAGGGTCGGTGTTTATGACAAAGGCCGCGGTCGCCGTTGGGTCGATGCTCGGCGGTAAGTGGTTTCGTGGAATGACACTAACAAGGGAACAACGTCGAACGAAAATATCCGACATCAAAAGGTTGTAAATCTCCCTCGTGTTCATATTCGACTCTCTCTCTCTCTCTCAAACGGCGAAGTCTGTTAGAATCTGCCTTGTCTTGGACACCTCGAGCACCGAGTCCAACTCTGCGTAGACGATAACTTGTAGGGGAGTAGTGGTGGGAGCGGCAAACTTGAGTTCTATCGACAAGGGTCCGCTTGTGGCTAGCTCAAAATGGGAGCCGTCCAGTAGGCTGGACGAGAGGTCAAAACCAAATAGGCAGTATCCGTCCTTGAATTCTCTATAATCAACGTTATTCCCAGCGTCTTTACCAATCAGACCCATGGCCAGATTTGTGCCGAAGAAAGCTCTCGCGTATTGATTTCGTTCAAAGTCCATAGTTAGAGGCTTTCCCGAGATACATTTCCCGTCGACCGTCAGGTTCATATAAATCAGACCAAAGTGTTGAAAATTGAACGGGTTAGCTGTGTAAACACCATTAAAAGCACTGGCCGTAATCAGACCTATCACTATACGGGTCGGTGTTTGAGACAAAAATAAATTGTCTTGACTGTGGGAAAGCATCCCGCTAGCGATGGAAAAGGTCTTGATGGTAACCCTCTTGATCGGGTACCGCGCATTCCCGCTCAAGAGAGCCTTTTCGTGGGCCAGAGAAATCGCGGGGTTTAGCTTAGCTTTCCTTACCACGAGCGCGGCGTAGGTGATAACACTCTTATAACCCACAGAGCTATCGTGAGTCGCGAGGCTGAACACATCCTTCGAGGGGGTGAGTTTTATCTTTACATCGACTCTGTTTAACATGTAACGATCCTGCACAAAGACATCAGAGTGCAAACGACCCATCATTTCAACCTCTTTACTACCCGAAGTCAAATCGCGCCGTGTTTTAAAACCCTCATTTTCTTTCAAATCGTCATGGTGGCCAGCTGTGTCTTTGTAGAACAGAGCGGCCGTCAAGTATCCCGTTTTCGCATCCTCCCCGTAATTTAGCGTGGCCTCAAACACCGCTCTAAAAGGATAGGTATTCTCCGACGGTGTAACCAACGTGTCGTTTAGCGATACGTCGACTTGTGAAAATAGACTGTGAAGATAATTGTTGACCGGTCCTACCTCAGCATCGACAGGTACACTATCACCATTCGGGAGGGTGATCTTGACCCGCAGATGTAAAAACGTGTTGAAAAGATCTAGATACTCCTCGCTGTTTCCAGAAATGAAAAACTCTATCGGCGCGCTATGCGACAAAGCTGCGATCGGCCGAATTTCAATAAACTGGCCAGAGTCGAGAGATGTCTGCATTGGTGGAACGCTAAATAAATCCAAACCAGAGTGAAGACATTCGCACGATTTGGGGTGAATGAGGGACATTATTAGTCGAAAATATCCTTTGTCACCCTCGTCTTCTTCCCTCTGTTGTGCACCGAATGAAGGGGGAACCGTCCAGCTGTCGGTTTTATCCTCTTCGTAACGGGTTCTCCTGGTGGAGGTAGCTTCATAACTCGCTTTCTGCTTTGACGTAAACCACTTCCTGATTGGTTGTTATCACGCAGGTGGTCTACGGCCCCGTGTAGCAACCGCTGACCGGCCTCCTTAGCTCGTTCTTTGAAAGCTTCACCGACATTTTTCCCGGCCAATGCGTCCTGTGCGACCTGCAGACCGGTCCCCAAGCCTTCTCTGAGCAAGGCCTTACCGCCGGTTTTTAACCAGGGTAAAATAGCCCTCCCGATTCCACCGAAGAAACTACCGATTCCTCGACCGCTCTGACTTCGACCTCCTATAAACACGGGCATCCCATCGCCCGCCTGACAACAGTAAAAGTCTTCGTATAACTCAACATCTCTATGAAGGGGAGTGTGTTTCACCATTATACCAGCTCGAGATGCTTCTTGACTCGAAAGTGTACCGTTAGCACCGACGTCCCGCTGGTGAATGGAATGGTTTTTCCGTGTTCGTTGGCTAAAAGGATCTCGACGGTATCGAAGGAAAATCTACTCAGGGGTAGGTAGTGAGGCTTATCGTAGATCTGAAACACCGAGGTGTGATTTCTATTGAGAACAGGCACGCTCCTGAGGAGAGGCACCATCACATCCCCGACCGGTCTGGGGGAAACGAGATCGCAGTAGACGTAGACATTCTTCGCAACACTTTCCAAGTCCATTACATCCACGCTGAAGATATCGGGAGCCGTGTCTGATATTGTGGTCGTGGGGAAGGCTAACATGTTTTTCAAAGTATCGCTTATGGTAACACTGACTCCTTTCTCGTAAAGTTTCAAGATGGCTTTATTCACCTCTTTTGCGTAAATGAATCTCATTTTTTTCCCTTTCTCTCCCCTGTACGACTCATCCTCCGCTTTTACGATCGACGCGTTCAACGCGCCGATGAACGCATCGGGTTTCGTGTATAACCCAGGTTCCAATGTCACGTTGAAATAAAATCTGGCGTCGCAAATATCGTCGTTATCGAGAGATTCATAGCGAATCCAGACATCACCCTCTATTACATTGAAATAATTTAGCGGAAACTGTATCTCCACCAGTGCGATCTCATACTGCGTCGAAATGTCAATGGTCTGAGGGAGTTTAACGAAAAAGTGGCCTGGGTTATTATCCTTAAAAAGTTCCATAGATGCATTGCTGGGAAGGGTGACATAAAAACTCATTTTTTTTTCACTCGTTTCACCGTCGCCTCTCCAAGTTTGGATTCGGTAGCATGTAACCCAAACAGCTGCTCAGTAGGGCTATCCACAGTTTTCCCTCCTTCGCGTCTGCCTTTTCGGTGGTCAGATTGAACAGCGAGACCGCTACAACTGTATATATAACTACCACTTGACAAATAAAGACAAGTTCTAAGTAGGGGGATAGTTTCCCAAACATCGACCCCAACCAGCGTGGTTCGCCGTCTCTCCCGACTCCCGAGTTTACGGCTCGCAAATCGGGCTCTCCACCAAAAGTTACCACTTCTTCTTCTTCTTCTTCTCGCATCTCTAGTTTTTGTATCTGACAATGTCCTTGGACGGTATCCAACTGTTAAATGACGAACCGTAACCAAACCATTTGACTAAACTCTCCTTTCGCCCAAAGGATGTGCGACGCTCGGTTATGACACTCTCGATTCTGTACTCGTGTTTGTCTCCAACTTTTTGAATTTCCGGTGTGTAGAATGACCCCTCTATCTCATCGCCCTTATCATCCTTCAACACATATGTAACGGGGTTTGTTTCATTTACTCGACTGATGGAAAACAGTTCCTCCGTCCAAGCCGGGGCATAACCCTTTTTAAAATTGGCTCTGCCCAGGACCAGTCTAACTCGATCACCGGGCTTGTACAGGGGTCTTTCAAATTTAAAGTTACGTTTGCTATTATACAACGTGTTCCATACCTGTTCTTGATTGTCTGCGTTGACGTCGACCGGTGCCATTTTTATACTTCTGTGATACGAATGGTTATAACTTCGAAGTAGGGCGGGGAGGACTCGGACATAAGACAACTTATTGGATTTCGTGAAATATCGCCACATCCGTTGTTTCAGAGTCCTATTAAAGCGTTCCACCACGGCGGCCTTGATATCTTCGTTCTGCGTAGTGAAAAAGTGAACGTTGTTGTCAGCGAGGAATTTCTGAAATGTTCTGTTCAGAAACTCTGACCCCTTATCGGTTTGAAAACTCGCGGGTTTCCCATCGAGAAATATCTTACCGACGGCTTCCACTAAGGATTTCCCCGTTTTGGTTCGTATCGGTACAGACCACGCGAATTTACTAAAAACGTCCACGCAAGAAACCAAATAGGAATATCCATCGTTGTGTTTTTTCAAATGTCTCAAATCGATTAGGTCTGCCTGATATTGCTGTTGGGGGCCACTCGTTATAATGGGACGCCTTTCAAATCTGCGACGAATTGGTTTATGAAGGGTATAGGTATCCTGATGACTCAGCCATTGTTTGATCTTTGCGAGTCCCAGTTTGGTGTTACGTTGCAGGGCCGTTGCACCACTATACGCCCCTGGTCGACTAGGGTCAAAGTAACGACGTCTCAATATTTTCTCCACCGTTCCCATTTTGGTGTTGGGATTCCGCTCTTTCTTTTTTTAGGTCTCAGTTTATACGTGGCTACGGGCGGAGTGGTTTCATTACCTACCTTTGGGGTTTCCGCTGGTGGTGGTGGTGGTGTCTTGGTCTGCTCTGGTGATAGCTCGAATGATGGTGTTGGTGGGGAATGTGTTTTTTCTGTTGCCGTGTTGTGTTGAATGAGATCGACCGAGCCCAATGAGCGTCGTTTATACTGCTCCAATCTAGTTAAATATTGATGCAGGGCACGTTGGTACACTCTGGCCTTATCGGCGGGTGCTAAATCATCGCGGAATAGGATGCGTTGCATTTCATCATCTAAATCTCTCAAGTTGTCACCGATCACCTCGGGTGGGCTATAGGACGTGGTAGTAGTCTGTTTAAGACCCTCGAGGAATCGAGGATCCACCATTGGAGGCAATGTTAGAGAACGCTGGAGGCAATGTTAGAGAACGCTGGAGGCAATGTTAGAGAACGATCGAGGCAATGTTAGAGAACGCTGGAGGCAATGTTAGAGAACGCTGGAGGCAATGTTAGAGAACGCTGGAGGCAATGTTAACGAACGATCGAGGCAATGTTAGAGAACGCTGGAGGCAATTTTCGACGCAGTATGAGATCGCACTGGTGGAGATACAATTTCCGCTAAATTATTTCAATGTAATAGAGAGTGATGTCTGGATTCGCTACGAATCTCTCGATAACGACGATATTTGCGACGCTAGATTTGATGTCAACGTGACATTGGAGCCTTCCTGCTCGTTGTGTCTAACTAGTATGACTATGTGAGTAGCTTTTGGGATTTTTAGGTCGACTTTTTGAGTATGACCCTAAATTTTTGTGTTCTGGGGTAAAATGTTTGCGATTTGGATGTAACTATCTGATCGATGTGTCTAACTAGTATCAGTATGGAAGTAGATAGGTTTCTTACCTTCCCTCCTTGTTTTCTAATGCAGCTTCCTAGATTTCTGACCTTGCCTCTTTGGTTTTCAGCCTTTGCTTCCTAGTTTTCTGTCCATGTCTCCTAGGTTTCTGACCTTCCCTCCTTGTTTTCTGACCTCGCCTCCTAGGTTTCTGACCTCGCCTCCTAGGTTTCTGACCTCGCCTCCTAGGTTTCTGCCCTTGCCTCTTAGATTTCTGACCCTCCCTCCTTGTTTTCTAACCTTGTCTCTTTGGTTTCTGCCCTTACCTCCTAAGTTTCTGCCCTTGTCTCCTAGGTTTCTGCCCTCGCCTCCTTGTTTTCTAACACAGCTTCCTAGATTTCTGACCATGCCTCCTAGGTTTCTTACCTTCCCTCCTTGTTTTCTAATGCAGCTTCCTAGATTTCTGACCTTGCCTCTTTGGTTTTCAGCCTTTGCTTCCTAGTTTTCTGTCCATGTCTCCTAGGTTTCTGCCCTTGTCTCCTAGGTTTCTGCCCTTACCTCCTAAGTTTCTGCCCTTGTCTCCTAGGTTTCTGCCCTCGCCTCCTTGTTTTCTAACACAGCTTCCTAGATTTCTGACCATGCCTCCTAGGTTTCTTACCTTCCCTCCTTGTTTTCTAATGCAGCTTCCTAGATTTCTGACCTTGCCTCTTTGGTTTTCAGCCTTTGCTTCCTAGTTTTCTGTCCATGTCTCCTAGGTTTCTGCCCTTGTCTCCTAGGTTTCTGCCCTTACCTCCTAAGTTTCTGCCCTTGTCTCCTAGGTTTCTGCCCTCGCCTCCTTGTTTTCTAACACAGCTTCCTAGATTTCTGACCTTGTCTCCTAGGTTTCTGCCCTTGCCTCTTTGGTTTCTGCCCTCGCCTCCTAGGTTTCTGCCCTTGTCTCCTAGGTTTCTGCCCTTACCTCCTAAGTTTCTGCCCTTGCCTCCTAACTTTGATTTACCGGATTATATTTAAACTAGTCGGATGTGAGACTTCGTGTTATAAGCGCGCTTGATTCACGGACGTTTATTTTTCATAGTACTGTTCAGTCTAGCGGTCTGTGTTGTAGTGGAATATTTTACGGTTTTAGGTCGACTTTTTTAATATGAGCCTATTTTGTTTTGGTTTATCATGAATGTGAGAGAGACAGAGCGAGAGAGAGAGAAAGAGAGAGAGTGAGAGAGAGAGAGAGAGAGAGATTTCGCTTGTTGATACTTTGTGTGGGTTGATGATAGGACATGCAGGGATGATGAGTTTGTCTCCAACTTTTTGAATTTTCGGTGTGTAGAATGACCCCTCTATCTCATCGCCCTTATCGTCTTTCAACACATATGTAACGGGGTTTGTTTCATTTACTCGACTGATGGAAAACAGTTCCTCCGTCCAAGCCGGAAGGTTTGATGTTGAGGGTGGCACATGATGATGATAGGACATGAAGGTTTGATGATGGTGTTGAGGGTGGCACATGATGATAGGACATGAAGGGCTGGTGTTGGGGGTGGCGCATGATGATGATAGTGTTGAGGGTGGCACATGATGATGATGTGTCAATTTGTGTGGCTTGGTGATGATTTTTATTTGACTTGAGTTAGCTTGGATATGCGATAGAGAGAGAGAGAGAGAGAGAGAGAGAGAGAGAGAGAGAGAGAGAGTGAGGGTGGCACATGATGATGATAGTGTTGAGGGTGGCCTATGATGATGATGTGTCAATTTGTGTGGCTTGGTGATGATTTTTATTTTACTTGAGTTAGCTTGGATATGCGATAGAGAAAGAGAGAGAGAGAGAGTCACTATTTAATGGTAGGGCACAAGATGATGATGGGATATGAAGGTTTGATGATGGTGTTGGGGGTGGCGCATGATGATGATAGTGTTGAGGGTGGCACATGATGATGATAGTGTTGAGGGTGGCACATGATGATGATAGGCCATGAAGGGGTTGATACTTTGTGTGGCTTGATGATGATAGGACATGAAGGGGTGATGGTGTTGAGGGTGGCACATGATGATGATAGGACATGAAGGCAGAGGGGGTAGTTCCATTGTCTATAGATGGCGTTAAGGCAGTCTCGAAAACGCTTATGCTAACATCAACTACACGCCCTTTTTTGTTAACCAAGGGGACCTCACTCTTGTTAATCAGACGACAGCTCCGGCAGCCAGTGTGGCTGCCCAGGATGTTTCAGCAAAGTCACCGATTACCTATTCCAGCTTTGATCAAGGTTTTGTCAAAATGGAGGGCGGTTGTGTAGGAAACCCAGACGGTTAAAATTATCAGCATCCGGACAGTAATATATATATATATATATATATATGATGTATTAATAAAATTGTGAAATATAGAATTTTGTTTTGCTTTACATTGAATGAGAAAGAGCGAGCGTCACTATTTAATATTAGCACACCTTACTACACGACACATGATGATGTTGGTAGCGATAACACACACGACCACTTATATTTTACTATTTTTAACATAAGTCCGTTTTCTTTTCAATCGGGGTTCTACCTGAGTTGGCTAACGGAATTTAAAATACTCTTTCACAAATTTCTAACACACAGCGAGCGACGATCACCGGACACGGATTAGCACCGAGTCTCTATTGAATTTACCTGCGGTTAAGCTCTCAGAAACACAGGAGACCGTTCGACAAAACTAACCTTTCAATGTTATTGCTTGTCAGCATTTTTTTTTTACATGTTGCCTGGCCTGTCACGTAGTAGACCCGTGTTCGAATCCTGAAGGGAGACTGTTTTTTTTTATTTTTTTATTTTTAATAATTCTGAGTTTACTTTCACAAATACATATTTTTTTAAATAATTCTGAATTTTTATTTATCACATACTCTTTTAAAATACTCTTTCACAAATAACACGAGCGAGGCGACACAAATATACTCTTTCACAAATAACACACAGCGAGAGGCGATCACCGGAGCGCGATCACCGGATTAGCACACGATCTTTTGAATTTACCTGAGTTAAGCTCTCAGTGATTCGACAAACAGACGAACACCAAAAAATTTTTCCCAAAATTTTTCCCCCCAAAAAAATTATGAAGTTCGAAAAAATCGCGAATTCGAAAAAATAATTTTTTTTTTTTGGCACCGTTTTGGTGCAAAGTCGGTGCAAAGTCGGTGCCAAATCTATTGTATTTCGGTGCATGTTATTCCACTTTTCTGTTGAGTTCACAGCCACCATCACTACTCTCCCTTCGTATGTCAAAGACTTCCTCGACAGTGTCTTTCAACCCATAGTTATGGCCCTCCCTTCGTATGTCAAAGACTTCCTCGACAGTGTCTTTCAACCCATAGTTATGGGCCTCCTTTCGTATGTCAAAGACTTCCTCGACAGTGTCTTTCAACCCATAGTTATGTGCCTCCCTTCGTATGTCAAAGACTTCCTCAACAGTGTCTTTCAACCCATAGTTATGGGCCTCCCTTCTTATGTCAAAGACTTCCTCGACAGTATCTTTCAACCCATAGTTATGGGCCTCCCTTCGTATGTCAAAGACTTCCTTGACAGTGTCTTTCAACCCATAGTTATGGGCCTCCCTTCGTATGTCAAAGACTTCCTCGACAGTGTCTTTCAACCCATAGTTATGGGCCTCCCTTCGTATGTCAAAGACTTCCTCGACAGTGTCATTCAACCCATAGTTATGGGCCTCCCTTCTTGTGTCAAAGACTTCCTTGACAGTATCTTTCAACCCATAGTTATGGGCCTCCCTTCGTATGTCAAAGACTTCCTCGACAGTGTCTTTCAACCCATAGTTATGGGCCTCCCTTCGTATGTCAAAGACTTCCTTGACAGTGTCTTCCAACCCATAGTTATGGACCTCCCTTCGTATGTCAAAGACTTCCTCGACAGTATCTTTCAACCCATAGTTATGGGCCTCCCTTCGTATGTCAAAGACTTCCCTGACAGTATCTTTAAACCCATAGTTATGGGCCTCCCTTCGTATGTCAAAGACTTCCTCGACAGTATCTTTCAACCCATAGTTATGGGCCTCCCTTCGTATGTCAAAGACTTCCTTGACAGTATCTTTCAACCCATAGTTATGGGCCTCCCTTCGTATGTCAAAGACTTCCTCGACAGTGTCTTTCAACCCATAGTTATGGGCTTCCCTTCGTATGTCAAAGACTTCCTTGACAGTATCTTTCAACCCATAGTTATGGGCCTCCCTTCCTATGTCAAAGACTTTCTCGACAGTATCTTTTAACCCGTAGTTATGGGCCTCCCTTCGTATGTCAAAGACTTCCTCGACAGTGTCTTTCAACCCATAGTCATTGGGCTCCCTTCTTATGTCAAAGACTTCCTCGACAGTGTCTTTCAACCCATAGTTAATGGACTTCCTTGACAGTGTCTTTCAACTTCTTATGTCAAAGACTTCCTTGACAGTGTCTTTCAACCCATAGTTATGGGCCTCCCTTCCTATGTCAAAGACTTCCTCGACAGTATCTTTTAACCCATAGTTATGGGCCTCCCTTCGTATGTCAAAGACTTCCTCGACAGTGTCTTTCAACCCATAGTTATGGGCCTCCCTTCCTATGTCAAAGACTTCCTCGACAGTGTCTTTCAACCCATAGTTATGGGCCTCCCTTCGTATGACAAAGACTTCCTCGACAGTGTCTTTCAACCCATAGTTATGGGCCTCCCTTCCTATGTCAAAGACACTAACGACACCCTCAACATCTTTTCCTCTATCACCCTCCTTCCTGATCGTCACTACCGCCTCTTCGTTATGGATGTCTGCTCCCTGTATACTTCTATTCCCCACTCCGACGGCCTTCAAGCTCTTCAGCTTTTCCTGGACCGTAGGATCCAACCCTCCATCGCCACTGACGTCCTCCTCCGTCTAGCAGAATTAGTCTTGAACCTCAACTCTTTCGAGTTCAATGGCAATTTCTTCACCCAGATCAGCGGTGTGGCGATGGGCACTAAAATGGGCCCTAGCTATGCTTGTCTCTTCATGGGCTACCTCGAGCACCAAATCATCCAAACCTATCAGGGCCCTCTCCCCCTTATGTATCGTAGGTACATCGATGACTGCATCGGTCTGTCTGACCTTCCAGAAGATGAGATCTCCCGTTTCATCGAATATGTCGGACATTTCCACCCCTCTATCCACATCACCTTCCACATCTCCACCTCCTCCGTATCTTTCCTGGACATCCTAGTCTCCTTGGGCACCTCTCATCTTCTCACCTCGGTCTTCTACATGGCCACGGACTCCCATAGTTTCCTCCGCTACGACTCCTCTCATCCTACATCCTGTAAGAACTCTCTTCCCTACTCTCAGCTTCTCAGACTTCGTCACCTTTGCCGAGACGATGAAGATTTCCTTCACAACGCCCACCTCATGCTTGATTTCTTCCGCCGACGCCTCTATCCAGAATCAGCTCTCCTCCCTGCCCTGCGTCGAGTTCTCCACACTTCACGTCAGTCTGCTCTTACCCCCTCTACTCATCCTCCCTCTGATAGAGTAGTGCTCGCCCTCACCTATCACCCTCACCCATCACCTTCACCACTACGCTGTGATTAGGACCATCCATCGCTACCTCCCTATTCTTCGATCTGACCCTACTACTCGTCTACTCTTCCCTGACCCGCCACTAGAGGCCTTTAGACGTGACCGGAACCTCCGAGACTTTCTTGTCAGGGGTCGTCTTCCTGCTGACCACTTCAGCCATCCAGGCACTATCCGCTGCAACCGGAGAGTATGTAAAACTTGTGACCACGTTCTCCAGACCGACACTGTCCTCTTCCCTAATGGTCCTTTCGAGATCAGAGAGGGATTCACTTGCACATCGCGGAACATCATTTATGCCATAATTTGTAAGCGATGCAAGTTGACCTACATCGGTCAGTCTGGTCGAAGGATCGGCGATAGGTGCGGTGAACACTTGAATGACATCACCCGAGAAGCGGACACTCCTGTAGCAGCCCACTTTAACTCGAGGGGCCATCGAGGTAAGACTGATGTCTTGGTAACTGGCCTAATATCATGCTCCTCTGATCACCACAGTCGGCTCACTCTTGAGCACCGTCTGATCGCTCGTTGGGGCTGCCTCGTGGCATCAATGTATCCCTGTCCCTCTGAGGACCCTCCTCCCTCCGACTCCACCCTCCCACCTATGGACCTCTCTTCATATTTCTCTTCTTGGGTCTTCTACTCCTCGTCCATTCCTGCTTTTCATATCCTCTTTGAGTAACCCCCATCTTGCCTTCTTCATCCTAAACCCCCCCCTCCCCACACCTTTTTCTCTTCTGACTACCTTCATGTCCTTTACCTCTTTATCACTATATCACCTCTCCACCTGGACTGTACGTACGATCTCTCTGCCCACCTCTATTGTCCCTCGTCCTTCCTACCACCCCTCTGCTGATCTACTCCTAGCTCACCCCTCTCCTCTCTATTCACTTGTAGTAACTACTCATCTATACCTACTATTCCAGTATCCCCCTTATCCTGATGCCCACTTTCATTCCCCCCTTTGTTCTATGATTTCCCTACTTCTTTACCTCCTATGGTTCATACCTCTTGCACACCATCCCCTATTGCTCCACTTCTTCCAGACTCTCTCTCTTTCCATTCACTTCTGACCTACCGCCTCTCCCCCTATCCAGTTTTCACATACCTGCTTCTTATCCCTCCTCTCCATACCTCCTCCTCTAATACTTCCCTACCTCCCGATAGACTAACTTGCTCCGGACCACCCCTCTATCGCCCTTCTCATTATACCGGCTTTATTATTCTTCCTCTCCTTATCTCTTCCTCCAGTATCCAATCCTTCCTTTCGTTGACCTACCTCTCAACTCTTTCAGTTCGAGGCCATCCATTCTGTAGAGTCCATCTCTCTCACCCATTGCCTAGTTCACTACTTTGTCGTGTCATTCAATTTCTTTCTCTTAACCTCTCGCGTGATCTCTCACTTCCATTGTTGAGTGATTTATATGTATTGCTTGTTGTGTCCCAGGAGTGTCTTCGTCTATCCCCCTTCCCCCCCCCACCTTTGGTTTTCCCGATATTAGATCCGTTTGCCCTCTTAACTCACCTGTCTTGGTCACGTGTTGCTTTCTATACACGTTCTCTGCGCTCCTAGTCATTCCGACTTGTTTCAGCACGGATTACAGATTTCCTGCTCTGAGCTAAGCTAAGTACATTTTATTATACATTTTTCTCTTTTTCTATTTTATATATCTTGACGCCCATCATACCTATCATCATGTAATATTCATTTCTCTCTTCTCTCTTTTCTTATTTCTGCATCCTACTTTCCTCGCCCTCCACTTGGTCATCTAACATGTAGTAATTGTGCTTCACCGCTTGTTGTCGTTGTCCCTGTATTCTGAAGAAGGCCACAGGCCGAAACGTCAGTATTGTGTTGTGTTCTTTATTTGTAAAGCTGTCACCATACCTTGGAGTGTTTAGCACACCCCACCATTGGCTCCTTGCTACCAGCTTTACCGCAGCATTGCAATTATTTGCCTGTTCCCTACAAATAGAAACACCCTGCTATCCCTCTACAAAATGAAACACTCTCCTATCCCTCCTCAAATAGAAACACCCTCCTATCCCTCCTCAAATAGAAACACCCTCATATCCTCTACAAATAGAAACACCCTGCTATCTCCCTACAAAGAGAAGCACTCTACTACCTCTCTACAAATAGAAACACCCTCCTATCCCATTTAGAATAGAAACACCCTCCTATCCCTCTACAAATAGAAACACCCTCCTATCCCTCTACAAATAGAGACACCCTGCTATCCCTCTACAAATAGAAACACCCTGCTATCCCTCTACAAATAGAAACACCCGGTTATCTCTCTACAAATAGAAAAACCCTCCTATCCCTCTACAAATTGAAACACCCTCCGATCCCTCTTCAAATAGAAACACCCTACTATCCCTCTACAAAGAGAAACACGCTGCTACCCCTTTACAAATAGAAACACCCTGCTATACCACTTAGAATAGAAACACCCTGCTATTCCACTTAGAATAGAAACACCCTCCTATCCCTCTACAAATAGAAACACCCTCCTATCCCTCTACAAATAGAAACACCCTCCTATCCCTCTACAAATAGAAACATCCTGCTATCCCTCTACAAATAGAAACATCCTGCTATCCCTCTACAAATAGAAACATCTTGCTATCCCTCTACAAATAGAAACATCTTGCTATCCCTCTACAAATAGAAACATCTTGCTATCCCTCTACAAATAGAAACATCTTGCTATCCCTCTACAAATAGAAACATCTTGCTATCCCTCTACAAATAGAAACATCTTGCTATCCCTCTACAAATAGAAACATCTTGCTATCCCTCTACAAATAGAAACATCTTGCTATCCCTCTACAAATAGAAACATCTTGCTATCCCTCTACAAATAGAAACATCTTGCTATCCCTCTACAAATAGAAACATCTTGCTATCCCTCTACAAATAGAAACATCTTGCTATCCCTCTACAAATAGAAACATCTTGCTATCCCTCTACAAATAGAAACATCTTGCTATCCCTCTACAAATAGAAACATCTTGCTATCCCTCTACAAATAGAAACATCTTGCTATCCCTCTACAAATAGAAACATCTTGCTATCCCTCTACAAATAGAAACATCTTGCTATCCCTCTACAAATAGAAACATCTTGCTATCCCTCTACAAATAGAAACATCTTGCTATCCCTCTACAAATAGAAACATCTTGCTATCCCTCTACAAATAGAAACATCTTGCTATCCCTCTACAAATAGAAACATCTTGCTATCCCTCTACAAATAGAAAGACTCTGTTAATGTGGTAATAGTGATGAGATTGAGTTGGATAGCTGCCCACTGAAGAGGTCTAGAAATAAACAGAAGAGCTGACACAAAACTGACTTTGGAGGCAGTGTGGGGGAGAGGCAAGTCACGGGCATCGTGAGCAGAGGAGAACAGACAAGGCAGCGATTGATCGTCTGGGCCCAACCTAGGGCACTTTGATAAATATAGAAAAGACAAAGTGAACTGAAGAAATTGTGCTGTTTGGCCTTGATTAAGTTGCGAAGTGAAGACATTATATCGTTTCTCTTCACGAGGTTACAAGGTTCCGCTGACTTGTCTGTGTACATGAACCTGATAGCAGCAACAAGCATTAATGGCAAAGATGATTTCTATAGGTTTCCTCTTTATCTTCTTCTGTCTCAAGTCTGACTCTGTATTGTATCTCCATACACGTAAGTTTCTTTCTTCTCCTCTTCTGACTCAAGTCTGACTCTCTAGTATGTCCCATGGCAAGTAGGTCTCCCTACCGTCTTCTTTTGCGTCAATGTCTCGAATACTTAGAAAGATCACAAGAGAATCCTTGACTCTATGAAACTTTTCCCTAGATTGAAGAGGTCATCGCAAGTGTAGTAAAAGAATTCAAATACCTAGGAAGTGTAGTGACAAACGACAATTCACAAACAGCAGAGATAGACTCACGATGTTGCTTGTCAAATCATCGGACAGTTATCACCATTATTGTCCAACAAGGAAATAACTCTGGAGGCAAAACAAGCACTATACAATACAATCTTCATCCCAACGTTGTGCTACCAATGCCAGACCTGGACCCTAGATGCAAGAACAATAAGAAAAATAACCTCTACAGAGATAAAATGTGTTAGACGAATGACAGGAAACAGTCTGAGAGATAAGATCAGAAATGAAGAACTAAAAAAAAAATCTAGGAATAGCCCCCGCCATAGAAACAACAGATAAAATGGTTTGGCCACGTGACAAGGCAGACAGATCAAAACACAACACAACGAGCCTTCAGCAAAATAATAAGGTATACTACAACGAATAAGGGTAGAAAATATTTCAACGTAGGGTTTCTTAAAGAACAAGGAATAAAAGGTAAATTCGCAGTAACAATATCAAACAAATACCAGGTCCTCCAACAACTAGAACATACAATAAATATAGAATATCATTGGAAACAGGAAAAAATATATATATGGAAAGAGACATGCAAAGAAACACTAGAGAAAAGAGAACGCCAGAATAAGGCATGGATGACAGCAGAGACCCTGGACAAAATTAAAGAAAGAAAGAAAGCAGACATAAATAAAAGCAAAACGAGAAGTAATAAAGCCAAGACACAGGAAGCTTACACAGAGGTGAACAAAGAAGTGAGAAGATGCATTAAAAGGGATAAGAGGAAATATATAGATGAACTAGCTAAAGAGGCAGAAGAAGCAGCGAATAAAGAGAAAATGAAAGAACTGTACAACAGCGAAACAAAATCTTGTCACGAAATTACTGATGAACAGTGTGGTTTTGTTAGAGATAAAGGAACAAGCAATGACATTTATATCATAAGATCTTTAGTAGAAAGAGCCATAGAGGTGAAAACAGATCTAAACCTATGTTTCATAGATTACACCAAGGCATTTGATAAAGTAAAGCACCAAGAAATAATCAACATTTTAGAAAGCATAAACCTAGACAGCAAAGATCTAAGAATAATAAAGAACATGTACTGGCAACAAACAGCGGCCATAAGAACTGGAAACCAATTGGGAATGTTTCAACAAATAAAACAGGGTGTTAGGCAAGGTTGTGTGCTGTCACCAGATTTGTTTAATATTTATAGTGAGATTATTTTAAGATCGATAAGGGGCATGCCTGGAATAACAATCGGAGGTCATAATATAAATAATCTAAGGTATGCTGATGAAACAGTCTTAATCGCTAAGAGTGAAAATGAGTTACTAGAAATGTTGGACATTATAGTGAAGGAAAGCAAAAATAAAGAACTCAGCATTAATATAAAAAAGACAGAGGTAATGGTAACAACAAAGAAAAAGACATCACCTCAGTGCAAAATAAAGACAAGTGGAACAATATTAAAACAGGTAAATGAATTTAAATATTTGGGAACTTTGTTAACCTCAAACGGAAGATGTACAAAAGAGGTGAGATGCAGAACGGCTCAGGCAAAAGCAGCTTTCCAGAAAATGAGTAAAATACTATGCAATCAATTTTTGACAATAGAAACAAGAAAAAGAGTTCTTAAATGTCACGTAGAGCCAGTCTTAACGTATGGATGCGAATCATGGGCAATAGGACAACAGACAAGAAAATCACTGGAGTCTGTAGAAATGTGGTTTTATAGAAGAATGTTGAGAATGCCACGGACAGCTAAGAAGAGTAATGACGATGTTCTGAGAGAGGTCAAAGCAAAAAGAGAGTTAATTTCCAATATTAGGAAGAAACAATCATCATTTTTTGGCCATGTAATGAGAAGAGAACAACTGGAAATATTGCAACAACTGGAAAAATTGAGGGACGAAGAGATAGAGGGAAGCAAAGAGAAAAATTAACAGACAGCTTAAGAGAATGGCTTGGCAGAAGGTCAACAACAGAAATGGTAAATAGCTGCCGAGATCGAAAGTCGTGGAGAGACATGATGACCTACGCCAGTAGGCCCGGTACTTGATGATGATGATGTACAACAGCACAAAAAAATTAAGTGGAAAATACAAACAGATCAATGCCTTTATTAAAGATAAGAAAGGAAAAATGCTTAGTAATATAAGGGGACAAATGGAGAGATGGAAAGAGCACTTTGAAGAACTTTTGAATAGACCCGGCTCAAATAATCCTCCAGATATACTACCAGCAGAAGTAGAGTT
Organism: Megaustenia siamemsis; assembly: GCA_032433765.1. Classification (NCBI taxonomy): domain Eukaryota; kingdom Metazoa; phylum Mollusca; class Gastropoda; order Stylommatophora; family Ariophantidae; genus Megaustenia; species Megaustenia siamemsis. Next base: position 29,220,182 of record JAVIAB010000104.1, on the reverse strand, counting down.
ACACGTTAACTGTGGAAAACCAAGCAAAGAAGAAATAATGAAAGCCATCAAACTATTAAAAGATGGTAAAGCCACAGGACCAGATGAAATTCCTTCGGAAGCCATCAAAGCAGATACATGTATTAACATCTCTACCAAGATGTTACAGGATCTATTGGATAAAATTTGGGAGAGGGGAGAAATACCTAAAGACTGGAAAGAAGGTTATATGATCAAACTACCAAAGAAAGGAAGTTTACAGGAGCGCACAAATTATAGGGGAATTATGCTACTATCAGTGCCAGGAAAAATATTAGGCAGAATCATTCTGGAGAGACTAAAAAAGGCCAATAAAAGCTAACATTTTCCATTTCCAAAACTTGCTACTTTTCTTCTATATCTTTGAAGACATTATAATTGTACTGCTATCATTCACTGAGTTGATGAGTAATTACAAAGATTTCAAACAAAAGCTATATCTCTATCTCCCATTATCTGATCGATTCTACCCCAGTCTATATATTATTACACTCTCATAGCAGGAAGTCTAAAGATTGTAGGCTGTTTTGTTCTTTTAAAATAAAGGCTAAAGTTTATAATTTGTTTTGTTCTTTTCAAGGAGAGACTAAAGATTATAGTTTGTTTTGTTCTTTTCAAGGAGAGACTAAAGATTATAGTTTATTTTGTTCTTTTCAAAGAGAGACTAAAGATTGTAGTTTATTTTGTTCTTTTCAAAGAGAGACTAAAGATTGTAGTTTATTTTGTTCTTTTCAAAGAGAGACTAAAGATTATAGTTTATTTTGTTCTTTTCAAAGAGAGACTAAAGATTGTAGTTTATTTTGGTCTTTTCAAAGAGAGACTAAAGATTGTAGTTTATTTTGGTCTTTTCAAAGAGAGACTAAAGATTGTAGTTTATTTTGGTCTTTTCAAAGAGAAACTAAAGATTGTAGCTTGTTTTGTTCTTTTCAAAGAGAGACAAAAGATTGTAGCTTATTTTGGTCTTTTCAAAGAGAGACTAAAGATTGTAGTTTATTTTGTTCTTTTCAAAGAGAGACTAAAGATTGTAGTTTATTTTGTTCTTTTCAAAGAGAGACTAAAGATTGTAGTTTGTTTTGTTCTTTTCAAAGAGAGGCTAAAGATTGTAGTTATTTTGTTCTTTTCAAATGAGGGTAAAGATTGTAGTTTGTTTTGTTCTTTTCAAAGAGAGGCTAAAGATTGTAGTTATTTTGTTCTTTTCAAAGAGAGGCTAAAGATTGTAGTTATTTTGTTCTTTTCAAAGAGAGACTAAAGATTGTAGTTATTTTGTTCTTTTCAAAGAGAGACTAAAGATTGTAGTTATTTTGCTCTTTTCAAAGAGAGGCTAAAGATTGTAGTTATTTTGTTCTTTTCAAAGAGAGGCTAAAGATTGTAGTTATTTTGTTCTTTTCAAAGAGAGGCTAAAGATTGTAGTTTATTTTGTTCTTTTCAAAGAGAGACTAAAGATTGTAGTTTAGTTTGTTCTTTTCAAAGAGAGACTAAAGATTGTAGTTTAGTTTGTTCTTTTCAAAGAGAGACTAAAGATTGTAGTTATTTTGTTCTTTTCAAAGAGAGGCTAAAGATTGTAGTTATTTTGTTCTTTTCAAAGAGAGGCTAAAGATTTTAGATATTTTGTTCTTTTCAAAGAGAGGTTAAAGATTGTAGTTATTTTGTTCTTTTCAAAGAGAGGCTAAAGATTGTAGTTATTTTGTTCTTTTCAAAGAGAGGCTAAAGATTGTAGTTATTTTGTTCTTTTCAAAGAGAGGCTAAAGATTGTAGTTATTTTGTTCTTTTCAAAGAGAGGCTAAAGATTGTAGTTATTTTGTTCTTTTCAAAGAGAGGCTAATGATTGTAGTTGTTTTGTTCTTTTCAAAGAGAGGCTAAAGATTGTAGTTATTTTGTTCTTTTCAAAGAGAGGCTAAAGATTGTAGTTTATTTTGTTCACTACGAAGCCAGACTGAAGATTGCAGCCTCTTGTGTCCTCCTGACTGTGATCTACCGGTACACACTTGGTCTTGCTATTCGCCATATTTCATTGATTTAAGTTTCTGCCTTTTTCTTTCACACACTGTAATATGAACCTTGTTGACGCCTGATGAACTTTCTTGCTGATGTCCTGTATGTCTGTGGACATTCCTTGTTGACATCCTGAACTCATAGACTGCACCAACTCCTTTTAAAGGCTATTTCTTCTTCGTTCCATCCTCATTTACCTTTCAGCGTCGAGGGGAGATATATAATTTGCGGTCTTTTGCTCTTCTGTTCGCCTCTGCTGCTGTTATGTTTCCTAGTGCTTCTAATATTCCGTCGATTCATCTTTTTCGTGGTCGACCCTTGGGTCTGGTGTTCTCACAACGTTTGTTGAAGGCTCGTTGTGTTGTGTTTTGTTCTTTCTGCCTTGTCACGTGGCCAAACCATTCTATCTTTTGTTTCCTTATATATTCTATGGCGGGGGCTATTCCTTGCTTTTTTCTCAGTTCTTCATTTCTGATCTTATCTCTTAGCCTGTATCCTGTCATTCGTCTAACACATTTCATCTCTGTAGAGGTTATTTTTCTTATTGTTCTTGCATCTAGGGTCCAGGTCTGGCATTGGTAGCACAACGTTGGGATGAAGATTGTATTGTATAGTGCTAGTTTTGCCTCCAGAGTTATTTCCTTGCTGGACAATAGTGGTGATAACTGTCCGATGATTTGACAAGCTTTGTTGCATCTTGGTTCTATCTCTGCTGTTTGTGAAATTGTCGTTTGTCATTAGACTTCCTAGGTATTTGAATTCCTCTACTTGTTTTATTTGCCCGCCTTCTATAGTTATGTTGATGTCCTGTTTCTCTTTGGTGACATTAATGACTTCTGTTTTGTTGACTTTCATCTTGTATTGAGTGCCTGTGCTGTTGAGTCTATTTAACTGATCTTGTAGGTCTTCTATTTGTCCATGTATTAGTAAAGGCTATGATGTGTAAATATAAGTCTGAAAGCTCTCATTAAGAATTAAAGGACAAACAATTGCAGGTACCATTAGGTACCACAAAGGATAAGTACCGACGTTTTATTAAATCTTTAACCGCTAAAAAAGTTCAGACGCTAGCGTAAAACATATTGTTTCTAATTCAGCGAAATAAATGTGTGCACAAAACATAAATCACTACAGATAAAGCTAAGCCACTGGATATAACAGATATAAATTAAACAATATGTTAAAGATACTTATATAATAAAAGTGAAGAATACATACCAGAAGCTACTAGAAGAAGGAATTGAACAATGCAGAAGAGAAAATCCTGATGAAAAAGTTACAACCAAATGGCAGTGCATAAAGAAAAGCATACAAGAAAATTGAGTCACTTTAATAAAAAAAAGGAAAAGAACAAAAAAACAAATCAAATATGAACCTGACGCCATCTTGGAAACTATGGAAGAAAGAAGACAAGCGAAGAACACTACCCAATACAACAAAATAGATAATGAAATACGGAAAATGGCAAGCGAAGACTGACTCAGCTAAAGATGTATAGAAATCGAAACTATGGAAAATAAACAATATTTAAGAGGTATGTACACAGAAATAAAGAGAATGACAAGTAAAAAAAAAGCCACATGAATTTAATAATTTGCAAACAAAACAAAGCGGAAAAATTGCTAACATTCAACAAAGATATAATCAATAGATGACAGGAATATATAACATCATTATTTTATGACGAAAGCGAACAGAAATCAATTATAAAATGTACATCAGGCTATAAAATCTTACTATTGGATGTGGAAACGCAACAGGACCTGACATCATACAAATAGAGATGATATATGCACTAGAGAATTTTGGCATTGAAGTGATCACAGACATATGCAACGACATATACCATACAGGATACATACCAAATGAACTAAAAACACTAACTTTCATTGCACTGCCTAAAAAGAATGGTGCAGTTGAATGCAGTGACTTTAGAACAACAAGCCTAATGAGCCATGTTACAAAAAAAATATAGCTAAATGTTATACAAGGAATGATTCAGAATAAAATCAATATGGAATTAGCAGAACAACAATTTGGATTAAGGAAAACCAGTGGGACAAAAGAAGCCATATTCTGTATGAGAACATTGATTGAAAAGTACACAGAAGTAAACAAACCAATATATGCCTGCTTCATAGACTTCACCAAAGCTTTTGATAGAGTACACCACAAACAACTTATAGAATGCTTAAAAGAGATACATCTAGATGACATGGACATACGACTAATATGTAATCTATACTGGGAGTAAAAAGCAATAATAAAATATAACAAAGAGAACTCTACACCCATGGATATAAAAAGAGAAGTAAGACAGGGATGCATCCTATCACCAAGCCTGTTCAATCTATACACTGAGCAAATCTTTAAAAACATCATAGAGATGCCAGGCCTAAACATTAATGGAAAGATAATCAATAACCTAAGATTTGCTGATGATACTGTACTACTAGCAGAAAATCCTAAAGATCTACAAGAATTACTTAATGAAATAAACATGACAAGAAAAAATTATGGATTAGATATGAATACCAAAAAGACTAAAACTATGATCATACAAAAAGATAATACTCAAAACCTCGAATTGGATATTAAAGTTGAAGGAATAGACCTGGAGACAGTTCAGAACTACAACTACCTTGGACATACTATAACCAGTGATGGAAAATATAAAACTGAAATAAACAAAAGAATAGGAATGGCAAAAAGTTATTTAATGCCATAAAAATAGACTGACATTAAAACAAAAAACACCAGGGCTAAAACTAAGAAAAGCAAAATGTTACATCTTCTCAATATTCCTATATGGTGCAATAACATGGATATTAGACAAGAAAACATAACATAAAATGGAAGCCTGTGAAATGTGGATATATAGAAGAATAGGAAGAATTGGATGGAAAGAAAAGAAAACAAACGATGAAATTTTAAAACAACTAAAAATGAAAAGAGAACTACTAAGCACAATTCAAACATGACACATGCGATTTTTGGGGCATGTTAAAAGACACAACAGCCTACTAAAAGTAATCTTGGAAGGGAAAATACAAGGTAAAAGAGGCAGAGGCAGACCAAGACTAACATGGACGAGTAAAATCAAAAGATGGACAAGTCAGCCTATGTTAAACTGAACTACCAAAGCTAGAGACAGAGCAGAATGGGCGCTCCGTGGTAGCCAAACTTTAATGCGGAGACAGCAATCAATGAATGATAGCTAAAGCACAACTTAGATAAAAGATAAAACAAACACGGACTAACTTGTGACAAGTTTACTGCTTCATCTATTTACGTGTTACAAGTTTACTGCTTCATCTATTTACGTGTTACAAGTTTACTGCTTCATCTATTTACGTGTTACAAGTTTACTGCTTCATCTATTTACGTGTTACAAGATGCCAGATTGTGAAGAAGAACAAAAACGTGACCTACAAGTCAGACTTCAATTGTTTCTGTTAAAAGTGCCAGGTTCCCCGACAACATCTCACCAGCATCTCCGCGTTCCGGAACGTTCTGTTCACGGCAACGTAAATAATAACATTACCGACACTGTTGATGGACACCAGCAAGTCTTTAAACAAATCTAGTATAATTTTTACAGACAAATCATTGAGGGTTGGGATCCTAGTGACGTACTCAACGAGAAACCCAAAGCCGCTACACACAAGGTACAAGATGCAGATGCTGAATAACGTCTTGGTTGTTTTAGAAACTGTTTTGTTGGAGGATTGTTTGTTGTTTGTTAATGTTGATGTGAGTTGTCTGCGCTTGTTAGTGATCAGAGTGACCTTCACCCCAATCACAGCGGAACCCAACATAACCAGAACAATGGACACCGTCCCTGTCACGTGGTTAATCAAGTCTACAAACAGTTGGTAGAATCCACTCCTGACGTCATTGAGATACCGTTCTGTGAAGTAAAATAGACCCACAGTCATGCCTTGCACGGTCACTTGTCTAAAGCCGAGACACAAGACAGCGCTGTAGATGAAGAAGATTATAAACACAACGATGAAACAAGATATCACAACTATTGTCCGTACCGGAGTCACAACTCTTGTGAAGGTTAGAGGTGTGAATATCGCTAGTAATCGTTCTCCTGTGATAAGTACTGGTATCAACGTGGAGCAGTGGAGTCCAACAGCATAAAACAGTGCGAACATGACATGAAAGATGTAAAAGATGTAATTAACGATGTAAGAGAACTGGAAAACTTGGGGCACGCTCACAAACAGAATATTTCGAGAGAAACTGTTCAGACCAACCAGAAAAGTAATATCTGATAATGCGAGGGATATTAGTAAAATATTGGAAGTCTTGGTAAGGCCCTTTTTAACAATCATGACAGTACTGGTGATGTTTGCAGCAATACCAACAAGACTGATGACTGGGAAAATGAGAAAGTAAAACGCCCATCTCATCTGTGTGCTGGTTTCATCATTAGCAAGGGAGACAAATGTAACTGACACGGTCACAGACAACTCTTGGGTTGTATTCACCATGTTAAAGTGTCTGTGGTGGACCGGTAGCGAAGACGTCGATGGTTTGATTTTCAATATCCGAGGTTCGAAACACGTCCTTTAGTCAACTCATCTGGTGACAATGGGTACCTGACCTTTGTTCAAGGAAGGGAAGGTACGTAAAAGGAGATCAAGTTACCGAAAGATATATTCAAGGGAAGTAGATAACCCACATTTCATTCCCCAACGACAGCATTGCTATGGGGATACCTTTATCGCCTTGACCTGCTTCGATGTTCAATACATTTAGTCTCTCTATCACTCAGAGTGTCCACTGGTCACTTTCATATTTTAGTATTTCTATCAGACTGAGTGTCCACTGGTCACGTTGATATATTTAGTCTCTCTGTCAGACAGTGCCCACTGGTCACTTTCATATATTTCTCTCTTTCAGACAGTGTCTACTGGTCACGTTGATATATTTAGTCTCTCTATCAGAAAGAGTTTCTACTGGTCACGTTGATATATTTAAGACTGTCTGATCCCAGGCTTGTGGCTATGGCGTATTTATGGTCTGTGTTATCTACGGTAGAGTGGATGTCACATTTCAGTGATTCATTTGTAGATGTTGTCATTATTTAATTCTGAGTTACCTCCCTCTTTATTCATGTAGACGTCATGAGCTCAGGATAGAGCAGCAGTTCTCTACCGCCATGTTGGATGACTTAGTAGCATCAACAAACAATACAGACATTCTTGCAACCAGCTTATCGAGTGGGGACAGATCGATGTCAGAATGTCAGAAACCTCGACAACTCTAACATAAAACATATACTTGAGGACATGAGTCAAACATTCATGGGCGTAGACCTTAGACAGAGACTAACATTGTTTTAGAATGTCACGGTAGAGCTAAACAAATATTTGCAAATAGAATTTAAAACAATAAAGACTGGAATCTGAAGGAAGAAGGAATAAATTCCATTTGTAGAACACATATAAAATAGGTCTGTCTATCTGTCTGTCTATCTGTCTACCTGTATGTCTGTCTGTCTACCTGTCATCTATCTATCTATCTATCTATCTATCTATCTATCTATCTATCTATCTATCTATCTATCTATCTATCTATCTATCTATCTATCTATCTATCTATCTATCTATCTATCTATCTATCTATCTATCTATCTATCTATCTATCTATCTATCTATCTATCTATCTATCTATCTATCTATCTATCTATCTATCTATCTATCTATCTATCTATCTATCTATCTATCTATCTATCTATCTATCTATCTATCTATCTATCTATCTATCTATCTATCTATCTATCTATCTATCTATCTATCTATCTATCTATCTATCTATCTATCTATCTGTCTGTCTGACTGTCTGTCTGTCTGTCTATCTATTATCTACCTGTCTGTCTGTCTTTCTATCTGTCTATCGATCTATCTGTCTTGATGTCTTGAACTTCATGTATCCATGTTTCTGTTTAGTGAATATTTCCTTTAGTTTTTTCTTGTAACCCACCACATGTGACCTAAGATTCCGCCCATGGAATTAATTTGAGCAAAAGATCGAAGATCGAACGAGTAGTTCTTTCATTCCGAGGGGCGTGACCAAACATCACTGACAAGATTTCTTCGATGTTTCTCTTCGCCGACAAGATGTCATCGATGTTCCTCTTCAGAGCCAAGATTTCACTGATCTGTTCTCTTCTCTCATTGAAAAGCTCCCTTCTGATGAATGCTGAATTGCATTTTGCTTCAATAAATCTTTCATTAATACAAATTAACTTGCAAGTTTCTGCGCGTCAATTCGTTTCATCTTGGCTCTAGAACTTTACATGTCTACACAAGACGTGCCGGGATATAATTTTAACCGTCTAAAATGATTCAGTTTATTACCACATCAACAATCAACTGATTATTTTCATATTTCGATTCTTCTGCATTCTCAACTCGCCATCTTGGTTCAGAGCGTGCAAATAACTTTAGCTACATCAGAACGTGAATTACCGGACGTCGCCATAACAATCAGACGTTTGTTCCGTAGCTGGAGATGTTCATACTTTTACGTTTTCCCATTAAGGGAGATGTGTGAAGATATAGGTCAACTTTTTTTGGTATTTTCTCGATCATCTTGAAACGACGTTCTCAAAGATAATAACGGCGACGATAAGAAATTAGAGGACGAATATTGTATTCTTTGTTAATTTTGTAATACCAGCAAGGCAGTAAAGTTAAGATCACTGTGGCTATGTATCGTCCCGATAGCAAGATATGGTAGTGAATCATGGACAATCTCGCAAACAGCAAGTAAGAACATCAATTTATTCGATGTCTAATGCTACAGAAAAATCCCTAAGACACCTTGAATAATGAGATAAGAGCCATGAAGACAGTATAAGTCTTAAACAATTCAAAGAACTGGCTTGTAAACACCTTTCTACAAATGAAATTAAAATACTATGGCCATGTCAAAAGAACAGTGGACTAGAAGAACAATAATAGAAGGTAAGGTTCCCGGCAAGGCATTAGGGGCAGACCAAGAAGGTGATTTGAAGATATCAAGGTATCATGGACACAGAGATTCTTACAGATTCTTTGTGGTGAATGCAACTTTCTGTGGGAGATTTGGCTAGAGACAGAGATTCTTTCAGACGGGCAGTGGTGAATGTAACTTTCTGTGGAAGATCTGGCTAGAGACTGAGATTCTTTCAGACGGACTGTGGTGAAAGAAAAGGCTAGCAGAGGAAGCTAAAGAAAAACAGAAAGCATTCAAAGAAAGGTCAAATGTGTTCAACAGATGATAAATGAAGTTGGTGTTTTGGCTTGGCAGAGGACAGTCTCAGTACAGTGCTCGCACAAGCTCCATAGAACTTTATTGCTGTGAGCTTGTAAAAACGTGAATATTTGTCCTTGCTCACTTCTCTACATCTGAAGTTCAGCAATATCATCCAAATGAACATGGAGTTAATCAAAGTGTGTAGAGAGTCCAAACATGTTTATTATGAATAAACAGATGATATACCTTTATGTTATCACAAACAAATATGGTTGTTACACAAACATCAAACATAATAGCATCTAATTTTTATGTTGCTGTTGACGATTTCCGTTTGATCTCTTTTTGGCAGTTTTAGTTTTTTTTACAGATCCCAGATATTCATAGCTTGTTAAAATTGAGGTTCTTCACTGTTTATGATAATTTTGGATTGGCCTTTTCTTTTCTCATTGAACGTTATCTTAGTTTTCTTTATGTTTAATAACGATTTTGCTCTTCGTTGGGCTTTATGAAATACTACGTTGTCTCTTTTAATTCTTCTGCTCTGTTTCAGAGGAAAATCAAACATGCATGAATTGTTATTTCAAAACATTGTGTCCACGTTTTTATTTTTTTGACTCTCTTTAAAACCAAAACTAACAAGTTATGCCCCCTTATCTAAAACTTTGAGAGCCCGTTATCTATGCAGAAGTTGAGAACCTTCCTGGTAGTAAACTTGGAACCTCGATTATCAGAGACTACGTCAACGGCCGTCAATCACATCACAGAAAGGTCGTCCATATACAATGGGGCGTGGCTGGTTTCAGATGGGAAGCTCCTCCCTCCTATCTGATCTGATATCGCCATACGAGATTCTTCTCTTGATGAGGATGGATGCTCTTGACTAAGGTCTTGAATCTTTTGAAGATCTTTCCTTGAACATTTTCTTAGAAGTCTTTTCTTTGGTGTCAGGCCAACATGCAGTCAGTGGTCCACTTATGGGACAGCAGTTAAAGTTATTCATCTTGTCTGTAGTTCCCCAGTATCTTGTAGGACAACAGTTAAAGTTATTCATCTTGTCTGTAGTTCCCCAGTATCTTGTAGGACAACAGTTAAAGTTATTCATCTTGTCTGTAGTTCCCCAGTATCTTGTAGGACAACAGTTAAAGTTATTCATCTTGTCTGTAGTTCCCCAGTATCTTGTAGGACAGCAGTTAAAGTTATTCATCTTGTCTGTAGTTCCCCAGTATCTTGTAGGACAACAGTTAAAGTTATTCATCTTGTCTGTAGTTCTCCAGTATCTTGTAGGACAACAGTTAAAGTTATTCATCTTGTCTGTAGTTCTCCAGTATCTTGTAAGACAATAGTTAAAGTTATTCATCTTGTCTGTAGTTCCCCAGTATCTTGTAGGACAACAGTTAAAGATATTCATCTTGTCTGTAGTTCCCCAGTATCTTGTAGGACAACAGTTACAGTTATTCATCTTGTCTGTAGTTCCCCAGTATCTTGTAAGACAACAGTTAAAGTTATTCATCTTGTCTGTAGTTCTCCAGTATCTTGTAGGACAACAGTTAAAGTTATTCATCTTGTCTGTAGTTCTCCAGTATCTTGTAGGACAACAGTTAAAGTTATTCATCTTGTCTGTAGTTCCCCAGTATCTTGTAGGACAGCAGTTAAAGTTATTCATCTTGTCTGTAGTTCTCCAGTATCTTGTAGGACAACAGTTAAAGTTATTCATCTTGTCTGTAGTTCCCCAGTATCTTGTAGGACAACAGTTAAAGTTATTCATCTTGTCTGTAGTTCTCTAGTGTATTATAGGACATCAGTTAAAGTTATTCATCTTGTCTGTAGTTCTCTAGTGTATTATAGGACATCAGTTAAAGTTATTCATCTTGTCTGTAGTTCTCTAGTGTCTTGTAAGACAACAGTTAAAGTTATTCATCTTGTCTGTAGTTCTCTAGTGTATTATAGGACATCAGTTAAAGTTATTCATCTTGTCTGTAGTTCTCTAGTGTATTATAGGACATCAGTTAAAGTTATTCATCTTGTCTGTAGTTCTCTAGTGTATTATAGGACATCAGTTAAAGTTATTCATCTTGTCTGTAGTTCTCTAGTGTCTTGTAAGACAACAGTTAAAGTTATTCATCTTGTCTGTAGTTCTCTAGTGTATTATAGGACATCAGTTAAAGTTATTCATCTTGTCTGTAGTTCTCTAGTGTCTTGTAAGACAACAGTTAAAGTTATTCATCTTGTCTGTAGTTCTCTAGTGTCTTGTAAGACAACAGTTAAAGTTATTCATCTTGTCTGTAGTTCTCTAGTGTATTATAGGACATCAGTTAAAGTTATTCATCTTGTCTGTAGTTCTCTAGTGTATTATAGGACATCAGTTAAAGTTATTCATCTTGTCTGTAGTTCTCTAGTGTCTTGTAAGACAACAGTTAAAGTTATTCATCTTGTCTGTAGTTCCCCAGCATCTTGTAGGACAGCAGTTAAAGTTATTCATCTTGTCTGTAGTTCTCTAGTGTATTATAGGACATCAGTTAAAGTTATTCATCTTGTCTGTAGTTCCCCAATATCTTGTAGGACAGCAGTTAAAGTTATTCATCTTGTCTGTAGTTCTCTAGTGTATTATAGGACATCAGTTAAAGTTATTCATCTTGTCTGTAGTTCCCCAATATCTTGTAGGACAGCAGTTAAAGTTATTCATCTTGTCTGTAGTTCTCTAGTGTATTATAGGACATCAGTTAAGGTTATTCATCTTGTCTGTAGTTCTCTAGTGTCTTGTAAGACAACAGTTAAAGTTATTCATCTTGTCTGTAGTTCTCTAGTGTATTATAGGACATCAGTTAAAGTTATTCATCTTGTCTGTAGTTCTCTAGTGTCTTGTAAGACAACAGTTAAAGTTATTCATCTTGTCTGTAGTTCTCTAGTGTCTTGTAAGACAACAGTTAAAGTTATTCATCTTGTCTGTAGTTCTCTAGTGTATTATAGGACATCAGTTAAAGTTATTCATCTTGTCTGTAGTTCTCTAGTGTCTTGTAAGACAACAGTTAAAGTTATTCATCTTGTCTGTAGTTCCCCAGCATCTTGTAGGACAGCAGTTAAAGTTATTCATCTTGTCTGTAGTTCTCTAGTGTATTATAGGACATCAGTTAAAGTTATTCATCTTGTCTGTAGTTCCCCAATATCTTGTAGGACAGCAGTTAAAGTTATTCATCTTGTCTGTAGTTCTCTAGTGTATTATAGGACATCAGTTAAAGTTATTCATCTTGTCTGTAGTTCCCCAATATCTTGTAGGACAGCAGTTAAAGTTATTCATCTTGTCTGTAGTTCTCTAGTGTATTATAGGACATCAGTTAAAGTTATTCATCTTGTCTGTAGTTCCCCAATATCTTGTAGGACAGCAGTTAAAGTTATTCATCTTGTCTGTAGTTCTCTAGTGTATTATAGGACATCAGTTAAAGTTATTCATCTTGTCTGTAGTTCCCCAGCATCTTGTAGGACAGCAGTTAAAGTTATTCATCTTGTCTGTAGTTCTCTAGTGTATTATAGGACATCAGTTAAAGTTATTCATCTTGTCTGTAGTTCCCCAATATCTTGTAGGACAGCAGTTAAAGTTATTCATCTTGTCTGTAGTTCTCTAGTGTATTATAGGACATCAGTTAAAGTTATTCATCTTGTCTGTAGTTCTCTAGTGTCTTGTAAGACAGCAGTTAAAGTTATTCATCTTGTCTGTAGTTCTCTAGTGTATTATAGGACATCAGTTAAAGTTATTCATCTTGTCTGTAGTTCTCTAGTGTCTTGTAAGACAACAGTTAAAGTTATTCATCTTGTCTGTAGTTCCCCAGCATCTTGTAGGACAGCAGTTAAAGTTATTCATCTTGTCTGTAGTTCCCCAGTATCTTGTAAGACAACAGTTAAAGTTATTCATCTTGTCTGTAGTTCTCTAGTGTCTTGTAAGACAACAGTTAAAGTTATTCATCTTGTCTGTAGTTCCCCAGTATCTTGTAAGACAACAGTTAAAGTTATTCATCTTGTCTGTAGTTCTCCAGTATCTTGTAAGACAACAGTTAAAGTTATTCATCTTGTCTGTAGTTCTCCAGTATCTTGTAAGACAACAGTTAAAGTTATTCATCTTGTCTGTACTTCCCCAGTATCTTGTAAGACAACAGTTAAAGTTATTCATCTTGTCTGTAGTTCCCCAATATCTTGTAAGACAACAATTAAAGTTATTCATCTTGTCTGTAGTTCTCCTAGTGTCTTGTAGGACAACAGAAAAAGTTATTCATCTTGTCTGTAGTTCCCCAATATCTTGTAGGACAACAGTTAAAGTTATTCATCTTGTCTGTAGTTCCCCAATATCTTGTAGGACAACAGTTAAAGTTATTCATCGTGTCTGTAGTTCCCCAGTATCTTGTAGGACAACAGTTAAAGTTATTCATCTTTCTGTAGTTCTCCAGTATCTTGTAAGACAACAGTTAAAGTTATTCATCTTGTCTGTAGTTCTCCAGTATATTGTAGGACAACAGTTAAAGTTATTCATCTTGTCTGTAGTTCTCCAGTATCATGTAGGACATCAGTTAAAGTTATTCATCTTGTCTGTAGTTCCCCAGTATATTGTAGGACAACAGTTAAAGTTATTCATCTTGTCTGTAGTTCTCCAGTATCATGTAGGACAACAGTTAAAGTTATTCATCTTGTCTGTAGTTCCCCAGTATCTTGTAAGACAATAGTTAAAGTTATTCATCTTGTCTGTAGTTCCCCAGTATCTTGTAAGACAACAGTTAAAGTTATTCATCTTTCTGTAGTTCTCCTAGTAATTTGTAGGACAACAGTTAAAGTTATTCATCTTGTCTGTAGTTCCCCAGTATCTTGTAGGACAACAGTTAAAGTTATTCATCTTGTCTGTAGTTCTCCAGTATCTTGTAGGACAACAGTTAAAGTTATTCATCTTGTCTGTAGTTCCCCAGTATCATGTAGGACAACAGTTAAAGTTATTCATCTTGTCTGTAGTTCTCCTAGTGTTTTGTAGGACAACAGTTAAAGTTATTCATCTTGTCTGTAGTTCCCCAGTATCTTGTAAGACAACAGTTAAAGTTATTCATCTTGTCTGTAGTTCCCCAATATCTTGTAGGACAACAGTTAAAGTTATTCATCTTGTCTGTAGTTCTCCAGTATCTTGTAGGACAACAGTTAAAGTTATTCATCTTGTCTGTAGTTCCCCAGTATCATGTAGGACAACAGTTAAAGTTATTCATCTTGTCTGTAGTTCTCCTAGTGTTTTGTAGGACAACAGTTAAAGTTATTCATCTTGTCTGTAGTTCCCCAGTATCTTGTAAGACAACAGTTAAAGTTATTCATCTTGTCTGTAGTTCCCCAATATCTTGTAAGACAACAGTTAAAGTTATTCATCTTGTCTGTAGTTCTCCAGTATCTTGTAAGACAACAGTTAAAGTTATTCATCTTGTCTGTAGTTCCCCAGTATCTTGTAGGACAGCAGTTAAAGTTATTCATCTTGTCTGTAGTTCTCCAGTATCTTGTAAGACAATAGTTAAAGTTATTCATCTTGTCTGTAGTTCCCCAGTATCTTGTAGGACAGCAGTTAAAGTTATTCATCTTGTCTGTAGTTCTCCAGTATCTTGTAGGACAGCAGTTAAAGTTATTCATCTTGTCTGTAGTTCTCCAGTATCTTGTAAGACAATAGTTAAAGTTATTCATCTTGTCTGTAGTTCCCCAGTATCTTGTAGGACAGCAGTTAAAGTTATTCATCTTGTCTGTAGTTCTCCAGTATCTTGTAGGACAACAGTTAAAGTTATTCATCTTGTCTGTAGTTCTCCAGTATCTTGTAGGACAACAGTTAAAGTTATTCATCTTGTCTGTAGTTCTCCAGTATCTTGTAGGACAGCAGTTAAAGTTATTCATCTTGTCTGTAGTTCTCCAGTATCTTGTAAGACAATAGTTAAAGTTATTCATCTTGTCTGTAGTTCCCCAGTATCTTGTAGGACAGCAGTTAAAGTTATTCATCTTGTCTGTAGTTCTCCAGTTCTTGTAGGACAGCAGTTAAAGTTATTCATCTTGTCTGTAGTTCCCCAATATCTTGTAGGACAGCAGTTAAAGTTATTCATCTTGTCTGTAGTTCTCTAGTGTATTATAGGACATCAGTTAAGGTTATTCATCTTGTCTGTAGTTCTCTAGTGTCTTGTAAGACAACAGTTAAAGTTATTCATCTTGTCTGTAGTTCTCTAGTGTATTATAGGACATCAGTTAAAGTTATTCATCTTGTCTGTAGTTCTCTAGTGTCTTGTAAGACAACAGTTAAAGTTATTCATCTTGTCTGTAGTTCTCTAGTGTCTTGTAAGACAACAGTTAAAGTTATTCATCTTGTCTGTAGTTCTCTAGTGTATTATAGGACATCAGTTAAAGTTATTCATCTTGTCTGTAGTTCTCTAGTGTCTTGTAAGACAACAGTTAAAGTTATTCATCTTGTCTGTAGTTCCCCAGCATCTTGTAGGACAGCAGTTAAAGTTATTCATCTTGTCTGTAGTTCTCTAGTGTATTATAGGACATCAGTTAAAGTTATTCATCTTGTCTGTAGTTCCCCAATATCTTGTAGGACAGCAGTTAAAGTTATTCATCTTGTCTGTAGTTCTCTAGTGTATTATAGGACATCAGTTAAAGTTATTCATCTTGTCTGTAGTTCCCCAATATCTTGTAGGACAGCAGTTAAAGTTATTCATCTTGTCTGTAGTTCTCTAGTGTATTATAGGACATCAGTTAAAGTTATTCATCTTGTCTGTAGTTCCCCAATATCTTGTAGGACAGCAGTTAAAGTTATTCATCTTGTCTGTAGTTCTCTAGTGTATTATAGGACATCAGTTAAAGTTATTCATCTTGTCTGTAGTTCCCCAGCATCTTGTAGGACAGCAGTTAAAGTTATTCATCTTGTCTGTAGTTCTCTAGTGTATTATAGGACATCAGTTAAAGTTATTCATCTTGTCTGTAGTTCCCCAATATCTTGTAGGACAGCAGTTAAAGTTATTCATCTTGTCTGTAGTTCTCTAGTGTATTATAGGACATCAGTTAAAGTTATTCATCTTGTCTGTAGTTCTCTAGTGTCTTGTAAGACAGCAGTTAAAGTTATTCATCTTGTCTGTAGTTCTCTAGTGTATTATAGGACATCAGTTAAAGTTATTCATCTTGTCTGTAGTTCTCTAGTGTCTTGTAAGACAACAGTTAAAGTTATTCATCTTGTCTGTAGTTCCCCAGCATCTTGTAGGACAGCAGTTAAAGTTATTCATCTTGTCTGTAGTTCCCCAGTATCTTGTAAGACAACAGTTAAAGTTATTCATCTTGTCTGTAGTTCTCTAGTGTCTTGTAAGACAACAGTTAAAGTTATTCATCTTGTCTGTAGTTCCCCAGTATCTTGTAAGACAACAGTTAAAGTTATTCATCTTGTCTGTAGTTCTCCAGTATCTTGTAAGACAACAGTTAAAGTTATTCATCTTGTCTGTAGTTCTCCAGTATCTTGTAAGACAACAGTTAAAGTTATTCATCTTGTCTGTACTTCCCCAGTATCTTGTAAGACAACAGTTAAAGTTATTCATCTTGTCTGTAGTTCCCCAATATCTTGTAAGACAACAATTAAAGTTATTCATCTTGTCTGTAGTTCTCCTAGTGTCTTGTAGGACAACAGAAAAAGTTATTCATCTTGTCTGTAGTTCCCCAATATCTTGTAGGACAACAGTTAAAGTTATTCATCTTGTCTGTAGTTCCCCAATATCTTGTAGGACAACAGTTAAAGTTATTCATCGTGTCTGTAGTTCCCCAGTATCTTGTAGGACAACAGTTAAAGTTATTCATCTTTCTGTAGTTCTCCAGTATCTTGTAAGACAACAGTTAAAGTTATTCATCTTGTCTGTAGTTCTCCAGTATATTGTAGGACAACAGTTAAAGTTATTCATCTTGTCTGTAGTTCTCCAGTATCATGTAGGACATCAGTTAAAGTTATTCATCTTGTCTGTAGTTCCCCAGTATATTGTAGGACAACAGTTAAAGTTATTCATCTTGTCTGTAGTTCTCCAGTATCATGTAGGACAACAGTTAAAGTTATTCATCTTGTCTGTAGTTCCCCAGTATCTTGTAAGACAATAGTTAAAGTTATTCATCTTGTCTGTAGTTCCCCAGTATCTTGTAAGACAACAGTTAAAGTTATTCATCTTTCTGTAGTTCTCCTAGTAATTTGTAGGACAACAGTTAAAGTTATTCATCTTGTCTGTAGTTCCCCAGTATCTTGTAGGACAACAGTTAAAGTTATTCATCTTGTCTGTAGTTCTCCAGTATCTTGTAGGACAACAGTTAAAGTTATTCATCTTGTCTGTAGTTCCCCAGTATCATGTAGGACAACAGTTAAAGTTATTCATCTTGTCTGTAGTTCTCCTAGTGTTTTGTAGGACAACAGTTAAAGTTATTCATCTTGTCTGTAGTTCCCCAGTATCTTGTAAGACAACAGTTAAAGTTATTCATCTTGTCTGTAGTTCCCCAATATCTTGTAGGACAACAGTTAAAGTTATTCATCTTGTCTGTAGTTCTCCAGTATCTTGTAGGACAACAGTTAAAGTTATTCATCTTGTCTGTAGTTCCCCAGTATCATGTAGGACAACAGTTAAAGTTATTCATCTTGTCTGTAGTTCTCCTAGTGTTTTGTAGGACAACAGTTAAAGTTATTCATCTTGTCTGTAGTTCCCCAGTATCTTGTAAGACAACAGTTAAAGTTATTCATCTTGTCTGTAGTTCCCCAATATCTTGTAAGACAACAGTTAAAGTTATTCATCTTGTCTGTAGTTCTCCAGTATCTTGTAAGACAACAGTTAAAGTTATTCATCTTGTCTGTAGTTCCCCAGTATCTTGTAGGACAGCAGTTAAAGTTATTCATCTTGTCTGTAGTTCTCCAGTATCTTGTAAGACAATAGTTAAAGTTATTCATCTTGTCTGTAGTTCCCCAGTATCTTGTAGGACAGCAGTTAAAGTTATTCATCTTGTCTGTAGTTCTCCAGTATCTTGTAGGACAGCAGTTAAAGTTATTCATCTTGTCTGTAGTTCTCCAGTATCTTGTAAGACAATAGTTAAAGTTATTCATCTTGTCTGTAGTTCCCCAGTATCTTGTAGGACAGCAGTTAAAGTTATTCATCTTGTCTGTAGTTCTCCAGTATCTTGTAGGACAACAGTTAAAGTTATTCATCTTGTCTGTAGTTCTCCAGTATCTTGTAGGACAACAGTTAAAGTTATTCATCTTGTCTGTAGTTCTCCAGTATCTTGTAGGACAGCAGTTAAAGTTATTCATCTTGTCTGTAGTTCTCCAGTATCTTGTAAGACAATAGTTAAAGTTATTCATCTTGTCTGTAGTTCCCCAGTATCTTGTAGGACAGCAGTTAAAGTTATTCATCTTGTCTGTAGTTCTCCAGTTCTTGTAGGACAGCAGTTAAAGTTATTCATCTTGTCTGTAGTTCTCCAGTATCTTGTAAGACAATAGTTAAAGTTATTCATCTTGTCTGTAGTTCTCCAGTATCTTGTAAGACAACAGTTAAAGTTATTCATCTTGTCTGTAGTTCTCCAGTATCTTGTAAGACAATAGTTAAAGTTATTCATCTTGTCTGTAGTTCCCCAGTATCTTGTAGGACAGCAGTTAAAGTTATTTATCTTGTCTGTAGTTCTCCAGTATCTTGTAGGACAACAGTTACAGTTATTCATCTTGTCTGTAGTTCTCCAGTATCTTGTAGGACAACAGTTAAAGTTATTCATCTTGTCTGTAGTTCTCCAGTATCTTGTAGGACAGCAGTTAAAGTTATTCATCTTGTCTGTAGTTCTCCAGTATCTTGTAGGACATCAGTTAAAGTTATTCATCTTGTCTGTAGTTCTCCAGTATCTTGTAGGACAGCAGTTAAAGTTATTCATCTTGTCTGTAGTTCTCCAGTATCTTGTAAGACAACAGTTAAAGTTATTCATCTTGTCTGTAGTTCCCCAGTATCTTGTAGGACAGCAGTTAAAGTTATTCATCTTGTCATAGACTTTCTGTATCTCAGTTTTTTGTTGACTTTCTACGTCTCAGTTTTGAAGCCTTTCTTTCTCTATTTTTTATTGACTTGTTATGCCTTTGTTCTTGTAGACTTTCTGTGTCTATTTTCTTGTTTACTTTCTCTCTGGTTTTGTAGATTTTCTTTGTCTCTCTTTTATTGTGGTTTCTGTATTTCTCTGCTTTTGTAAACTGTCTCTTTCGATGTTTTTTTTTTTGTCTATAGACTTTATGTGACCGTCTGTTTTTGTAGACTTTCTGACTCTATTATTGTAGTAGACTCATATGTGTCTGTGTTGTAGCCTTTCTTTCTCTCTATTTTTTTTAAACCTTCTGTGATTATCTATTTATTTAACCTTCCTTTATAGAGGCTTTGTATATATCTGTTTTTGCAGGTTTTCTGTCTATATTTTTGAAGATAATCTGTGTCTATGTTTCTGTAGATTTTCTGTGTCTATGTTATTGTAGGTTTTCTCTATCTATATTAATTATTGTTTTCTGTGTGTACGTTATTGTATGTTTTCCGTGTCTATGTTATTGTAGGTTTTCTGTGTCTATGTTATTGCAAATTTTCTGTGTCTATGTTATTGCAAATTTTCTGTGTCTATGTGATTGTAGGTTTTCTGAGTCCATGTTATTGTAAATGTACTGTGTCTATGTTATTGTCGCGTATCTTTGATATCTGTCTCCTGAACTTTCTCTGTCTCCCCGTTATTGTGAACTTCCTCTGTTTCTCCGTTATTGTGAACTTTCTCTGTTTCTCCTTTAATGTGAACTTTCTCTGTTTCTCCGTTATTGTGAACTTTCTCTGTTTCTCCGACATTGTGAACTTTCTCTGTTTCTCCGTTATTGTGAACTTTCTATGTTTCTCCGTTACTGTGAACTTTCTCTGTTTCTCCGTTACTGTGAACTTTCTCTGTTTCTCCGTTATTTGTGAACTTTCTCTGTCTCCTCGTTATTGTGAAATTTCTCTGTTTCTCCGTTATTGTGAACTTTCTCTGTTTCTCCGTTATTATGAACTTTCTATGTTTCTCCGTTACTGTGAACTTTCTCTGTTTTTCCGTTACTGTGAACTGTCTCTGTTTCTCCGTTATTTGTGAACTTTCTCTGTTTCTCCGTTACTGTGAACTGTTTCTGTTTCTCCGTTATTTGTGAACTTTCTCTGTCTCCCCGTTATTGTGAACTTTCTCTGTTTCTCCGTTATTGTGAACTTTCTCTGTTTCTTCGTTAATGTGAACGTTCTCTATGTTTCTGTCTGTTACTAATACAAATTGAGTTGTTCTATTCTTGTGAATCTGGTTTTCTTTTAAACGTCTTAGTGTTCTATTTATTGTGAACATTCTATATCTCTTTTCTTTTTATGAACAATCTTTATCTTTATTTCTTTTTGTGAACGTTCTTTATTTCTTTTCTTTTTGTGTACATTGTTTATTTCTTTTCTTTTTGTGAGCCTTCTGTCTCTTTGTCTTTTTTGTGAACATTCTTTATTTCATTTCTTTTATGAACAATATTTTTTTTCTTTACTTTTTGTGAACATTCTTTATTTCTTTTCCTTTGTGAACATTCTTTATTTCCTTTCTTTTGTGGACATTCTTTATTTCTTTTTTTTTGTGTGGACATTCTTTATTTCTTTTCTTTTGTGGACATTCTTTATTTCTTTTCTTTTGTGGACATTCTTTATTTCTTTTCTTTTGTGGACATTCTTTATTTCTTTTCTTTTGTGGACATTGTTTATTTCTTTTCCTTTTGTGAACATTCTTCATTTTGTTTCTTGTTGTGAACATTCGTGAACATTCTTTATTTCTTTTAATTTTTGGAAACATTATGTGTTTATGCTCTGTTTCACATTGTGTGCATATTCTTTGTCAGACTCACTTTTGGTATATGTTCTACGTCTTTCTCACTGCTGTGTGCATATTTTGTGTCTGATTTACTGTTTATGAATGTGGTGTTTTTTTCCACTTTTCTTGGATGTTCTGTGTCTGTCTCACGTGTTGTGAATGTTCTGTGTCTGTCTCACGTGTTGTGAATGTTCTGTGTCTATCTCACGTGTTGTGAATGTTCTGTGTCTGCCTCACGTGTTGTGAATGTTCTGTGTCTGTCTCACGTATTGTGAATGTTCTGTGTCTGTCTCACGTGTTTTGAATGTTCTGTGTCTGTCTCACGTGTTGTGAATGTTCTTTTTCTGTTCCACTTTTGTGAATGTTCTGTGTCTGTCTCACACATTGTGAATGTTCTGTGTCTGTCTCACGTGTTGTGAATACTCTGTATCTTTCTCGCTTTTGTGAATGTTCTGTGTTTGTCTCACATGTTGTGAATTTTCTGTGTCTGTGTCACTTGTTGTGAATACTCTGTATTTGTCTCACTTGCTGTGGATGTTATGTGTCTGTCTCACGTGTTGTGGATGTTCTGTGTCTGCCTCACGTGTTGTGGATGTTATGTGTCTGTCTCACGTGTTGTGGTTGTTATGTGTCTGTCTCACGTGCTGTGGATGTTATGTGTCTGTCTCACGTGCTGTGGATGTTATGTGTCTGTCTCACGTGTTGTGGATGTTATGTGTCTGTCTCACTTGTTGTGGATGTTCTGTGTCTGTCTCACGTGCTGTGGATGTTATGTGTCTGTCTCACGTGCTGTGGATGTTATGTGTCTGTCTCACGTGTTGTGGATGTTATGTGTCTGTCTCACTTGCTGTGGATGTTCTGTGTCTGTCTCACGTGTTGTGGATGTTATGTGTCTGCCTCACGTGCTGTGGATGTTATGTGTCTGTCTCACGTGTTGTGGATGTTATGTGTCTGTCTCACGTGTTGTGGATGTTATGTGTCTGTCTCACGTGCTGTGGATGTTATGTGTCTGTCTCACGTGTTGTGGATGTTATGTGTCTGTCTCACGTGTTGTGGATGTTATGTGTCTGTCTCACGTGCTGTGGATGTTATGTGTCTGTCTCACGTGTTGTGGATGTTATGTGTCTGTCTCACGTGTTGTGGATGTTATGTGTCTGTCTCACGTGTTGTGGATGTTCTGTGTCTGTCTCACGTGCTGTGGATGTTCTGTGTCTGTCTCACGTGTTGTGGATGTTATGTGTCTGTCTCACGTGTTGTGGATGTTATGTGTCTGTCTCACGTGTTGTGGATGTTATGTGTCTGTCTCACGTGTTGTGGATGTTCTGTGTCTGTCTCACGTGCTGTGGATGTTCTGTGTCTGTCTCACGTGTTGTGGATGTTATGTGTCTGTCTCACGTGTTGTGGATGTTATGTGTCTGTCTCACGTGCTGTGGATGTTCTGTGTCTGTCTCACGTGTTGTGGATGTTATGTGTCTGTCTCACGTGTTGTGGATGTTCTGTGTCTGTCTCACGTGCTGTGGATGTTATGTGGCTGTCTCACGTGTTGTGGATGTTCTGTGTCTGCCTCACGTCTTGTGGATGTTCTGTGTCTGCCTCACGTGTTGTGGATGTTCTGTGTCTGTCTCACGTGTTGTGGATGTTCTGTGTCTGCCTCACGTGTTGTGGATGTTCTATGTCTGCCTCACGTGTTGTGGATGTTCTGTGTCTGCCTCACGTGTTGTGGATGTTCTATGTCTGCCTCACGTGTTGTGGATGTTCTGTGTCTGTCTCACGTGTTGTGGATGTTCTGTGTCTGTCTCACGTGTTGTGGATGTTCTGTGTCTGCCTCACGTGTTGTGGATGTTCTGTGTCTGTCTCACGTGTTGTGGATGTTCTGTGTCTGTCTCACGTGTTGTGGATGTTCTATGTCTGTATCATGTGTTGTGGATGTTCTGTGTCTATCTCACGTGTTGTGGATGTTCTGTGTCTGTCTCACGTGTTGTGGATGTTCTGTGTCTGTCTCACGTGTTGTGGATGTTCTATGTCTGTATCATGTGTTGTGGATGTTCTGTGTCTATCTCACGTGATGTGGATGTTCTGTGTCTGTCTGACGTGTTGTGGATGTTCTGTGTCTGTCTCATGTGTTGTGGATGTTCTGTGTCTATCTCACGTGTTGTGGATGTTCTGTGTCTGTCTCACTTGCTGTGGATGTTCTGTGTCTGTCTCACGTGTTGTGAATGTTCTGTGTCTGTCTCACGTGTTGTGGATGTTCTGTGTCTGTCTCACGTGTTGCGAATTTTCTGTGTCTGTCTCACGTGTTGTGGATGTTTTGTGTCTGTCTCATGTGTTGTGGATGTTCTGTGTCTATCTCACGTGTTGTGGATGTTCTGTATCTGTCTCACGTGTTGTGGATGTTCTGTGTCTATCTCACGTGTTGTGGATGTTCTGTGTCTATCTCACGTGTTGTGGATGTTCTGTGTCTGTCTCACGTGTTGCGAATTTTCTGTGTCTGTCTCACGTGTTGTGGATGTTCTGTGTCTGTCTCACTTGTTGTGGATGTTCTGTGTCTGTCTCACGTGTTGTGGATGTTCTGTATCTGTCTCACGTGTTGTGGATGTTTTGTGTGTCTCACGTGTTGTGGATGTTCTGTGTCTGTCTCAGTTTTGTGGATGTTCTGTGTCTGTCTCACGTGTTGTGAATATTCTGTTTTTGTCTCACGTGTTGTGAATGTTCTGTGCCTGTGTCACATGATGTGAATGTCCTGTGTCTGTCTCACTTGTCATGAATGTTCTGTGTCTGTGTCACGTGTTGTGAATGTTCTGTGTCTGTCTCATGTGTTGGGAATATTCTGTGTCTGTCTCACGTGTTGTGAATGTTCTGTGTCTGTCTCACGTGTTGTGGATGTTATGTGTCTGTCTCACGTATTTGAATTTTCTGTGTCTGTCTCACTTGTTGTGAATACTCTGTATCTGTCTCGCTTTTGTGAATGTTCTGTGTCTGTCTCACTTGTTGTGAATACTCTGTATTTGTCACATTTTTGTGAATGTTCTGTGTCTGTCTCACGTGTTGTGAATAACTGTATCTGTCCCACTTTCGTGAATGTTCTGTGTATGTCACACGTGTTGTGGATGTTCTGTGTCTGTCTCACGTGTTGTGGATATTCTGTGTCTGTCTCACGTGTTGTGGATGTTCTGTGTCTGTCTCACGTGTTGTGAATGTTCTGTGTCTGTCTCACGTGTTGTGGATGTTCTGTGTCTGTATCATGTGTTGTGGATGTTCTGTGTCTATCTCACTTGTTGTGGATGTTCTGTGTCTGTGTCACGTGTTGTGGATGTTCTGTGTCTGTCTCATGTGTTGTGGATGTTCTGTGTTTGTCTTACGTGTTGTGGATGTTCTGTGTCTGTCTCACGTGTTTTGGACGTTCTGTGTTTTTCTCATGTGTTGTGGATGTTCTGTGTCTATCTGACGTGTTGTGGATGTTCTGTATCTGTCTCAGTTTTGTGGATGTTCTGTGTCCATCTCACGTGTTGTGAATGTTCTGTGTCTGTCTCACGTGTTGTGGATGTTCTGTATCTGTCTCACGTGTTGTGGATGTTTTGTATCTGTCTCACGTGTTGTGGATGTTCTGTGTCTGTCTGTTTTGTGGATGTTCTGTGTCTGTCCACTTTTTGTGAATCTTCTGTGTCTGTGTCACGTGTTGTGGATGTTCTGTGTCTGTCTCTCGTGTTGTGAATGTTCTGTGTCTGACACACGTGTTGTGAATGTTCTGTGTCTGTCTCACGTGTTGTGGATGTTCTGTGTCTGTCTCACGTGTTGTGGATGTTCTGTGTCTGTCTCATGTGTTATGGATGTTCTGTGTCTATCTCACGTGTTGTGGATGTTCTGTGTCTGTCTCACGTGTTGTGAATGTTCTCTGTCTGTCTCACGTGTTGTGAATGTTCTGTGTCTGTCTCAGTTTTGTAAATGTTATGTCTCTGTCTCACGTGTTGTGAATGTTCTGTGTCTGTGTCACGTGTTGTGAATGTTCTGTGTCTGTCTCAATTTTGTTAATGTTCTGTGTCTGTCTCACGTGCTGTGGATGTTCTGTGTCTGTCTCACTTGTTGTGAATACTCTGTATCTGTCCCACTTTCGTGAATGTTCTGTGTCTGTCTCACGTGTTGTGGATGTTCTGTGTCTGTCTCACGTGCTGTGGATGTTCTGTGTCTGTCTCACTTGTTGTGAATGTTCTGTATCTGTCTCATGTGTTGTGAATGTTCTGTGTCTGTCTCACGTGTTGTGAATGTTCTGTGTCTGTCTCACTTGTAGTGAATGTTCTGTGTCTGTCTCACGTGTTGTGAATGTTCCGTGTCTGTCTCACGTGTTGTGGATGTTCTGTGTCTGTCTCACTTGTTGTGGATGTTCTGTGTCTGTCTCACGTGTTGTGGATGTTCTGTGTCTGTCTCACTTGTTGTGGATGTTCTGTGTCTCTGTCACGAGTTGTGAATGTTCTGTGTCTGTCTCACGTGTTGTGAATGTTCTTTTTCTGTTCCACTTTTGTGAATGTTCTGTGTCTGTCTCACACATTGTGAATGTTCTGTGTCTGTCTCACGTGTTGTGAATACTCTGTATCTTTCTCGCTTTTGTGAATGTTCTGTGTTTGTCTCACATGTTGTGAATTTTCTGTGTCTGTGTCACTTGTTGTGAATACTCTGTATTTGTCTCACTTGCTGTGGATGTTATGTGTCTGTCTCACGTGTTGTGGATGTTCTGTGTCTGCCTCACGTGTTGTGGATGTTATGTGTCTGTCTCACGTGTTGTTGTTGTTATGTGTCTGTCTCACGTGCTGTGGATGTTATGTGTCTGTCTCACGTGCTGTGGATGTTATGTGTCTGTCTCACGTGTTGTGGATGTTATGTGTCTGTCTCACTTGTTGTGGATGTTCTGTGTCTGTCTCACGTGCTGTGGATGTTATGTGTCTGTCTCACGTGCTGTGGATGTTATGTGTCTGTCTCACGTGTTGTGGATGTTATGTGTCTGTCTCACTTGCTGTGGATGTTCTGTGTCTGTCTCACGTGTTGTGGATGTTATGTGTCTGCCTCACGTGCTGTGGATGTTATGTGTCTGTCTCACGTGTTGTGGATGTTATGTGTCTGTCTCACGTGTTGTGGATGTTATGTGTCTGTCTCACGTGCTGTGGATGTTATGTGTCTGTCTCACGTGTTGTGGATGTTATGTGTCTGTCTCACGTGTTGTGGATGTTATGTGTCTGTCTCACGTGCTGTGGATGTTATGTGTCTGTCTCACGTGTTGTGGATGTTATGTGTCTGTCTCACGTGTTGTGGATGTTATGTGTCTGTCTCACGTGTTGTGGATGTTCTGTGTCTGTCTCACGTGCTGTGGATGTTCTGTGTCTGTCTCACGTGTTGTGGATGTTATGTGTCTGTCTCACGTGTTGTGGATGTTATGTGTCTGTCTCACGTGTTGTGGATGTTATGTGTCTGTCTCACGTGTTGTGGATGTTCTGTGTCTGTCTCACGTGCTGTGGATGTTCTGTGTCTGTCTCACGTGTTGTGGATGTTATGTGTCTGTCTCACGTGTTGTGGATGTTATGTGTCTGTCTCACGTGCTGTGGATGTTCTGTGTCTGTCTCACGTGTTGTGGATGTTATGTGTCTGTCTCACGTGTTGTGGATGTTCTGTGTCTGTCTCACGTGCTGTGGATGTTATGTGGCTGTCTCACGTGTTGTGGATGTTCTGTGTCTGCCTCACGTCTTGTGGATGTTCTGTGTCTGCCTCACGTGTTGTGGATGTTCTGTGTCTGTCTCACGTGTTGTGGATGTTCTGTGTCTGCCTCACGTGTTGTGGATGTTCTATGTCTGCCTCACGTGTTGTGGATGTTCTGTGTCTGCCTCACGTGTTGTGGATGTTCTATGTCTGCCTCACGTGTTGTGGATGTTCTGTGTCTGTCTCACGTGTTGTGGATGTTCTGTGTCTGTCTCACGTGTTGTGGATGTTCTGTGTCTGCCTCACGTGTTGTGGATGTTCTGTGTCTATCTCACGTGTTGTGGATGTTCTGTGTCTGTCTCACGTGTTGTGGATGTTCTGTGTCTGTCTCACGTGTTGTGGATGTTCTATGTCTGTATCATGTGTTGTGGATGTTCTGTGTCTATCTCACGTGATGTGGATGTTCTGTGTCTGTCTGACGTGTTGTGGATGTTCTGTGTCTGTCTCATGTGTTGTGGATGTTCTGTGTCTATCTCACGTGTTGTGGATGTTCTGTGTCTGTCTCACTTGCTGTGGATGTTCTGTGTCTGTCTCACGTGTTGTGAATGTTCTGTGCCTGTCTCACGTGTTGTGGATGTTCTGTGTCTGTCTCACGTGTTGCGAATTTTCTGTGTCTGTCTCACGTGTTGTGGATGTTTTGTGTCTGTCTCATGTGTTGTGGATGTTCTGTGTCTATCTCACGTGTTGTGGATGTTCTGTATCTGTCTCACGTGTTGTGGATGTTCTGTGTCTATCTCACGTGTTGTGGATGTTCTGTGTCTATCTCACGTGTTGTGGATGTTCTGTGTCTGTCTCACGTGTTGCGAATTTTCTGTGTCTGTCTCACGTGTTGTGGATGTTCTGTGTCTGTCTCACTTGTTGTGGATGTTCTGTGTCTGTCTCACGTGTTGTGGATGTTCTGTATCTGTCTCACGTGTTGTGGATGTTTTGTGTGTCTCACGTGTTGTGGATGTTCTGTGTCTGTCTCAGTTTTGTGGATGTTCTGTGTCTGTCTCACGTGTTGTGAATATTCTGTTTTTGTCTCACGTGTTGTGAATGTTCTGTGCCTGTGTCACATGATGTGAATGTCCTGTGTCTGTCTCACTTGTCATGAATGTTCTGTGTCTGTGTCACGTGTTGTGAATGTTCTGTGTCTGTCTCATGTGTTGGGAATATTCTGTGTCTGTCTCACGTGTTGTGAATGTTCTGTGTCTGTCTCACGTGTTGTGGATGTTATGTGTCTGTCTCACGTATTTGAATTTTCTGTGTCTGTCTCACTTGTTGTGAATACTCTGTATCTGTCTCGCTTTTGTGAATGTTCTGTGTCTGTCTCACTTGTTGTGAATACTCTGTATTTGTCACATTTTTGTGAATGTTCTGTGTCTGTCTCACGTGTTGTGAATAACTGTATCTGTCCCACTTTCGTGAATGTTCTGTGTATGTCACACGTGTTGTGGATGTTCTGTGTCTGTCTCACGTGTTGTGGATATTCTGTGTCTGTCTCACGTGTTGTGGATGTTCTGTGTCTGTCTCACGTGTTGTGAATGTTCTGTGTCTGTCTCACGTGTTGTGGATGTTCTGTGTCTGTATCATGTGTTGTGGATGTTCTGTGTCTATCTCACTTGTTGTGGATGTTCTGTGTCTGTGTCACGTGTTGTGGATGTTCTGTGTCTGTCTCATGTGTTGTGGATGTTCTGTGTTTGTCTTACGTGTTGTGGATGTTCTGTGTCTGTCTCACGTGTTTTGGACGTTCTGTGTTTTTCTCATGTGTTGTGGATGTTCTGTGTCTATCTGACGTGTTGTGGATGTTCTGTATCTGTCTCAGTTTTGTGGATGTTCTGTGTCCGTCTCACGTGTTGTGAATGTTCTGTGTCTGTCTCACGTGTTGTGGATGTTCTGTATCTGTCTCACGTGTTGTGGATGTTTTGTATCTGTCTCACGTGTTGTGGATGTTCTGTGTCTGTCTGTTTTGTGGATGTTCTGTGTCTGTCCACTTTTTGTGAATCTTCTGTGTCTGTGTCACGTGTTGTGGATGTTCTGTGTCTGTCTCTCGTGTTGTGAATGTTCTGTGTCTGACACACGTGTTGTGAATGTTCTGTGTTTGTCTCACGTGTTGTGGATGTTCTGTGTCTGTCTCACGTGTTGTGGATGTTCTGTGTCTGTCTCATGTGTTATGGATGTTCTGTGTCTATCTCACGTGTTGTGGATGTTCTGTGTCTGTCTCACGTGTTGTGAATGTTCTCTGTCTGTCTCACGTGTTGTGAATGTTCTGTGTCTGTCTCAGTTTTGTAAATGTTATGTCTCTGTCTCACGTGTTGTGAATGTTCTGTGTCTGTGTCACGTGTTGTGAATGTTCTGTGTCTGTCTCAATTTTGTTAATGTTCTGTGTCTGTCTCACGTGCTGTGGATGTTCTGTGTCTGTCTCACTTGTTGTGAATACTCTGTATCTGTCCCACTTTCGTGAATGTTCTGTGTCTGTCTCACGTGTTGTGGATGTTCTGTGTCTGTCTCACGTGCTGTGGATGTTCTGTGTCTGTCTCACTTGTTGTGAATGTTCTGTATCTGTCTCATGTGTTGTGAATGTTCTGTGTCTGTCTCACGTGTTGTGAATGTTCTGTGTCTGTCTCACTTGTAGTGAATGTTCTGTGTCTGTCTCACGTGTTGTGAATGTTCCGTGTCTGTCTCACGTGTTGTGGATGTTCTGTGTCTGTCTCACTTGTTGTGGATGTTCTGTGTCTGTCTCACGTGTTGTGGATGTTCTGTGTCTGTCTCACTTGTTGTGGATGTTCTGTGTCTCTGTCACGAGTTGTGAATGTTCTGTATCTGACTCACGTGTTGTGGATGTTCTGTGTCTGTCCCACTTTTGTGGATGTTCTGTGTCTGTCTCACGTGTTGTGAATACTCTGTATCTGTCCCACTTTCGTGGATGTTCTGTGTCTGTCTCACTTGTTGTGGATGTTCTGTGTCTGTCTCACGTGTTGTGAATACTCTGTATCTGTCTCACTTTCGTGGATGTTCTGTGTCTGTCCCACTTGTTGTGGATGTTCTGTGTCTGTCTCACGTGTTGTGAATACTCTATGTCTGTCCCACTTTTCTGGATATTCTGTGTCTGTCTCACGTGTTGTGAATGTTCTGTGTCTGTCTCACTTGTCGTGAATGTTCTGTGTCTGTCTCACTTGTAGTGAATGTTATGTGTCTGTGTCACGTGTTGTGAATGTTCTGTGTCTGTTTCATGTGTTGTGAATATTCTGTGTCTGTCTCACGTGTTGTGAATGTTCTGTTTCTGTCTAACGTGTTGTGGATGTTATGTGTCTGTCTCACGTGTTTTGAATGTTCTGTGTCTTTCTCACGTGTTGTGAATGTTCTGTGTCTGTCTCAGTTTTGTGAATGTTCTGTGTGTGTCTCACATGTTGTGAGTGTTCTGTTTCTGAGTCACGTGTTGTGAATTTTCTGTTTCTGTCCCAATTTTCTGAATCTTCTGTATCTAACTCCCTTTCCTGAATGTACTGTGTTTTTCCCATTTTTAGTGAACGTTCTGTGTCTGTTCCCTTTATTGTAATGTTCTTTCTCTACCTAACTTTTTCGAGTAATTTGTGTCTCTCACTTTTCGTATTTTTGTGTCTAACTCACTCTTTGTGGATGTTCTTTATCTACCACATTAAAAAAAAATTTCTGTGTTTTCCCCACTTTAATTGACTATTCTGTATCTGTCTCACTTTTAATGGATGTTTGATGTCTGTCCTACCTTTTCTGGGTGTTTGGTGTTTGTCTTACATTTTATGGATGTTTGATGCCTGTCCTACTTTTTCTGGATGTTTGGTGTTTGTCTTAGGTTTTATGGATGTTTGATGTATGTCCTACTTTTTCTGGATGTTTGGTGTTTGTCTTACTTTTTGCCTATATTCTGTACCTGTCGCACTTTTTTGTTGATGTCCTGTTCCTACTCACTTTTTTCTTATGTTCTGTGTCTGTCCAACATTTTTGTTGATGTTCTAAGTCTGTCCAACTTCCTTTTTGATGTTCTGTGTCTATTCCACTTTTTTGTTGAATTTCTATATCAGTTCCACTTTTTTATTGAATTTCTGTGTCTATCCCACTTTTTTTGTTGCATTTCTGGGTCTGTCCCACTTGTTTGTTGATGTTCTATATTTGTTCCACTTTTTGTTGAATTTATGTGTCTATTCCACTTTTTTAAATTTATGTATATGTCAGTAGTATACAATGTCAATTAGGACCGTGGAATGTTCTTCCAGAAGCACCTAAATCCTTATATAAATAGTCTACCCTCACATGGAAGCACATTTTTCCTTATATGAGAGTCTACCCTCACATGGAAGCACATTTTTTCCTTATATGAGAGTCTACCGTTTTTCCTTATATGAGAGTCTACCCGCCCATTTTTGTTCCGGTCGTGGTGCTCGTGGTGGTGGTGACCTCCCGGTGACCTCTCGTGGCGGTGGTGGTGGTGTTGTGGTGACCTCTCGCGGCGGTGGTGAAGGGGCGGTGAAGGGGCGGTGGTGGTATCATAAATCTATTATATTCTTTGTACTTTCAATGGTTCCGTAACTTTCATAAATCTATTCTTTCTTTATACTCTCATTCAATAAAAAAACAGTGACAAGTTTATTTATTTATTTATTTATTGTTTTATTCGTATATATTGAACAATAGATAATACATGGTTTAGACAAAAATGTATTCTTTAACTAATGTATATTATACACATATTTAATACATAGAAAACAAAGTAGTTTATTTACAAGCAGTAATACATGATTTAGACAAAAATGTATTCTTTAACTAATGTACATTATACTCATATTTAATATATAGAAAACAAAGTAGTTTATTTACAAGCAGTAATACATGATAGTGTTAAATGGATAAAGGGGAGGTGGTCACATCAGAATGGAAGTTTATTGTTTCATTCGTATATATTGAACAATCGATAACACATGGTTTAGACAAAAATGTATTCTTTAACTAATATACATTATACACATTTTTAATACATAGAAACCAAAGTAGTTTATTTACAAGCAGTAATAAATGATAGTGTTAAATGGATAAAGGGGAGGTGGTCACGTTGTCAGAATGGACCTGACGCTTGATGTAGAAATACGAGAGTGAGTTCCGATGTTGTGTATATGTGTATACCGACCCCTTGTATGTTTTAAACCCTATGTTTTTACCACCCCCGGCTTGTTTTTTGGTTAGAACCTCTGTGAATGTATCCTTATCTAAATTGTTGTGACGTTTATTAAGGCCCTTGGTGCTAACTTTAGCATAATCCCCAAAACAGTAATAGGTCTTGCTACACAAGGAAATCATCCCATCCCCCGAATACTCCAACTTGAACAGACCAGGAGTCCGTTTGTCGTATAACTGTCTGGCCTTACAATCTGAACAGTCATACTTTACGCCCCTGTGTTGAATGAAATCGGCCCGATGGACTTCACAAGT
Source organism: Megaustenia siamemsis (assembly GCA_032433765.1). Lineage (NCBI taxonomy): Eukaryota > Metazoa > Mollusca > Gastropoda > Stylommatophora > Ariophantidae > Megaustenia > Megaustenia siamemsis. Next base: position 29,187,845 of record JAVIAB010000104.1, on the reverse strand, counting down.
CTCTGAAGGGAACCATTTGTCGTACTGTGAGAAAAACTCATCTACCTTATCGGTTTTAACGACCTCTTCTAATGATGACTCGCTGAGGGCCAAGTACAGGCTATCGGTATCCATCTCACAGAGTTGAAAGTTGGACCTAGCTACAAACTTATCGAGGAAGTCATAATAAAATTCCAACATCCGCAATTTCGCGTACTGGTAGACGAAAAAACCAATCTGCGAAGGAAGATCCCACATGATACCTCTTTTGCCTATCGATACCTCGTACAGGTCCTCACCAATAGATGTCATGTTTTTAAATCGTGGGTTATTTACCAACTTGGTTGTATCAGCACCCTCTTTAACATAGGAGACGTCCACGTGTTTCGCCATATTCGTCAAGGTCTTCCCGTAGGCCGAGTTTCCTAAGAGCTTCATCGTGTCGCTTACTATAGATTGACTTGGATCTAAATCACCAGCCCGACGCGCCTCTGTGACCTTGTCCCCAAACTCCTTAAAGCAACTAATGGGTAGGTACTCTACCACCTGATAAATTTTTGTTACCTCTAGCCCATGCTCTAAATACCACTTTAACAGCGGTGTGGCCAACAGAATCTTTGTTCCACTATAACTACCCACGAGAGTACGTCTGGGGTACGTAATAGTTTGTTTTTGGTGGCGTACTCCCGCATAAAGGGACCGATATCATCTAGACCTACGTCAACATTTTTAAAGATGGGGGTCATCTCACTAAAATACTCTTTTAACTTATCGGGAACGTGAATGTCGCACTCGACGAGCCCAAAAAACGACTCGTCTGAGACTGAATCTATAATTGCTTTATCAGTGATTGATTTATATTTACCAAAAGATGGTTTGGAGCCACGTAGGTTCTCATCTATAAAGACCTGAATAGCTGGCGTTGTTTTCTTTAACCGTTGCCACTCACACTCCCACATAACGACTACGCGAACACGGTCGAGGCTCTTTAAATAAGCCGTTATTTCACAGGTTTTCGCATACAAATCAGCCAACTGTATATTATTCACCGGATTGACTTCTCGATCCCTGGTGATGTCACAGTTTGGATGACCGTGAAAGAGACAGCCATGGAACTGATACACGGTCCTACTGGATTTATCCCAGCCATCCACTCTAATCTTGCGCTCACCCAAAGCGATCTCGCGAGCATTAAACTGGGTTCTCAAATGAACCTGGTTTTGGTGGGCAATCCAAGTCAGATACTCTCTGCACTGACGCGTGTAGTAGTTCATTTTAAGGGGTTTATACCCATCTTCAGCCTTGCGTATGACCGTATAATCGGTGGGCATCTTTTGCATAAGTGCCCATAGATAAAGGGCGTTGGCATCATAGCCTTTAATGGATTTGACCAGCTTTCCGCCCCTAATAAAGGTTTTATCTTTCTCGTGGTACCGATGAAAGATAATAGAGGGGCCTCCGACAATATTCTGTCTTATGGTATGATGCAAATCGGCTTCCTTTTTTGCAATCAGGGAAAACCCCACATCTCTGGAGAGAGTTTTAAATAGATACCTCAGAGTTATTCCGGGGACCGAAATCGCATTCTTAAACATATCGATGTCTAATTTCCTATAAAACCAAAACTGTTGTGCTAAGGCCTCTAAGAAGGGGACTACATCTTTGTTGTTATACCAAACTAAAAAGTCCCTAAGGTCGTCATTTTATTGTCTTTCCAGACCTTTTTACACAGAGCATACTCCTCCTCGGAAATATTACAATTTTTTAGTTTTGAAAAGAATGCTTCGTATGGGGGTAACTCCCTCTCATTCAACTTATTTAAATCTGTTACGTACTCGTAACAGAAAACACCCTTTGTCTCCTCTACTTTATAGGCTGCCAGATATTTACTATAACTAAACCCAGGGGCTAAATAATTTACTATATCTAAGAATTTTAGATTCTGTGTTGCGAGACACATGACATTATTATTTCGTTTAACTATAAAATTTATTTCACCAAGTCGGGTTTCTTCTTCTTCTATCCGCTCCTCCTCAGCATCCTGTATCACACTTTCCTGCTCGTGCTCCTCATCCTCTCCCTCGTCTTCCTGATCGCTATCCTCAATGTAGTTGTTACCCTTTCCAGCTGTTTCAGGTACGGAGGCGGCAGCGAAGTAATGTATTAAATACGGCTTTATTAAATTTATGTCGTACTTGCCCGAGTTGAAACCTATCACTGGGAGCTGCTTCAAGTAAGCTTTTAGACGACCTCTTGGGTCAGATTTCTTCCGATCACGCCTTTGCGCACATCCGGCCAGCTTTTCAAACAATTCTCTGAAATCCTCTTTTAAAATTTTATACGCCTCCTTCGAGATAGATTTTAGATACTTAATCATTTTATTTACTAATTTCTGAGGATCTCCCTCGCTTACAAAACAGACGGGATCTTCAAACCCAGGAACGTTAGACGCCACAGATACAGACAGAGGGACATGTTTTGCTAAAAAATGTGTACTAGCAGAGGTACCTTTGATGGTGGGCAAGTTGGTATTTTCAAAATAACATTCCATATCAAAGGTGGCCCTAAACGGATACACGAAACCGCCGGGTACATCAATACCCTCTTCCTCTATTACATCCCCAATAGTCTCGCTTGGTGTATAAATTCCACCTCTAAAATAATCTTTAGGTTTACCACCATTACATGTTTGGGCATGCCTGGTCATCATAGAATAGCAAGCCCATAATTTCCCACACTGTGGACAAGAGAAAGCACTAGCTGCTTTAATAATATTACTAATGTACATGAAATGGTCCTTGTAAAACAAGACCCGCATAGTATCATCATGTGATCCCCTGCTTCGGAGTTTTGGACAGAGGGCCTCTTCATCATTGAACTCAAATACATCAATGTTTATATTGAAACATTCTTCCAAGTGTGGTAGTTGTTGTAACGTCACACCTGGAAAAGTGTCAACGAAAAGAATGTCCCAGTGCAAGTGCCACTGACTCACGAGATGACGAGTAGTCAATTCTAGATTGTCGATATCGCTCCCTTTAAATAACGCCAAACAGCGGAAAAAACAGAGATTGTCATTATAAGAAATAGAACTATAGTTCCTTTTCTGCAAGGTGTAAATGTACCTATTGTTAGTAATATATGATGGTAATTCCTCTAGGCAGCACCCAATAGGGAAGTCACGTATGTGGAATAAATAGAAACTAGTTGATGGAATACTCTCCACCATCCACTTAGTATCAGGTCTGTTGATCATGGCAATGTCTACAGGGTTCTGTTCGTTTAAAGAATCAACGAAGCTGTTGAAATCTCCAAGATTATTGATTAATTGGGGAAATTCTAGAACAGCCGAGTTGTTGAGGGAAGAGTGGAAAAAACGTAGATCACCGGTGTCCCGGTGTCTAAGGATCAGGTGGTGACCATAGTTAATTTTGAATCGGGTTGTCTGACTGTCAAATATAGTGTTTAAAAGAGCAGACCAGTCTGTGATAAATGGACGTGCTGGTGAATGGAAAAAAGTATAGGTTGAAACTGTCTTGTTGATAGTTGCGTGGGTGTTTATAGCTGCCCAATTTTGCTCATATACAACCCGTACATCATCAGGCAGTGTTGCTAATGGGTCATCGTCCTTGAATTTTTTACTTGGAGTTGAATGTTCTGCATCTATCTTTCGTTTGTTTGTTGTAGAAGAGGTCGAGGGTGAAGCGGGTGATGTTGTTTCAGTCGCTGATTCTGTTGTTGATGGTAAATTAAGTGTTGTATCAGGTACCGATGCTGAAGCTGGTGTTGTTGTAGAATGTTTTACTCTCATATGTCTGGCTAATGAACTACGTCTTGTATACGTGTGCTGACAAATATTACACACGTATCGTATAAGGCGATGTGCACCTCGATGGTGCTCCAACAAACTTTTGCGCCATTTAAATAGCTTTGGGCACAATGGACATTGATATTCTTCAGGTGCTGCATCGTTATGAGAAACCATCTGTAGAAAAATAAATAACCCTTTGTCAATGATACTTTACATATCTAGTTTAAAAACATGTTAATAACATCAACTTGCAAGACTTAAAATACTTAGTTTAATCATCCAATAAACGAAGGAATTAAACAATACTTAGCATACCTACATTAAACACCTTGAATAACCTATTATCGATAACCCTTAACATACTTTAAGAGAAAACAATCCAACTTATAACGCAAAATATAGTCTCAATCATCTACACTGAATATAACCTATTATCGATAAAACTTAACATACTTTAAGAGAAAACAATCCAACTTATAACGCAAAATATAGTCTCAAGCCTCTACACTGAATATAACCTATTATCGATAACACTTAACATACCTTAATAGAAAACAATCCAACTTACTGTGTAAAATAGAATCTCAATCAGCTAGAATGAACAGTAACTTTCCTTGAAGCAACCAAACTTATGACACAAATTCTCACATGAGACTAGTTTAAATATATCCTGGTACAAGATTTTAACCAATCAGCGAGTGACTATGAAAACATCGACTGATATCTGGATTAACCAATCAGAGAAGAGTATTAGTATAGGAGGCGGGGCAAAGAAATGACTGACAGCTAGATTAACCAATCAGAGAAGTGGGTGAATACTGACCTCATTTCCCGGTTGACAGGCCGTCGACTCTGGTTCATCGGTGGGGTCGGCAAATAGGGGTGGTGGCGGTAAAATTTCATCATCCTCCGCGTTATATGTAGTGGCTGTGGGTTCAGTGGTGGGGTCGGCAAATAGGGGTGGTGGCGGTAAAATTTCATCATCCTCTGCGTTATATGTAGTGGCTGTGGGTTCAGTGGTGGGGTCAAGTAATGCGGGTGGTGAGTTAGTTGAACTGACAGGGGAGGGTGGTGCAGAGTCAACTCCTTCCCAATTGATGTATTCCTTTATTCGTTGGGCTAAATGTTCTCCACACAAGAAGACTACATCCTCTTTCGTGAACTCATGATATAAAATATCATTTATTTGCGCGCTAAGGCGTTCCTCAAACTCTAGATGACACGAGTGAGGTAACGAGTTGTCATGTTTCACCTGACACCCTTTACAATAGTCATATGGTTGATACTGTAGAATGCACAGTATCAACCATATGACTATTGTAAAGGGTGTCAGGTGAAACATGACAACTCGTTACCTCACTCGTGTCATCTAGAGTTTGAGGAACGCCTTAGCGCGCAAATAAATGATATTTTATATCATGAGTTCACGAAAGAGGATGTAGTCTTCTTGTGTGGAGAACATTTAGCCCAACGAATAAAGGAATACATCAATTGAGAAGGAGTTGACTCTGCACCACCCTCCCCTGTCAGTTCAACTAACTCACCACCCGCATTACTTGACCCCACCACTGAACCCACAGCCACTACATATAACGCAGAGGATGATGAAATTTTACCGCCACCACCCCTATTTGCCGACCCCACCACTGAACCCACAGCCACTACATATAACGCGGAGGATGATGAAATTTTACCGCCACCACCCCTATTTGCCGACCCCACCGATGAACCAGAGTCGACGGCCTGTCAACCGGGAAATGAGGTCAGTATTCACCCACTTCTCTGATTGGTTAATCTAGCTGTCAGTCATTTCTTTGCCCGCCTCCTATACTAATACTCTTCTCTGATTGGTTAATCCAGATATCAGTCGATGTTTTCATAGTCACTCGCTGATTGGTTAAAATCTTGTACCAGGATATATTTAAACTAGTCTCATGTGAGAATTTGTGTCATAAGTTTGGTTGCTTCAAGGAAAGTTACTGTTCATTCTAGCTGATTGAGATTCTATTTTACACAGTAAGTTGGATTGTTTTCTATTAAGGTATGTTAAGTGTTATCGATAATAGGTTATATTCAGTGTAGAGGCTTGAGACTATATTTTGCGTTATAAGTTGGATTGTTTTCTCTTAAAGTATGTTAAGTGTTATCGATAATAGGTTATATTCAGTGTAGATGATTGAGACTATATTTTGCGTTATAAGTTGGATTGTTTTCTCTTAAAGTATGTTAAGGGTTATCGATAATAGGTTATTCAAGGTGTTTAATGTAGGTATGCTAAGTATTGTTTAATTCCTTCGTTTATTGGATGATTAAACTAAGTATTTTAAGTCTTGCAAGTTGATGTTATTAACATGTTTTTAAACTAGATATGTAAAGTATCATTGACAAAGGGTTATTTATTTTTCTACAGATGGTTTCTCATAACGATGCAGCACCTGAAGAATATCAATGTCCATTGTGCCCAAAGCTATTTAAATGGCGCAAAAGTTTGTTGGAGCACCATCGAGGTGCACATCGCCTTATACGATACGTGTGTAATATTTGTCAGCACACGTATACAAGACGTAGTTCATTAGCCAGACATATGAGAGTAAAACATTCTACAACAACACCAGCTTCAGCATCGGTACCTGATACAACACTTAATTTACCATCAACAACAGAATCAGCGACTGAAACAACATCACCCGCTTCACCCTCGACCTCTTCTACAACAAACAAACGAAAGATAGAAGCAGAACATTCAACTCCAAGTAAAAAATTCAAGGACGATGACCCATTAGCAACACTGCCTGATGATGTACGGGTTGTATATGAGCAAAATTGGGCAGCTATAAACACCCACGCAACTATCAACAAGACAGTTTCAACCTATACTTTTTTCCATTCACCAGCACGTCCATTTATCACAGACTGGTCTGCTCTTTTAAACACTATATTTGACAGTCAGACAACCCGATTCAAAATTAACTATGGTCACCACCTGATCCTTAGACACCGGGACACCGGTGATCTACGTTTTTTCCACTCTTCCCTCAACAACTCGGCTGTTCTAGAATTTCCCCAATTAATCAATAATCTTGGAGATTTCAACAGCTTCGTTGGTTCTTTAAACGAACAGAACCCTGTAGACATTGCCATGATCAACAGACCTGATACTAAGTGGATGGTGGAGAGTATTCCATCAACTAGTTTCTATTTATTCCACATACGTGACTTCCCTATTGGGTGCTGCCTAGAGGAATTACCATCATATATTACTAACAATAGGTACATTTACACCTTGCAGAAAAGGAACTATAGTTCTATTTCTTATAATGACAATCTCTGTTTTTTCCGCTGTTTGGCGTTATTTAAAGGGAGCGATATCGACAATCTAGAATTGACTACTCGTCATCTCGTGAGTCAGTGGCACTTGCACTGGGACATTCTTTTCGTTGACACTTTTCCAGGTGTGACGTTACAACAACTACCACACTTGGAAGAATGTTTCAATATAAACATTGATGTATTTGAGTTCAATGATGAAGAGGCCCTCTGTCCAAAACTCCGAAGCAGGGGATCACATGATGATACTATGCGGGTCTTGTTTTACAAGGACCATTTCATGTACATTAGTAATATTATTAAAGCAGCTAGTGCTTTCTCTTGTCCACAGTGTGGGAAATTATGGGCTTGCTATTCTATGATGACCAGGCATGCCCAAACATGTAATGGTGGTAAACCTAAAGATTATTTTAGAGGTGGAATTTATACACCAAGCGAGACTATTGGGGATGTAATAGAGGAAGAGGGTATTGATGTACCCGGCGGTTTCGTGTATCCGTTTAGGGCCACCTTTGATATGGAATGTTATTTTGAAAATACCAACTTGCCCACCATCAAAGGTACCTCTGCTAGTACACATTTTTTAGCAAAACATGTCCCTCTGTCTGTATCTGTGGCGTCTAACGTTCCTGGGTTTGAAGATCCCGTCTGTTTTGTAAGCGAGGGAGATCCTCAGAAATTAGTAAATAAAATGATTAAGTATCTAAAATCTATCTCGAAGGAGGCGTATAAAATTTTAAAAGAGGATTTCAGAGAATTGTTTGAAAAGCTGGCCGGATGTGCGCAAAGGCGTGATCGGAAGAAATCTGACCCAAGAGGTCGTCTAAAAGCTTACTTGAAGCAGCTCCCAGTGATAGGTTTCAACTCGGGCAAGTACGACATAAATTTAATAAAGCCGTATTTAATACATTACTTCGCTGCCGCCTCCGTACCTGAAACAGCTGGAAAGGGTAACAACTACATTGAGGATAGCGATCAGGAAGACGAGGGAGAGGATGAGGAGCACGAGCAGGAAAGTGTGATACAGGATGCTGAGGAGGAGCGGATAGAAGAAGAAGAAAACCGACTTGGTGAAATAAATTTTATAGTTAAACGAAATAATAATGTCATGTGTCTCGCAACACAGAATCTAAAATTCTTAGATATAGTAAATTATTTAGCCCCTGGGTTTAGTTATAGTAAATATCTGGCAGCCTATAAAGTAGAGGAGACAAAGGGTGTTTTCTGTTACGAGTACGTAACAGATTTAAATAAGTTGAATGAGAGGGAGTTACCCCCATACGAAGCATTCTTTTCAAAACTAAAAAATTGTAATATTTCCGAGGAGGAGTATGCTCTGTGTAAAAAGGTCTGGAAAGACAATAAAATGACGACCCTTAGGGACTTTTTAGTTTGGTATAACAACAAAGATGTAGTCCCCTTCTTAGAGGCCTTAGCACAACAGTTTTGGTTTTATAGGAAATTAGACATCGATATGTTTAAGAATGCGATTTCGGTCCCCGGAATAACTCTGAGGTATCTATTTAAAACTCTCTCCAGAGATGTGGGGTTTTCCCTGATTGCAAAAAAGGAAGCCGATTTGCATCATACCATAAGACAGAATATTGTCGGAGGCCCCTCTATTATCTTTCATCGGTACCACGAGAAAGATAAAACCTTTATTAGGGGCGGAAAGCTGGTCAAATCCATTAAAGGCTATGATGCCAACGCCCTTTATCTATGGGCACTTATGCAAAAGATGCCCACCGATTATACGGTCATACGCAAGGCTGAAGATGGGTATAAACCCCTTAAAATGAACTACTACACGCGTCAGTGCAGAGAGTATCTGACTTGGATTGCCCACCAAAACCAGCTTCATTTGAGAACCCAGTTTAATGCTCGCGAGATCGCTTTGGGTGAGCGCAAGATTAGAGTGGATGGCTGGGATAAATCCAGTAGGACCGTGTATCAGTTCCATGGCTGTCTCTTTCACGGTCATCCAAACTGTGACATCACCAGGGATCGAGAAGTCAATCCGGTGAATAATATACAGTTGGCTGATTTGTATGCGAAAACCTGTGAAATAACGGCTTATTTAAAGAGCCTCGACCGTGTTCGCGTAGTCGTTATGTGGGAGTGTGAGTGGCAACGGTTAAAGAAAACAACGCCAGCTATTCAGGTCTTTATAGATGAGAACCTACGTGGCTCCAAACCATCTTTTGGTAAATATAAATCAATCACTGATAAAGCAATTATAGATTCAGTCTCAGACGAGTCGTTTTTTGGGCTCGTCGAGTGCGACATTCACGTTCCCGATAAGTTAAAAGAGTATTTTAGTGAGATGACCCCCATCTTTAAAAATGTTGACGTAGGTCTAGATAATATCGGTCCCTTTATGCGGGAGTACGCCACCAAAAACAAACTATTACGTACCCCCAGACGTACTCTCGTGGGTAGTTATAGTGGAACAAAGATTCTGTTGGCCACACCGCTGTTAAAGTGGTATTTAGAGCATGGGCTAGAGGTAACAAAAATTTATCAGGTGGTAGAGTACCTACCCATTAGTTGCTTTAAGGAGTTTGGGGACAAGGTCACAGAGGCGCGTCGGGCTGGTGATTTAGATCCAAGTCAATCTATAGTAAGCGACACGATGAAGCTCTTAGGAAACTCGGCCTACGGGAAGACCTTGACGAATATGGCGAAACACGTGGACGTCTCCTATGTTAAAGAGGGTGCTGATACAACCAAGTTGGTAAATAACCCACGATTTAAAAACATGACATCTATTGGTGAGGACCTGTACGAGGTATCGATAGGCAAAAGAGGTATCATGTGGGATCTTCCTTCGCAGATTGGTTTTTTCGTCTACCAGTACGCGAAATTGCGGATGTTGGAATTTTATTATGACTTCCTCGATAAGTTTGTAGCTAGGTCCAACTTTCAACTCTGTGAGATGGATACCGATAGCCTGTACTTGGCCCTCAGCGAGTCATCGTTAGAAGAGGTCGTTAAAACCGATAAGGTAGATGAGTTTTTCTCACAGTACGACAAATGGTTCCCTTCAGAGACTTGTGAAGTCCATCGGGCCGATTTCATTCAACACAGGGGCGTAAAGTATGACTGTTCAGATTGTAAGGCCAGACAGTTATACGACAAACGGACTCCTGGTCTGTTCAAGTTGGAGTATTCGGGGGATGGGATGATTTCCTTGTGTAGCAAGACCTATTACTGTTTTGGGGATTATGCTAAAGTTAGCACCAAGGGCCTTAATAAACGTCACAACAATTTAGATAAGGATACATTCACAGAGGTTCTAACCAAAAAACAAGCCGGGGGTGGTAAAAACATAGGGTTTAAAACATACAAGGGGTCGGTATACACATATACACAACATCGGAACTCACTCTCGTATTTCTACATCAAGCGTCAGGTCCATTCTGACAACGTGACCACCTCCCCTTTATCCATTTAACACTATCATTTATTACTGCTTGTAAATAAACTACTTTGGTTTCTATGTATTAAATATGTGTATAATGTATATTAATTAATGAATACATTTTTTGTCTAAACCATGTGTTATCGATTGTTCAATATATACGAATGAAACAATAAACTTCCATTCTGATGTGACCACCTCCCCTTTATCCATTTAACACTATCATGTATTACTGCTTGTAAATAAACTACTTTGTTTTCTATATATTAAATATGAGTATAATGTACATTAGTTAAAGAATACATTTTTGTCTAAATCATGTATTACTGCTTGTAAATAAACTACTTTGTTTTCTATGTATTAAATATGTGTATAATATACATTAGTTAAAGAATACATTTTTGTCTAAACCATGTATTATCTATTGTTCAATATATACGAATAAAACAATAAATAAATAAATAAATAAACTTGTCACTGTTTTTTTATTGAATGAGAGTATAAAGAAAGAATAGATTTATGAAAGTTACGGAACCATTGAAAGTACAAAGAATATAATAGTTTTATGATACCACCACCGCCCCTTCACCGCCCCTTCACCACCGCCGCGGGAGGTCACCACAACACCACCACCACCGCCACGAGAGGTCACCGGGAGGTCACCACCACCACGAGCACCACGACCGGAACAAAAATGGGCGGGTAGACTCTCATATAAGGAAAAACGGTAGACTCTCATATAAGGAAAAAATGTGCTTCCATGTGAGGGTAGACTCTCATATAAGGAAAAATGTGCTTCCATGTGAGGGTAGACTATTTATATAAGGATTTAGGTGCTTCTTGAAGAACATTCCACGGTCCTAATTGACATTGTATACTACTTATGTCTATTCCACATTTTTTTTTTAGTTTCTGGGTCTATCCCACTTTTTTGTTGAATTTCTGTGTCTGCCCCACATTTTTGTTGATGTTCTGTGTCTGTCCCACTTTTTTGCTGATGTTCTGTGTCTGTCCAACATTTTTTGTTGAATTTCTGTGTCTGTCCCAATTTGTTGTTGAATTTCTGTGTATGTCCTACTTTTTTTTGTTGAATTTCTGTGTCTGTCCCACTTTTTTTTAAATTTCTGTGTCTGTCCCACTTTTTTTGTTGAATTTCTGTGTCTGTCCCATTTTTTTTTAAATGTCTGTGTCAGTCCCACTTTTTTTATTGATGTTCTGTGTCTATCTCACTTTTTTGTTGATGTTCTGTGTCTATCTCACTTTTTTGTTGATGTTCTGTGTCTATCCCACTTTTTTGTTGATGTTCTGTGTCCATCCCACTTTTTTGTTGATGTTCTGTGTCTATCCCACTTTTTATGTTGATGTTCTGTGTCTATCCCACTTTTTTGTTGATGCTCTGTGTCCATCCCACTTTTTTGTTGATGTTCTGTGTCCATCCCACTTTTTTGTTGATGTTCTGTGTCTATCCCACTTTTTTGTTGATGTTCTGTGTCCATCCCACTTTTTTGTTGATGTTCTGTGTCCATCCCACTTTTTTGTTGATGTTCTGTGTCCATCCCACTTTTTTGTTGATGTTCTGTGTCTATCCCACTTTTTTGTTGATGTTCTGTGTCCACCCCACTTTTTTGTTGATGTTCTGTGTCCATCCCACTTTTTTGTTGATGTTCTGTGTCCATCCCACTTTTTTGTTGATGTTCTGTGTCCATCCCACTTTTTTGTTGATGTTCTGTGTCTTACTCCGTTTCTATGGACTTACTGTGCGTGTCTCACTTTCTGTAGATTTTCCCTCTCTGTTCTACTTTTTTCTTGATGTTCTGTGTCAGTCTCATTTTTGAGGATTTTGTGATTTATATTCCCCTGACTTTCTGTGTCAGTTTTTTTTTTTACTTCAGTGTTTATGTTTTTTTTTTAACTTCTTATCTTTTTTTTCTGATTTCGTGGACTTTCTTTCCCCATCTGCTGTTGTCCATTGTCTATTTCGTTGTGATACTTGTTATAGCTCTGTTTCTCTCTGTTTATCGCTAGCCATTCTGCGCTTCACATTATTTCGTCAACTTTCTCTGTCTATGTGAATTTTCTATCTTTATTTTTTTGGTATTGACTTCTTTATCTGTTTTTATTCTGTTGTTCTTTGTTACCTGTGAACGCCATTTAATTCTTTGTTACTCATGAACGTTATGTAATCCTTTTTATCCGGGAACTTTCTATAGTTATCATTTACCTGTGAACACTATGTAACCCTTTGGTATCCTTGACCTTTATATAGTTATCATTTACTTGTCTCTCTCTCTCGCTCTCTCTTCTCTCTCTCTCTCTCTCTCTCTCTGCGATCGTGACTCAATCAGAGTAGGATTCCAGACTCTCTCATGAAGTCAGCTGCCTGTTTAAGTGATTCGATTGCCCCATATAGTTTTTCTTCCAGGGAGGTGGGTGTGGACCACACTGCTCTTCTCAGGTCTGTGTACTGGGGGCAATCCTGTAGAACATGTTTTGTAGTCATATTGTCCAGTGTACAGTGACATAGGCTAGTTGTACCTATATTGAATTTGGTGAACATGTGATTTCTCATTCTATTGTGGCCAGTGCGTAGGCGAAGTATGATGACTTGATCCCTCTTTGATAGTTGGTGGTATCCGTCACTCTCGTTATGCTTTGGGTGTTCTCGTTTCCATTTTTCATGGAACTGACCCTTGATGATGGATTTGGCTTCATCATAACTGACCGGATGGTTCTCTTGAGGTAATATCCCTCCCTCTTTAGCTAATTTGTCTGCGCGTTCGTTCCCGTGTATATTACAGTGTGATGGTATCCACTGAATGACTACTCTCTGGAAGTTATTGCATAGTTGGTCCAGGGTTGTTCTCAAGTCATCTAGTTCATTGTTCTTGGAGCTTTTTAGAGCTGATAATACTGACAGTGCATCAGTCAGAATCACCAATTTATTGTGCATGTTATTTTTGTGTTGAGTAGCCAGTGTTGCAGCATCTCTGATGGCCTCAGTTTCTGCTTTAAAGTTGTTTGAGAATTTTCCAGTAGCTATTGACTTGGTGATCTCGTCCTGGTTATCCAGCATCAAGAACACACCTCCCCCTCCATTTCTGGTGGCATTTGTAGCAGAGCCATCTGTGTATATGTGGGACCAAGAGTCCTGTGGGTAGGTATCGTGTATGTGTTTTTCTGCTGCGTGTTTTCTTTCTGTGTCTGATTGGGTGCCTTTTTTCATGATTCCTGTTATATCTTCCTTAAGTTCTGGTGTTTTATGTTTCCCATGAGGAGACATATCATTTACATGTGAACGCTATGTAATTCTTTGTTATCCATGAAGTTTCTATAGTTATTATTTATCTATCAACGTTCTATAATTATTTATTATCCATGAACTTTATTTTCTTATAATTTTACTGTGAACGTTTTGTTCCTATTTATTTATTTACTGAACGTTCTTTTCTTCCATATTATTTTATTGACATTTTATACTCCTCTGTTACTTGTAGTTTGTATGGGCATCCCTGCCATTTCGTGGACTTTCTGTGCTTCTCTTTTAATTTGTTGATTTTCTCTGACTTACTGGTATGTGGGCTTTTGTGTACCCCAGTTATTAGTTGCTTTCTTTGTGCTTTACTGATTTTTGTTGCGCGTTTTTATCTGTCCATTTCTGTTTTTCGTGTTTCTAACTGTTCATCTCTGTTTGTGTTTTTCTCCGTACACGTTCTGTCATTTGTTGACGTTTTGCATTTCTCTGTAATTTGGGGAAATCTATGTGATCAGTTCTAATATGGTGGGGGGGGGGGGAATGTAAGATGAAGTGGAGTTGGGTGAGGTGATGTAAAATCATCTCGTATAACAATACAATATATCATCTCGTATAACAATACAATATATATCATCTCGTATAACAATACAATATATATCATCTCGTATAACAATACAATATATATCATCTCGTATAACAATACAATATCGTCCACTGTGATATCAATTGTTTACTCTATATGATGAGTATGATCTTTTTTAAAAGGTCGTGGCGTGCTCTGTAACGCAGGTAATTGGTAGAGTCGTTGCAGAAGTCAAAAATACGTAGAATGACCTTTGTCTTCGTCTCTGGACATGCTGGAGTATTGGGAATTGAGAGAGCGGACTGGTTGGCTAGCTGCACTGTCGTTGATGACGGCCAACCAATGGATCGGGTTGACGTTTTCAATGCCCTCCGAGATATTAGAACAACACAGGACTTTGACAACCATGAGTCCACGTCACTCATTCAGATGAAAGAGATGGGAGTTAAGATGGGAACAGACTGAAACGAGAAACTTAGTGGCCGTGTAAGAAGACTTATCAACCAACACAGAACTGGAGTCGTCAGTTGCTGGACACTGAGGGAATTGCTGAGGAGGGGATCTGAGTACCTATGGACATGTTCGGAGTGCAATGATGATGACCCACAAATAACTCAATAACTCACTAACTCAATAACTCAATAACTCAATAACCATTAAATTGACCTTTTGATAAAAATAATAATGTGTACGTTGGTAGTTGCGTCTTTGTTCGTTTCTAAATGAGTCCATGTTTTATCACTTCCAAGTGATTAGTAACGCAGTAGGTGTAACGAGGGATCAGGCTTTAACTTTTGTTGAGATCAATCACTCGATCATCTCGATCAAATTTTGAAATCAATCACTCGCCTATCATAACTAAATTCGGTTCTATTCTATTTATAGAACCAGTATCACTATAGTTGGGAACTGAACAGCTCCACTCATGTCACAGCTCTCGCCAAGCGAAGTGGCAGATTCTGTTCACAAGGTCAACTACCATGCAGCGCTAAACTCGGCTCACAGGTGACGACTTCCATCGAATAGAGAGAGCACAGAGACTTCCTCGCTCCAGTTTCCTCGAAAACATACATTTAAAACACACATTTAAAACACATATTTAAAACACATATTTAAAATACACATTTAAAACACACATTTAAAACACACATTTAAAACACACATTTAAGACACATTTAAAATACACATTTAAAATACACATTTAAAAACACATTTAAAACACACATTTAAAGCACATATTTAAAATACACATTTAAAACACACATTTAATACACACATTTAATACACACATTTAAAACACGCATTTAAAACACACATTTAAAACACACATTTAATACACACATTTAAAACACATATTTAAAACACACATTTAAAACACACATTTAAAACACACATTTAAAACACACATTTAAAACACACAATTAATACACACATTTAATACACACATTTAAAACACACATTTAAAACACACGTTTAAAACACACATTTAAAACACACATTTAAAACACACATTTAAAACACACATTTAAAGCACACATTTAATATACACATTTAAAACACACTTTTAAAGCATACATTTAATACACACATTTAATACACACATTTAAAACACACATTTAATACACACATTTAAAACACACATTTAAAATACACATTTAAAACACACATTTAAAACACACATTTAAAACACACATTAAAATCACACATTTAAAACACACATTTAAAACACACAATTAATATACACATTTAATACACACATTTAAAATACACATTTAAAACACACATTTAAAACACACATTTAATACACACATTTAAAACACACATTTAATACACACATTTAAAATACACATTTAAAACACACATTTAAAACATATATTTAAAACACACATTTAAAACACATATTTAAAACACATATTTAATACACACATTTAATACACACATTTAAAACACACATTTAAAACACACATTTAAAACACACATTAAAAACACACATTTAATACACACATTTAATACACACATTTAAAACACATTTAAAACACACATTTAAAACATATATTTAAAACACACATTTAAAACATATATTTAAAACACACATTTAAAACACACATTTAAAACACATATTTAAAACACACATTTAAAACACATATTTAAAACACACATTTAAAACACACATTTAAAACACACATTTAATACAAACTAAGCAATCGAAACGGTTGAAGCGACTGCGTTTTCTTCCTCTTCTACCTTACAGCTTCCTGTGGAGCATAGGCCCTCAACAAACACTTTCCAAGTCGTTCTGTTTCTTGCCATTCTTTTAAAATCATTCCATGTCTTCATCTCTGCTTTTGTCTGTTTTCTCCAAGAATTTCTTGGTCGACTGCATTAGTCTCTGCAAATACAGGGCGCCAAGCAGCCATTTTGGGTGTCCGGTTAGCGCAATCGACAGGCGGTTGGCTTACCAAGGCAACAGCCGGGGTTCGTAATCCTGGCGAGGACACCTGGGTTTTACTAATTCCCTAAAAATTAGTAGGAGCCGCGATAGCTCAGTGGTTAGTGAACTGGACTACTACGGACAAGGGGTAGGGTTCGATCCCAACCGACGGCTCCGGGTTCACCCAGCCTTAAATGGGTACCGGATTTTTTCTGGGAAAGTAAAAGCAGCACGGGCGTAATACCGACCACATTACCCCAAAAATCATGTGCTGAAGGTCTGTAAAATATAGGGTCACTAACACCATATTTCCCTATACGCCACTTGGCGTGACAGGGGGTACTTTACTTTTTTTTAGCAGCCATTTTGATTTTGCCCTGGCGGGACGGCAGTAACGTCGAACTCCAGTGCGAGCCAACTAGGCTGCGTGGGCGACAATTTCAGAATATATCACCAAAAAGAGAGTGCTAATTACAACTCCAATTCACTCGAATAAATCAGAAGGACACACAGAAACCAGTTAAAACAGCTTTAGGGTTGGCTCTCTCTGAAGGGGTTCTGCGGCAATGGCCGCCATATTTCCCGGAAGTCAGGAAACTAATCATCATCATCTAGTGCCGTCTCCGCAATGAAGGTTGGCTACCATGGATCGCCATTCTACTCTGTTTCTTGCTTTGATGGTGCAGGTTGTCATAGATTGACTTGTCCATCTTTTGATGTTACTCGTCCATGTTAGTCTTGGTGTGCCTCTGCCTCTTTTTACCTTGTATTTTCCCTTCCAATATTACTTTTAGTAGGCTGTTGTGTCTTTTAACATGGCCCACAAATTTCATTTGTCTTGTCTTAATTGTATTTAGTAGTTCTCTTTTTATTTTCAGTCGTTTTAAAACTTCATCGTTTGTTATCTTTTCTTTCCATCCAATTCTACCTATTCTTCTATATATCCACATTT
Organism: Megaustenia siamemsis; assembly: GCA_032433765.1. NCBI lineage: Eukaryota > Metazoa > Mollusca > Gastropoda > Stylommatophora > Ariophantidae > Megaustenia > Megaustenia siamemsis. The sequence goes on along the minus strand of JAVIAB010000104.1, from coordinate 29,170,088 downwards.
CAAAGGCTTCAATTTTTTGTTCTCTTTTCTTGTCTAATGTCCATGTTTCTGCACCATACAGAAATATTGAGAAGATGTAACATTTTGCCATTCTTAGTTTCAGCCCTGGTGTTATTTGTTTTGTTGTTAGTATATTTTTCATGGCATTAAAATTACTTTTTGCCATACCTATTCTTTTGTTTATTTCAATTTTACATTTTCCATCATTGGTTATAGTATGTCCCAGGTAGTTGTAGCTCTGAACTGTCTCCAGATATGTTCCCTCAACTGTGATATTTAATTGTAGGTCTTGAGATAGGAAACTAAATCACGACTAAATGTTGAAATCAGTCACTATGAAATATTACTGAATCATCGATCACCTGTGTTGTGAAAGACATATCATGGTAATCACGTGGTGTGATTGATTACTCAACTGCCGTCACCATCAAATGTTGCAACTCATCAATCTTTGTCACTGTTTGCAAATGTTTAGTAATAAGCTTCTCCAACACAAGAATCAATAAATGTTGGAAAATAATCACAGACATTAACAATTGTTGAATCACAAGATTCACTGTTCGCGGTTATCAAGTCTTGAATCACAAGATTCACTGTTCACAATTATCAATTGTTAAGAATGAAGATTCACTGTTCACAATAACCAATTGTTGAATCCCAAGATTCACTGTTCACAATAACCAATTGTTGAATCATAAGATTCACTGTTCACAATTATCAAATGTTAAGAATGAAGATTCACTGTTCACAATAACCAATTGTTGAATCACAAGATTCACTGTTCACAATAACCAATTGTTGAATCACAAGATTCACTGTTCACAATAACTAATTGTTGAATCCCAAGATTCACTGCTCACAATAACCAATTGTTGAATCCCAAGATTCACTGTTCACAATAACCAATTGTTGAATCCCAAGATTCACTGTTTACAATTACCAATTGTTGAATCCCAAGATTCACTGTTCACAATTACCAATTGTTGAATCCCAAGATTCACTGTTTACAATTACCAATTGTTGAATCCCAAGATTCACTGTTTGCAATAACCAATTGTTGAATACCAAGATTCACTGTTTACAATTACCAATTGTTGAATCCCAAGATTCACTGTTCACAATAACCAATTGTTGAATCCCAAGATTCACTGTTTACAATTACTAATTGTTGAATCCCAAGATTCACTGTTCACAGTTATCGAGTTTTAAAATCAAGATTCAATAGAAATGCTGAGTGACAAGATTCTTATTCTTCTATGTTTTGTCATTCTCCGTGTGCTCTTCATGGGACTTCGTTACAACATGTTTTTCATTTCGAGGCGCAGTGAATCCTCCTTCAGTAAGCGTTTTGTTACGCTAACAAGATTCACCCATCATCACAAAGAAGATCAGATGATAATAACAAGGTTCCCTCATCACTAACAAGTATTAAGAAACAAGATTCACCCATCATCACAAAGAAGATCAGATGAAAATAACAAGGTTCCCTCATCACTAACAAGTATTAAGAAACAAGATTCACTCATCACGTACAAGGTTGGAAGGAAAAAAAAAACAAGATTCACCCATCATCACTAAGAAGATCAGATGATAATAACAAGGATCACTCATCACTAACGAGTATTATGAAACAAGATTCACTCAATTTATCAACAGGGGTTGGGATTAACTCGTCACTAGCAAGAGTTTCACTTATCAATCCACTCACTGTAAAATTATTGAAAAGCGAGATTCATCATTAACGCGCTTTTGGAATCAAGATTCACTTATAAGCTATAAATTTTGCCCAAAAGGATTCACTTATAATTATAAGTAATTTTGCACAGTAAGATTAACTTAAAACTATACAATTTGAAAAAAAAACTGCCTTTGTTGACCAACAAGACTCACTTATAAGCGATATATTTTGCACAAACAAGATTCACTTATAACTACTATTGTTGACCAACAAGATTCACTTATAACTACCGTTGTTGACCAACAAGATTCACTTATAAGCGATATATTTTGCACAAACAAGATTCACTTATAACTACTATTGTTGACCAACAAGATTCACTTATAACTACCGTTGTTGACCAAGATTCACTTATAAGCGATATATTTTGCACAAATAAGATTCACTTATAACTACTATTGTTGACCAACAAGATTCACTTATAACCACTATTGTTGACCAGCAGGATTCACTTATAACTACTATTGTTGACCAACAAGATTCACTTATAACCACTATTGTTGACCAACAATATTCACTTATAAACGATATACTTCGCACAAAGAAGATTCACTTATAACTACCATTGTTGACCAACAAGATTCACTTATAAACTATAAATGTTGACATGTAATAGTATATAGACAATGTAGAATAGATCACATAATTGGAAATAGAGATATAGCTTGTGTCGGATAGCTTAGTAGTTACCCATAAATGAAGTAGGAGACAGCAGTAAGATAATTATAACACAGACACAGAAGAACACTTAACAAGTTTTGGGAGTGGACAATTTTAGCTGTTATTTGAAAGGTGGGGGAATAGATGTAAGCTTGACATGACCACTAAACGTCCAGACATTAGGTTGACAAACAAGCTGCGAGGAAGGTTAAGTTTATAAGAGAGATGGCACTCTTAGGGTTCATGTTAGCTTTAGTTTTACAACTCAGAGGTTAACTAAATGTCAAAATGGGGACTGTTTTGACAAATGTGACACTAAAGTCATCTAGAGTTGAAGTTTGCTTTCAACCATTGGCCAAGAGATCACTGGACAGCGATTAGGTCAATAAATTTTGCAAATGAGACTGGTATTTAACCTCATGCATTAGCAGAATTAGGGAGGGGCATCAAAGAACACCCAGAAACATGAAATACCCACAGAAACATGAAATACCCACAGAAACATGAAAGACCCAGAGAAACACAGAGGAAGAGAAAGAAATAGAGTTAGAAACATCGAGATAAAGAACAAGATCAATGCAGATATAAGTTAGAGAGAGATATCGAAAATCACCATGTAAACATCAAGTTAGACCAGACATAGTTTAGTTGAGAAGTTTTTCAAGTTAGACCAGACATAGTTTAGTTGAGAAGTGTTTCAAGTTAGACCAGACTAAGTTAGACCAGACATAGTTTAGTTGAGAAGTGTTTCAAGTTAGACCAGACATAGTTTAGTTGAGAAGTGTTTCAAGTTAGACCAGACATAGTTTAGTTGAGAAGTGTTTCAAGTTAGACCAGACATAGTTTAGTTGAGAAGTGTTTCAAGTTAGACCAGACATAGTTTAGTTGAGAAGTGTTTCAAGTTAGACCAGACATAGTTTAGTTGAGAAGTGTTTCAAGTTAGACAAGACATAGTTTAGTTGAGAAGTGTTTCAAGTTAGACCAGACATAGTTTAGTTGAGAAGTGTTTCAAGTTAGACCAGATATAGTTTAGTTGAGAAGTGTTTCAAGTTAGACCAGACATAGTTTAGTTGAGAAGTGTTTCAAGTTAGACCAGACATAGTTTAGTTGAGAAATGTTTCAAGTTAGACCAGACATAGTTTAGTTGAGAAGTGTTTCAAGTTAGACCAGACATAGTTTAGTTGAGAAGTGTTTCAAGTTAGACCAGACATAATTTAGTTGAGAAGTGTTTCAAGTTAGACCAGACATAGTTTAGTTGAGAAATGTTTCAAGTTAGACCAGACATAGTTTAGTTGAGAAGTGTTTCAAGTTAGACCAGACATAGTTTAGTTTAGAAGTGTTTCAAGTTAGATTCAGAAGTTGTGTGCTCTATGGAACAATATTAGTAGATTAGGACTAGCATTGAATAAGTCAAGACATAGGTATAGAAAAGCAAGTGTAAAGAAAGATTAGGTGTAATATTTTGATAGAGTGAAAGATAAAATTATCACTGTAACAGACAATATATATTAATATATGCCTCAATATCCACCGGTGATAACTTCTTGAGCGCATCCATATCAAGAATATTAATTTTATAATTGGAATTTACAATGTTAGAGGTACTTCACTACACTTTTCACCTGTAGAAACCACGATCAAATAAACTTGTATTAGACAGAATGTCATAGTTTGATCATTGACTACATGAATCCATGTCAAGACATTGTTAGTACATCGTGTTGTGATCTATGTCTACTAATTATGACAATATTTAAAATTTGTATCTTAAAATATTCAGAAACAGCTCCCAGCCTAAAAATATGAATCTGGAGAAAACTAAGACGGCACTACCACAGAATAACAGGATTCACTACTAAACGATAAATTTTGCCCAACAAGATTCACTTATAACAGTTAATGTTAGCCTACCCGATTCACTCACTATTATTGAGTGGAACCAAATCCTTAGCCTAAGTTCAGAGATGGCAAATAAACTCGATTTATAATTTGCCGCCCTTGGTTTGTTCTTGTAATTGTAGAGCTGGCACTGTCGTCCGATGTCTGTTCTTGTAATTGTAGAGCTGGCACTGTCGTCCGTTGTCTGTTCTTGTAATTGTAGAGCTGGCACTGTCGTCCGTTGTCTGTTCTTGTAATTGTAGAGCTGGTACTGTCGTCTGTTGTCTGTTCTTGTAAACGTAGAGCTGGCACTGTCGTCCGTTGTCTGTTCTTGTAATTGTAGAGCTGGTACCGTCGTCCGTTGTCTGTTCTTGTAATCATAGAGCTGGCTATGTCGTCTGTTATCTGTTCTTGTAATTGTAGAGTTGGCACTGTCGTCTGTTATCTGCTCTTGTAATTGTAGAGCTGGTACTGTCGCCTGTTATCTGCTCTTGTAATTGTAGAGCTGGTACTGTCGGCTGTTGTCTGTTCTTGTAATTGTAGAGCTGGTACTGTCGCCTGTTATCTGCTATTGTAATTGTAGAGCTGGTACTGTCGTCTCTTGTCTGTTCTTCTAATTGTAGAGCTGGTACTGTCGCCTGTTATCTGCTCTTGTAATTGTAGAGCTGGTACTGTTGCCTGTTGTCGGTTCTTGTAATTGTATAGCTGGTACTGTCGCCTGTTGTCGGTTCTTGTAATTGTAGAGCTGGTACTGTCGCCTGTTGTCTGTTCGTGTAATTGTAGAGCTGGTGCTGTCGCCTGTTGTCCGTTCTTGTAATTGTATAGCTGGTACTGTCGGCTGTTGTCTGTTCTTGTAATTGTAGAGCTGGTACTGTCGTCTGTTGTCGGTTCTTGTAATTGTAGAGCTGGTACTGTGGCCTGTTGTCGGTTCTTGTAATTGTAGAGCAGGTACTGTCGCCTGTTGTCGGTTCTTGTAATTGTAGAGCTGGTACTGTCGCCTGTTGTCTGTTCTTGTAATTGTAGAGCTGGTTACTGTCGCTTTTTGTCTGTTCTTGTAATTGTAGAGCTGGTACTGTCGCATGTTGTCTGTTCTTGTAATTGTAGAGCTGGTACTGTCGCTTGTTGTTTGTAGAAAACAAAAGTCAACGATCACAATCAATTAACTCCAGGAATCAACCAGGCAACAACCTTGATGCAACCAGGCAACAAGCTTGATGCAACCAGGCAGCAACCTTGATGTAACCAGGCAACAACCTTGATGCAACCAGGCAACAACCTTGATGCAACCAGGCAACAACCTTGATGCAACCAGGCAACAACCTTGATGCAACCAGGCAACAACCTTGATGCAACCAGGCAACAACCTTGATGCAACCAGACAACAACCTTGATGTAACCAGAAAACAACCTTGATGCAACCAGGCAACAACCTTGATGTAAACAGAACAGACAACAACCTTGATGCAACCAGACAACAACCTTGATGCAACCAGACAACAACCTTGATGTAACCAGAAAACAACCTTGATGCAACCAGGCAACAACCTTGATGTAAACAGAACAGACAACAACCTTGATGCAACCAGAAAACAACCTTGATGCAACCAGGCAACAACCTTGATGTAAACAGAACAGACAACAACCTTGATGCAACCAGACAACAACCTTGATGCAACCAGACAACAACCTTGATGTAACCAGACAACAACCTTGATGCAACCAGGCAACAAGTAACAATAAATACATGATACATTTTACAAGTGAACTCTTTACATTAAAATTTGTTTGGATTTTGTTTCTCTTCTCCTTCTTCCCTTTCACTCCGCCTTCTCATCTTCCTATTTTTCACCTTCTCCTCATCCTTCTAAGTTTCCTATTTTTTAATTCTCTGCACTCTCCTCTTTCCTCTGTGTCTTGCTATTTCCAGGTACTTCACCTTCAGGTAGCCCCTCCAATGTAATTGTATAGCTAGTTCTAGCGTCTAGCAGTGTGTCAAAAGCAGTCACTCAACTGATTTTCATTGTTCTTGAAGTCGATAAGATTCAACAGTCACTGCCGCACGCAACTGAAATAGAGATCATCAAGTACTGGGCCTGCTGGCGTTGATGATCATGTCTCTCCACAGAATTTCAACCACGATAGTTATTTACCGTTTCTGTTGTTGACCTTCTTCCAAGCCATTCTCTTAAGCTGTCTGGTATATTTTCTCTTTGCTTCCCTCTATCTCTTCGTCCCTCAATTTTCCCAGTTGTTACAATATATTCCAGCTGTTCCCTTCTCATTACATGGCCCAAAAATGATGATTATTTCTTCCTAATATTGGAAATTAGCTCTCTTTTTGCTTTGGCCTCTTTCAGAACGTTTTCAATACTCTTTTTAACTGCCCATGGTATTATCAACGTTCTTATGTTAAACCACATTTCTGCAGACTCCAGTGATTTCCTTGTCTGTTGTCCTATTGTCCATGATTCGCATCCATATGTTAAGACTGACTTTACATAACATTTAAGAAGTCTTTTTCTTGTTTCTATTGTCAAAAATGGATTGCATAGTATCTTCCTCATTTTTTGGAAAGCTGCTTTTGCCTGAGCCATTCTGCATCTCACCTCTTTCGTACATTTTCCGTCTGAGGTTAACAAAGTTCCCAAATATTTAAATTCATTTACCTGTTTTAATATTGTTCCATTTGTCTTTATTCTGCACTGAGGTGATGTCTTTTTCTTTGTTGTTACCATTACTTCTGTCTTTCTGCTATTAAGGCGGAGTTTTTTATTTTTTGCTTTTTTTCACTATAATGTCCAACATTTCTTGTAACTCATTTTCTACCTTTGTGTACGTGGACCAGGATTTTCATCGGAAAAAAAAAACTCGATAGTGAACCTACTACTCTAAAACAATTATAAAAACACAAAATCGAACACTGATCTAAAGACCTGAAAATGACAAAATAGGAACAATGGCCAGGATTTAAAGTAAATGTTAGTCAAAAGATAGATAATATAAAGGGCAGATAGGTTCTAGATGGCCGAAAAGTTGTCAAAAATGGTGGAAAATTAGAAAGATTTGAATGAGGATGGATGAAAGAAGGGAGTGAAAGAAGGAAGTGGAAGAGGGAGGAGGCCAGTGATGAATTTGGATCTGAAGATGAAGAACAAAGGAAAAGCCAAAAATGGACCACCAAAGTTTGAAAATGAAACCAAAGCTAAAGGATAACTGACTCAAGTGAACAGCGGTAAGACCCTTCCATGATACAAAAACTGACGTGTTTATTCCCTCTCTGGAAATGCCAAAACATCGTTGCCAAAAAATCAGCCATGATAATAGTTGACCGACAACACAGGTTTTCTACACAAGAGCATCATCAGACTGCTTCCTGTGGTCTGTTACGGCCTGAACGGTCATGTGGGTGTCAAAACATTTAACTTCTTTCTTTTCCTTCCTTCCTTCCTTCCTTCCTTCCTTCCTTCCTTCCTTCCTTCCTTCCTTCCTTCCTTCCTTCCTTCCTTCCTTCCTTTCTTCCTTCCTTCCTTCCTTCCTTTCTTCCTTCCTTTCTTTCTTCCTTCCTTCCTTCCTTTCTTTCTTTCTTTATATATAGAAGGATGTATAATATAAACTGCTGGCATTACTTGTACTTTTTGGTCACTTCCTTTTACAACATAGCGTCGTTCTTGGATGTATCTCGACGCTGATCAAAAACAAATGTTTTATTTTGTAAACATGAAACAAACATTTTTAATTGCACAGTAGTTTTAAAACAAAACGACGCTAAACATGTTTACAGATGTATAACACACAATAAATATAACACAAGCCAATATCACTTTACTGATTTTAATTGTCAACAATGGCAAGAAATCAACAAACCAAACATCAACAATAAAATGATTGAAACCTTCCGCAGAAGTATTCCTACGATTCACGTCACAGTGTACTCACATTATCCGTCTTTGTACCTAAAGTTAGGGTTGTGTCGTGTCTTGCGGCGAAGTGTAGCTCATGGATGACGGAAACATATAATGGACACTAAAGTTAGGGTTGTGTCGTGTCTTGCGGCGAAGTGTAGCTCATGGATGACGGAAACATATAATGGACACTAAAGTTAGGGTTGTGTCGTGTCTTGCGGCGAAGTGTAGCTCATGGATGACCGGAAACATATAATGGACACTAAAGTTAGGGTTGTGTCGTGTCTTGCGGCGAAGTGTAGCTCATGGATGACGGAAACATATAATGGACACTAAATCACATAATTTATAATTTTTTTTCTTTCGCCAGCTTTCACCTCTGGCAGAGTCCCCAGAAACTAGGTTTGGCAGCCGTGTGCTCAGGAAGCCCTCGCTACACAGGCAGATAACTCCGTCTTCGGAGACACTTATTTTTTCCGTTAATGAGTAATTGACACTTCAATCACCACTGCCGACACGAGGGCTGGTTGCCGCAGAGAGAAATCACAAATATAAGTCCAGACTGGTGCAGCCGGGATTTGAACTCACAACCACTCTGTCTCAAGATAGGCGTCTTGCCTCGAGACCAACTAATCCTTCTTAATAATAATTTAAATGCGAGGTAAGAGTAGCACTGCTCCCCCATTTGCAATATACGATCCCAGCTCTGTGAGTCAAGTACCCGTTATACCCAGCTGGGCGACTGGAGAGTGTTAGACTGGATTTGAACCCGTATTAACTGATTAGCCAATCCAGCAAGCGAGCCGCAATAGCTCAGTGGTTATTGAACTGGACTACAAAGGACAAGAGGTAGGGTTCGATCCCAACCGATGGCTCCGGGTTCACCCAGCCTTTAATGGGTACCGGACATTTTTTCTGGGGAAGTAAAGCGGCACGGGCGTAATACCGACCACATTACCCCAAAAATGGTTCTATCGTTGCCCCCTGTCATACACCGGCAATGGTACTATGTGACGTGAAGATAGTTAATGTCTAGTAGCAGATTGAATAATTTCTCAGTCAACGAGGGGCAGTATCTGTTAATGGTGAACTTCACAGTTGTTTGTCATCGATAATTTAGTTGATTTGCTAATATTGTCTTTACTGGAAGATAAAACACACATACATCATCTATTGTGACCAGCGATACCTCAGTGGTTAGTGAACTGGAATACAAAGAACAAAAGGTAGGGTCCCATCCCAGCCTTTAATGGGTACCGGATATTTTCTGTGAAAGTAAAGCGGTACGAGCGTAATACCGACCACATTACCCCAAAAATCATGTGCCGAAGGTCTGTCAAATTTATGCTCACTAACACCATATTCACCATACGCCACTTGGCGTGACGGGGGTACTTTACCCTTTGACTATTTATTACATCCTCTACTTCACAATTCAAATGAATTCGATGCAACTGTATCTTAAAGTATAACAACTTTTATGGTTGAAAATTGAACATTGCATCTCCCCGAAACTCTCAGATTTGCTCGTTTTCCACATTTATGTTACAAGGATTATTACTACTTAAACTATGAGAATATAAGTCATAAATTAATATGGGCGTCAAACAAATCATTTTGCAGTGTATTGTGCATCAAATTAAAGTCACCTCCACACAAAATTGATTTTAAGAGTGAGGGGAATGTACTAGACCTAAAACATCTTCATCCATAAACGCTACAAGGTTTTCAAACGTTTAACTAAAATGTCACTTAGGAAAACAAGCAGCCGTGAAATGTTTGGTGAAAGTTATCGATAGGTGTGACAATAATATCAGTGAGGGAGATAACTATCTAGTCTCCACATGATCAAATATGGACTAGTGAAATGTAATCCTTCTCTCCCCTGGCATGAGCTATATCCAGCTTTTCTCTCATCTACGATAAATAGGCACAGTGAAAAGTTGGTTAACTCGTCTGAAAAATACCTGTCTCTAGGCAGATCTCCCACAGAACATTACATTCACCACAGCCTGTCTGAAAGAAGCTCTGTCTCTAGGCAGATCTCCCACAGAACATTACATTCACCACAGCCTGTCTGAAAAAAGCTCTGTCTCTAGCCAGATCTCACACAGAACATTACATTCACCACAGCATGTCTGAAAGAATCTCTGTCTCTAGCCAGATCTCACACAGAACATTACATTCACCACAGCCTGTCTGAAAGAATCTCTGTCTCTAGCCAGATCATATGGGAGTTAAGATATAGGACAAACAATCATATGGGAATTAAGGTGTATGACACACAACCATATGGGAGTTAAGATATAGGACAAACAATCATATGGGAATTAAGGTGTATGACACACAACCATATGGGAGTTAAGATATAGGACAAACAATCATATGGGAATTAAGGTGTATGACACACAACCATATGGGAGTTAAGATATAGGACAAACAATCATATGGGAATTACGGTGTATGATACACAACCATATGGGAATTAAGTTAAAGGACAAAGAATCATATGGGAATTAAGTTATAGGACAAACAACCATATGGGAATTAAGTTATAGGACAAACAATGACATGGGAATTAAGTTATAGGACAAACAATGATATGGGAATTAAGTTATAGGACAAACAATGACATGGGAATTAAGTTATAGGACAAACAATGACATGGGAATTAAGTTATAGGACAAACAACCATATTGGATTTAAGGTATATGACAAACATTCCAGTGTGGGTTAAATTACAGAACAAACAATCCTGTTGGAGTTCATGTATAGAACAAACAATCCTGTTGGAGTTCATGTATAGAACAAACAATCCTGTTGGAGTTCATGTATAGAACAAACAATCCTGTTGGAGTTCATGTATAGAACAAACAATCCTGTTGGAGTTCATGTATAGAACAAACAATCCTGTTGGAGCTCATGTATAGAACAAACAATCCTGTCTTCGCTAAACACAGAACTAGTTATGAAAACAAAAACAGAGATTATAAGTTTGGGCCAGACTTGTAACTTTCTTAAAAAAATTCTTCTTGATGTGCAATACAGAAGATCTTTGTTGCTGATCTACAAGACATCAGAAGGTTTCGAGATGTATGGCTCTTTTGTCCATGAAAAGCAAAAGAGAAAAATATCATTAGACTCCTCATTCATTTCTCTGGAGAATATAATATTCTACTTCTAAATTTCATTCTTTCTACATTACTGAAGGAATGACTTCATCAAGGATGATTAAACTCTCGCAGTAATGTAATCGTAATGATGGTGATGGTCTCATTGTCATGGACACGACAGGGGTTGCTAGCTCATACACACATGAAGGTGTAGTTGCAAAATAAATTGAATTTCTTGACTTCAAAGGCTCTGCCGGGACAGTTGGATCTTATCACTTCAGAAGTGAAGCATCTTTTTTTTTGCTGGATCCCATAACTGCAGAGATATTGGGGGTCCTCTCTTTATTACCAAGGCTGTACTTGATTCTAGATTCCTGCGTGCCACCTGCACCTTAAACTGCCAGATAGCAGTCGACCTGGACTTAACTCAGAGAGCAGGGACCTTAAACTGACAGACAGCAGTCGACCTGGACTTAACTCAGAGAGCAGGGACCTTAAACTGACAGACAGTTGTCGACCTGGACTTATCACAGAGAGCAGATCTCTTTAACTGACAGACAGCAGTAGACATGGACTTATCACAGAGAGCAGATCTCTTTAACTGACAGACAGCAGTAGACATGGACGTATCACAGAGAGCAGATCTCTTTAACTGACAGACAGCAGTAGACATGGACTTATCTCAGAGAGCCACGCCATGTTTTCTCTTGCAGTTAAAATCAACAACAGTAAAAGCTAAAAATAAACAGATGCCTTGTTAGTTGCTGTAGCTCCGCTTTTTGTAACATCCACTGGCTGTAACAAATGTGTTCTAGTAACATTGTGTAAATTGTTACTTTTGTTTTCTATTGTGGACACACTGTTTCCATCGACATTTGATTGTAAAGTTATTTTGTTGCTGTGACTGTGCATGCCAGAACTAAAATGTCTAGAATCTGTTGTCAAATCATCTTGTTGATTTGTTTCTAAAGATGCTGGATGTGTGTGTGTTGTAGCTGTTGAAAATGGTACCGCTTGTAGATTGTTTATCTTGTATCTTGGGTGATCTCTCTCTGTAAAAGTTGGATGCATGGATTCTGCCTTATTTTTCATTACTGAGGTCGACAATGGATACAGTGAACTTGATGGATACGCCCCTGGATTGCTGCCATGGCTACAAGCCTGGGGAACCTCCTCGCTTCCATCCGCCGATGTCCGTTCAAAAGTTGGAAATAAATCGTTTGGGGTCTCAGAACTTCCTAGACCATCCTGGGTATTGTGTGTGCCCTGAGTGGAACTGACTTCTTTCTTTCCTTGAGGTAGTGGATGCCTTACTTCTAAAGGAGACTTTGTTGCTTCTCTTTTCCAGGATATAGAGCTTCTTAAGTCACATGTTGAAAAGCCATCTGAATGTTCTAAAGTAGAAACACTGTCAGATAGAGATTCTTCAGTCTCTTCTTTGATTGACTGGAAACAGAGATGTCTATTTCTGAGGTAGCTAGCCTGATTAGCGTAATCGATGTTCAAATAATTATCAAAGCCTTGCTCGGAGTCATCATCAAAGTCGTACTGGACTAGCGAACCTGGATATTGACCGGAGACAGAGCTCACATAGTCTACTACATTATTTGAGCTGTGCTTGATTTCTCCCATGTCAAAGTTGTACTCTATTAAACTATTTTGGCTAAAATCTGTTGTGATCTCATCTGTGATAAATGTTTCTGGGGTTGGTTTGTTGTGAAAATGCTTTTGGGGTGAGTTTGTGGAGCCGTAAGTTGAGGACAACAGAGAGTCGTTGATCCAGACAGGTCTTCGCTGCCCAAAAGGCTCGATTGTCACAGAATCTGCGCTGACGATGCTGTCAGTGTCTGAGAGAGAGGATAGCTCACAAGTTTGTGTGAGGTCTTCATCCACTTTTGTGAAAGCTGAATTCTGAGAATTTGAATCAGATTTATTTGTGTTTAGTTGTTGTTGATAACCTCTGGGGATGTTAAACTCATCATCCAATGGTGGTAGTCTGTCAGGCAGACTCTCCTCTGACTGTCTGCGCTGTCGTGGTGGTTTTACAATTGGAGCTATTGTTTTCACGGCTCTGTTTGGGCTCACAATAGAAACTGACTCAGAATCTATTCTATTTGAATCTTCAGATTCTGCATGAGTCATTTCATCAAATGGCTGATGCTTTTGATTTAAACTTCCCACACTTGTCTCACTGGAAGAATTTGCTGCAGAATTCATGGAATAAGAATAGCTGACCCCAGGGGCACCTGTGTGGGGTGGAGGATAATCTTTGGAAGAAGTTTGCCCACTTTGTTCATGACTTTGTGTAATTCGCTTAAGAGGTTGTGGAAAAAATTGATTCGTGTTTTCCTGAATTTGATTTGATCTTAAAGAATTGATAATTTCTGTATCTGGACGTTTCACCTTACCACTATCATGCGCCATCGAGCTCCCTGGCTCGTCTTTAAATGAAAAATTAATAAAACCTGCTTGGGGTTGGTTGTAGGATATTGAGTTCACGTCTGATTCTTCACCATCACCGCTATAATTACGTTCGAGCAAAAATTCTGTGGGGTTGTCACCTTTGAACCCAGCAGGTGAGGAGCTGGAGCTAGAATGCCCACTTCCGTACGATCGTAATATTAAGTCCGGCAATTTCTGACCATTTACATTTCCGGTATCAACAAATGCCTCATTCCTGTGTCTGTATTGTGTGTTTTCTTCTTCAGAATTATCAAAACCATTGTTATCTATCCCACCATCATCTGATGTTGTATCATCGCTGTAATCAACAGCAAGGGCTGATCGACGGGACTTCATCTTTAGTCGCAGCATCTCTGACCCACTGACTGTCTCCATTTGAGAATAGTCTTGGGGATAATCACCTGAGGGAAGGTCAGATGATGTTTCTGCAGCTTCCTGCAAGGATGTTTTCTTAAAAACGTTATCTTCATTTTGTGATATGGAAGTTGCGATGAACATGTTTGAGGCAGGATTTTTATGTGTCGATTCTGTAGCAGGAATGTTTGAGGCTCGTCCTTTGTACAAAGAAGTTGAAGTAGGGATGTTTGAGGCTGGCTCTTTGTACAAGGAAGCTGTAGCAGGAATGTTTGAGGCCGACTCTTTGAGCGGTGATTTGTTAGTGGACTTGTTTGAGGCTTGCTCTTTGTACAAGGATGCTGTAGCAGGAATGTTTGAGATTGGCACTCTGAACAGTGATGTTTTAGTGGACTTGCTTGAGGCTGGGTCTTTGTTGAAGGACATTGGCATGTTTGAGGCTGGCAGTCTGTGCAGCGGTGTTGCTGCAGGATGGTTTGTAGCTGAGTCTCTTAACGATGATGACGCCGCAGCGGAACTGTTCGCAGCACTCATGGGCGTGTTCAAATCTGGATCAATCTGCAGAGAGTTGGAAAATGTACCATCGATACCTCGCTTCGATCTGGTATCATCCGTCTTCTCTTGATTCCCGTCCTCTTTGTTTTCGTTTCCGCAATCCTCACTGACATCATCTACTCTAGAAATAACGAGGTCAGTATATGGAAGAAACTTCCGGTAATTGCTTCTAAGAATTATGGGATATCCAAAGGAAACACCAACATCCGGTGTGTCTGACTGTGAAGCATTATGGGATGAACTGTATCCACTGGGGAATGTCCGAGACCCTCGGAAATGTCCTGAATTATTTTCAGTTTCTTTTTCATATAACACGTTTCTGTTGTTGCTAGCATTATTTAAGTTATTTTTGTTGTCATTATCGCTTTCTACTTTGCGTGGAAGAGATGAAGATACGTTAACGGCGTGGATAACGTCAGGGGCAGCTGTTTCACGTTGAACGACATTTGGATAAAAGAAGTGCTGATTATTTTCAGGAATAGATGATAAATCATTGGATGATTCTTCTTGGTCAGTTGTTTCTGTTAGAGAATCATCGCTAGTGATTGAAACATCAAGCACATGCCCGATGTCTGCGTCCTCATAATTTCCATAAATGTGTGTTGTGTTACCGTTTAACTGCGGGTCAATTCGAATTAACTTCCGGTTCACAAAATCGTAATCGTAATCACCAGGCATATTGTTGAAACTCTCAGTAACTGCTCGGTAATCATTACTTGTTTTATTACTGGTAATCGTTTGATGTTTAATTGATTGATCGGTGATTTCATGATCCTTTTCTTGATATTTACCTGATTCTGAAGTCTCAAACTCTTTTTGACTTAAGCTGGTGCTTTTAACCGTGCTGTGCTGGTCTTGTATGGGTGAGTTATCAAGAAAGACAGCTGGCAAATGTTTCTTCCTCATTTGCTCTTTCCATTCTTGTCTAGAACTTATTGATATTGATTTCTTGATGTCTTCGGTTTTGATATTTGAAATCGTCAAGACTGATTTATTTGGACTGACAGAAGTTGGGGTTCTGCTTGTATCGCTGTCTCTATCAGAGTCTGAGTAATAATGAGAAGTTTCAGCTGAAAGATGATAAACTGGTTTGTCTTCTCTTTTCTGCGCTGTTTCTGATATGAAAGATGTTTCCTGAGTATTGATGTTATGATTTTCATGATGTTTCATGCTTTTTTGAGAATTCTCACGAATAATAGCAGCCCCAGGTGACGTCACGCGGGTCACAACAACCAACCCATCATCAATGTGGGTTAACACCTCATTGGACCCACGAGATCCATGAGATCTTCCCCCGTCATGACCAGAACGAATGTGTCCATTTCCTCTTGGCATTGACGTCCTGTCACTTGTGTTGACATCTTCAATGTCAATCCCATTGACATGTCCGTTTAACTGAAACAAAATAAAGATCAGATGTCAAGTATTCATGTATCACAACAGGAACATGTTTATGTTAACAGACATGTCAGATGACAGGATGTCATAAATATTAAAATTCAGGTACTATCATCATCATCATCAAGTACCGGGCCTGCTGGCGTAGGTGATCATGTCTCTCCACAACTTTCGATTTCGACAGTTATTTATTAATTTCTGTTGTTGACCTTCTACCAAGCCATTCTCTTAAGCTGTTTGTTATTTTTTCTCTTTGCTTCCTCTATCTCTTCGTCCCTCGATTTTCCTAGTTGTTACAATATATTCCAGTTTTTTTCTTCTCATTACATGGCCAAAAAAATGATGATTGTTATCAGTTACGATAGTCAAAGTGAATTCTGGAGAAATAAAATAGGATTTGCTTGCTTGCGTTCGCCCGACGACTAAAGGAATACTCCTCCTCATCATCCGCCCTTAAAAAGACGTTAAGTAGGCGTGTCTGCGTTGTTTTGCGGTTTGCAGTAAAACTGTGATATTTGCGGCTTTCGGCCCAACACATCCAAATTCAGTATGTTATTTTTGAGTACCGGGTTGTTTTTCCTCTTCGATGTCTACTCGCATGGCCAGACTAGACAGGTTAGTCTGTTACTGGAGGCACCACGGAGAGGTGGGATTGGGTCTGGATGGTTCTAGTGGTGAAAGATGGTGATCGAAAAAAAAAATCATTTACAATTCTGATGATAATTAGTATGTAGAATTTTCAGAATAACTTTCAAATACATTAATAAAATATGGAAATCAAAATTACTGAATAAGAAAAAAAAAATCAGGATTTTGCAATCAAATGTACTATCAGCTATTACATATTATGAGAGTTGGAAAACAATGAAAGAAATAGAAAATGAATTAAATACATTTTTCTTCTTCTTCTTCTTTTTTCTTATTCAGCGTTCAGGTCATGTTATTATGTTGGAGAGATAAAGTCAACATCATGACAAAGAATGAGCAAGTCGCATGGTCGGCACGCTTGTATGCGTGTGTGTCTTGATTTGAACATGTATATCAAAACAAATGTGTCAGAAAAATACTTCGCATATGATGGAATGAATGCAAGACTAGAACAGAAATAAGAGAAATGACAAAACATCCACGAATAAAGGTCAAGTACAAGACTTGAATCGGCGTCTAATCCAGATTCCACCCATATGTGCTCGGCCGCCTATCCAGAAGTGTTCGGAGACTCCTAGATAGTGTCACTTCAAGCATCGAAACTCACGATGCGAGGCGGCATTCCTCACCTTCCCAGAGTAATACACTGGTACCCATTTCTGGCAGTGGCTGGGTCGACCGCAGGGGTTTTATTTTCCCAACCACGAGTACATCTCACACTGCTCCCAGCGGCAATCGAAAACGGGTTGTCCGAACATCAGTAGCGCAGTCGGGTGGTTTCCCCAAACAGGCTACCTAGGCCCCCCACTAGCCTACCTAGGCCCCCCACTAGGCTACCTAGGCCCCCCACTAGGCTACCTAGGCTACCTAGGCCCCCACTAGGCTACCGAATCCCCCCACTAGGCTACCTAGGCTACCTAGGCCCCCCACTAGGCTACCGAGGCCCCCCCCTAGGCTACCGAGGCCCCCCACTAGGCTACCTAGGCTACCTAGGCCCCCCACTAGGCTACCTAGGCCCCCCTCCCTCCCCCATCCAAAAATATCACGTATAATTAATCGAAGAAAGTGGTCACATGTTGGTCATGTGATGAGAAGAGTGGTCACATGTTGGCCATGTGATGAGAAGAGTGGTCACATGTTGGCCATGTGATGAGAAGAGACAACAAGAGAAGAAAGTGGTCACATGTTGGCCATGTGATGAGAAGAGTGGTCACATGTTGGCCATGTGATGAGAAGAGTGGTCACATGTTGGCCATGTGATGAGAAGAGACAACAAGAGAAGAAAGTGGTCACATGTTGGTCATGTGATGAGAAGAGTGGTCACATGTTGGCCATGTGATGAGAAGAGACAACAAGAGAAGAAAGTGGTCACATGTTGGCCATGTGATGAGAAGAGTGGTCACATGTTGGCCATGTGATGAGAAGAGACAACAAGAGAAGAAAGTGGTCACATGTTGGTCATGTGATGAGAAGAGTGGTCACATGTTGGCCATGTGATGAGAAGAGACAACAAGAGAAGAAAGTGGTCACATGTTGGCCATGTGATGAGAAGAGTGGTCACATGTTGGCCATGTGATGAGAAGAGACAACAAGAGAAGAAAGTGGTCACCTGTTGGCCATGTGATGAGAAGAGACAACAAGAGAAGAAAGTGGTCACATGTTGGCCATGTGATGAGAAGAGACAACAAGAGAAGAAAGTGGTCACATGTTGGCCATGTGATGAGAAGAGACAACAAGAGAAGAAGGTGGTCACATGTTGGCCATGTGATGAGAAGAGACAACAAGAGAAGAAAGTGGTCACATGTTGGCCATGTGATGAGAAGAGACAACAAGAGAAGAAAGTGGTCACATGTTGGCCATGTGATGAGAAGAGACAACAAGAGAAGAAAGTGGTCACATGTTGGCCATGTGATGAGAAGAGACAACAAGAGAAGAAGGTGGTCACATGTTGGCCATGTGATGAGAAGAGACAACAAGAGAAGAAGGTGGTCACATGTTGGCCATGTGATGAGAAGAGTGGTCACATGTTGGCCATGTGATGAGAACAGACAACAAGAGAAGAAGGTGGTCATATGTTGGCCATGTGATGAGAAGAGACAACAAGAGAAGAAGGTGGTCATATGTTGGCCATGTGATGAGAAGAGACAACAAGAGAAGAAGGTGGTCATATGTTGGCCATGTGATGAGAAGAGACAACAAGAGAAGAAGGTGGTCATATGTTGGCCATGTGATGAGAAGAGACAACAAGAGAAGAAGGTGGTCATATGTTGGCCATGTGATGAGAAGAGACAACAAGAGAAAAGAAAGTGGTCACATGTTGGCCATGTGATGAGAAGAGTGGTCACATGTTGGCCATGTGATGAGAAGAGACAACAAGAGAAGAAAGTGGTCACATGTTGGCCATGTGATGAGAAGAGTGGTCACATGTTGGCCATGTGATGAGAAGAGACAACAAGAGAAGAAAGTGGTCACCTGTTGGCCATGTGATGAGAAGAGACAACAAGAGAAGAAAGTGGTCACATGTTGGCCATGTGATGAGAAGAGACAACAAGAGAAGAAAGTGGTCACATGTTGGCCATGTGATGAGAAGAGACAACAAGAGAAGAAGGTGGTCACATGTTGGCCATGTGATGAGAAGAGACAACAAGAGAAGAAAGTGGTCACATGTTGGCCATGTGATGAGAAGAGACAACAAGAGAAGAAAGTGGTCACATGTTGGCCATGTGATGAGAAGAGACAACAAGAGAAGAAAGTGGTCACATGTTGGCCATGTGATGAGAAGAGACAACAAGAGAAGAAGGTGGTCACATGTTGGCCATGTGATGAGAAGAGACAACAAGAGAAGAAAGTGGTCACATGTTGGCCATGTGATGAGAAGAGACAACAAGAGAAGAAAGTGGTCACATGTTGGCCATGTGATGAGAAGAGACAACAAGAGAAGAAAGTGGTCACATGTTGGCCATGTGATGAGAAGAGTGGTCACATGTTGGCCATGTGATGAGAACAGACAACAAGAGAAGAAGGTGGTCATATGTTGGCCATGTGATGAGAAGAGACAACAAGAGAAGAAGGTGGTCACATGTTGGCCATGTGATGAGAAGAGACAACAAGAGAAGAAAGTGGTCACATGTTGGCCATGTGATGAGAAGAGACAACAAGAGAAGAAAGTGGTCACATGTTGGCCATGTGATGAGAAGAGACAACAAGAGAAGAAAGTGGTCACATGTTGGCCATGTGATGAGAAGAGACAACAAGAGAAGAAAGTGGTCACATGTTGGCCATGTGATGAGAAGAGACAACAAGAGAAGAAGGTGGTCACATGTTGGCCATGTGATGAGAAGAGACAACAAGAGAAGAAAGTGGTCACATGTTGGCCATGTGATGAGAAGAGACAACAAGAGAAGAAGGTGGTCACATGTTGGCCATGTGATGAGAAGAGACAACAAGAGAAGAAGGTGGTCACATGTTGGCCATGTGATGAGAAGAGTGGTCACATGTTGGCCATGTGATGAGAACAGACAACAAGAGAAGAAGGTGGTCATATGTTGGCCATGTGATGAGAAGAGACAACAAGAGAAGAAGGTGGTCATATGTTGGCCATGTGATGAGAAGAGACAACAAGAGAAGAAAGTGGTCACATGTTGGCCATGTGATGAGAAGAGACAACAAGAGAAGAAAGTGGTCACATGTTGGCCATGTGATGAGAAGAGACAACAAGAGAAGAAAGTGGTCACATGTTGGCCATGTGATGAGAAGAGACAACAAGAGAAGAAGGTGGTCACATGTTGGCCATGTGATGAGAAGAGTGGTCACATGTTGGCCATGTGATGAGAAGAGACAACAAGAGAAGAAAGTGGTCACATGTTGGCCATGTGATGAGAAGAGTGGTCACATGTTGGCCATGTGATGAGAAGAGACAACAAGAGAAGAAAGTGGTCACCTGTTGGCCATGTGATGAGAAGAGACAACAAGAGAAGAAAGTGGTCACATGTTGGCCATGTGATGAGAAGAGACAACAAGAGAAGAAAGTGGTCACATGTTGGCCATGTGATGAGAAGAGACAACAAGAGAAGAAGGTGGTCACATGTTGGCCATGTGATGAGAAGAGACAACAAGAGAAGAAAGTGGTCACATGTTGGCCATGTGATGAGAAGAGACAACAAGAGAAGAAAGTGGTCACATGTTGGCCATGTGATGAGAAGAGACAACAAGAGAAGAAAGTGGTCACATGTTGGCCATGTGATGAGAAGAGACAACAAGAGAAGAAAGTGGTCACATGTTGGCCATGTGATGAGAAGAGACAACAAGAGAAGAAGGTGGTCACATGTTGGCCATGTGATGAGAAGAGACAACAAGAGAAGAAGGTGGTCACATGTTGGCCATGTGATGAGAAGAGTGGTCACATGTTGGCCATGTGATGAGAACAGACAACAAGAGAAGAAGGTGGTCATATGTTGGCCATGTGATGAGAAGAGACAACAAGAGAAGAAGGTGGTCATATGTTGGCCATGTGATGAGAAGAGACAACAAGAGAAGAAGGTGGTCATATGTTGGCCATGTGATGAGAAGAGACAAGAAGAGAGGTTCAAGGCAGGCCCTGATATGGAAACCAGAAGTTAAAAGAAAAAGAGGCTGACTAAGATAAACTCTAAAAAGAACACTGAGGTGAGGGGCAACAGCAGTGGACATCAGCTCCCTCGCTGATATTAAGAGACTCGAAAAAAATCCGGTACCCATTAAAGCCTGGGTGAAATGGAAGCCGTCGGTTGGGATGGAACCCTACCTCTTATCCTTTGTAGTCCAGTTCACTAACTACTGAGCTATCGCGGCTCCTTGAAAGGATAATAGCTAGTTTAATTGTAGAGATTTACTGAACTGAATAAAGATCAAAACTAACAATATTTTCACATGTCAGCCTTGACGAGACCTATAAGTCCAACTTTATATTTGTGGCATTATCTAAGTTAACAAGCCATGTTTCCTGGCAGGACTTGTAGGTCCAGCAGACTATACCACTGGGAATCGCTAACAGGTGGCATTGCAGCCTGACCTCCGGAAGTGATCGTTTACTTTCGTTTTCAAATGATCTATCTTGCTCGTTGTTCGTCCTTATACATTTGTTTATATAGGATTATGAGAAGCCTGTCGGGACTTTTGAGTCCCCACCTCATATAAAGAAGAAATGTGCTGACTCTTTCAGTACGGAATGTTTTCATCAATTCAGCGGTAGAGATATCACAGACAAAATTTGTCATGTTTTTAAAATATTAATCGAAATGTTTACATTTATCTAACACATAATGTGTTAATTATTGGATAATTAATGTAGGAATTAGATTTCACCAATACCATACAGGATATATAAAATGAATACCGTTTGATGACAGTTGACACTAATCAAATTGAGAGTGACGCACTGTGCGGCTAAACGTACATGACTGAAATCGGCACGGCGCATGGTGCGTTGAAACGTACGGAAGGAGTTAATATTTGTTAATAGATGATGCATGTTGTGTTGTTGTTAGGGGCAACTGCTGTGATCGAATCACATAAATTATTTTAAAAATCGCAACTAAAACACATTCACCACAGAAAGGGTTGAAGTCAGAAATGTACGGATATAGATCAACACAATAAGGAAAGGAACACAGAAGACACTTCCATGACTGTGCCTAAAGGCCTTCTTTTGTAAACAAAAATAATTAAAAACAAAACATGACATTAGCGATGAAGTTTGTTCATGATGTGGGCGGTATTATGACATTAGCGAAGAAGTTTGTTCATGATGTGGGCGGTATTATGACATTAGAGAAGAAGTTTGTTCATGATGTGGGCGGTATTATGACATTAGAGAAGAAGTTTGTTCAGGATGTGGGCGGTATTATGACATTAGCGAAGAAGTTTGTTCATGATGTGGGCGGTATTATGACATTAGCGAAGAAGTTTGTTCATGATGTGGGCGGTATTATGACATTAGAGAAGAAGTTTGTTCATGATGTGGGCGGTATTATGACATTAGAGAAGAAGTTTGTTCATGATGTGGGCGGTATTATGGCATTAGAGAAGAAGTTTGTTCATGATGTGGGCGGTATTATGACATTAGAGAAGAAGTTTGTTCATGATGTGGGCGGTATTATGACATTAGAGAAGAAGTTTGTTCATGATGTGGGCGGTATTATGGCATTAGAGAAGAAGTTTGTTCATGATGTGGGCGGTATTATGACATTAGCGAAGAAGTTTGTTCATGATGTGGGCGGTATTATGACATTAGAGAAGAAGTTTGTTCATGATGTGGGCGGTATTATGACATTAGAGAAGAAGTTTGTTCATGATGTGGCCGGTATTATGACATTAAAGATAACAGTTTGATAAATCAGAGTAACAAGTTCCCAAGGTGATGTCAACATAAACCTGTGAATATTTGTTACTAACATATACTCGTACACATAAACACTCAAACATATGTACGTTTGCATGCTACAGTAACCAATACCATCATCATGTGCCAAACTGGTTGGCATAAGCGATCATGTCCTACTATTCTCTGTCCACAGTGCATCGTATCAGTTCTATTGTTAAGTGTTTCCAATGTCATAACACCAAGCTATCTGGTATCTTCTCTCTATGTCGTCAACGATCTACCTTTCCATGTATTTTGTAACAAAATGTTCCAACTTTCCTCTTCCAAGGTAAACACAGCCATATATATATATTTGCATGAGGTAGACAGGGTTGATTCATACTTTTATTGGTGCCTGCTTTTGTCCCTTAACATCTCACAGGAAGTTGAAATTCTTGACGTTAAAGTAGGATTTTTTTGTCTTTTCCTTGTGAAAGACCTATCGAAGGATCATTGATTTCACAGCAACATCAGCTAACACCTGTTTCTGACAGTGGTGATCACTGACCAGCTCACTCTACGCTTTGTTTGAGACTCAGGAGAGTCAAAGGCTACAGGAGTAAACCCAGAGAGAGAACCAATAAGGTGGGTAGAACTCTGAGACAGTATGTGGTGTTTCCTTAATCTAGCAACGCTCCTGGAGCACAGCTTTTCTTCCATTCATGACAACAATGCCTCTGTTTCACAACATTTCAAAGAGGTGTCAAGAAGAAGGTTGGTGCAAATGTGACAAAACTCCACTCTAGTTGGACAGGCAAAGTAGCCAAATAGTGATTAGGAACGAAATTAGTTATTCCAAACTTGGCTCATGGAGCGTAAGAGACATCACGGAATTGACAAACTTGACTTGCCAGAAGACTGGAACACTGACAAACAACAACAACAACAACAACAACAACAACACTCGAAGACATGAACTGAGGCAGCTGCCAGTAGAGTTTGTAGCCTTCCAGGAAATCAGGCTTGTTGGGTGATGCTCTAGAAAATAGAAAATATGATACCTTTCCAATGCACACCTGAGGTGGCAAAAGAGAAAGAGAGAGGGAGGATGAAAGAAAAGAAGGAAGACAGAGGGAATAAGAGATAATGCAAGGAAAAGAGAGAGGTGGGAAGAGAGAGAAGGGGAGAGGAAGCGACTGGAATAGAGTGAGAGAAAGATGAAAGAGAGAAGAAAAAAGAGAGAAGAAGAAGAAGAAAAGAAGGAGGAAGAAGAGGAGGAGGAGGTGAAGGAGGAGAAGAAGGAGATGCGAGAGGAGGAGGAAAAGAAGGAGATGCGAGAGGTGGAGGAATAGAAGAAGATGCGAGAGGTGGAGGAATAGAAGAAGATGCGAGAGGTGGAGGAATAGAAGAAGATGCGAGAGGTGGAGGAAAAGAAGGAGATGTGAGAGGAGGAGGAAAAGAAGGCGATGCGAGAGGAGGAGGGATAGAAGGAGATGCGTGAGGAGGAGGAATAGAAGAAGATGCGAGAGGTGGAGGAAAAGAAGGAGATGCGAGAGGAGGAGGAAAAGAAGGAGATGCGAGAGGAGGAGGAAAAGAAGGAGAAGCGAGAGGAGGAGGAAAAGAAGGAGATGCGAGAGGAGGAGGAAAAGAAGGAGATGCGAGAGGAGGAGGAAAAGAAGGAGAAGCGAGAGGAGGAGGAAAAGAAGGAGAAGCAAGAGGAGGAGGAAAAGAAGGAGATGAGAGAGGAGGAGGAAAAGAAGGAGATGCGAGAGGAGGAGGAAAAGAAGGAGATGAATAAGGAGGAGGAGGAAAAGAAGGAGAAGCGAGAGGAGGAGGAAAAGAAGGAGAGGCGAGAGGAGGAGGAAAAGAAGGAGAAGCGAGAGGAGGAGGAAAAGAAGGAGATGCGAGAGGAGGAGGAAAAGAAGGAGATGCGAGAGGAGGAGGAAAAGAAGGAGAAGCGAGAGGAGGAGGAAAAGAAGGAGATGCGAGAGGAGGAGGAAAAGAAGGAGATGCGAGAGGAGGAGGAAAAGAAGGAGAAGCGAGAGGAGGAGGAAAAGAAGGAGAAGCGAGAGGAGGATGAAAAGAAGGAGAAGCGAGAGGAGGAGGAAAAGAAGGAGATGCGAGAGGAAGAGGAAAAGAAGGAGATGCGAGAGGAGGAGGAAAAGAAGGCGATGCGAGAGGAGGAGGAAAAGAAGGCGATGCGAGAGGAGGAGGAAAAGAAGGTGATGCGAGAGGAGGAGGAAAAGAAGGCGATGCGAGAGGAGGAGGAAAAGAAGGAGAAGCGAGAGGAGGATGAAAAGAAGGAGAAGCGAGAGGAGGAGGAAAAGAAGGAGATGAGAGAGGAGGAGGAAAAGAAGGAGATGCGAGAGGAGGAGGAAAAGAAGGAGATGAATAAGGAGGAGGAGGAAAAGAAGGAGAAGCGAGAGGAGGAGGAAAAGAAGGAGATGCGAGAGGAGGAGGGAAAGAAGGAGAAGCGAGAGGAGGAGGAAAAGAAGGAGATGCGAGAGGAGGAGGAAAAGAAGGAGATGAATAAGGAGGAGGAGGAAAAGAAGGAGAAGCGAGAGGAGGAGGAAAAGAAGGAGATGCGAGAGGAGGAGGAAAAGAAGGAGAAGCGAGAGGAGGAGGAAAAGAAGGAGATGCGAGAGGAGGAGGAGAAGAAGGAGATGAATAAGGAGGAGGAGGAGAAGGAAAAGAAGAAAGAAGAAGACGAAACATTAAAGACACGTCTGTGACCAAATGAGAAAGAGAACTGTGCCCTCAATCTCGGGTTCGGTTTACGTGCCTGTAACGAGAAGTTCCCATTCCTGTGAGGCCTCAGTGTCACGTCCTTGGCATTCAGCTGAAAGTTTTGTAGAGTACAAGCCGATGTATCTGTGAATGAAAGTCATCACTAATTAAATCAGTACAGCAATCAATCATTGATAGTATCTGTCTAATTGCTGCTTGTCTGCTTACCAAACCGGCCACTCATTCATCAATAACAAAATAACTCAACGATCCACTCATGCATATAAGTCATCCACTCATACATATAAGTCATCCACTCATACATATAAGTCATCCACTCATACATATAAATCATCCACTCATTCACACATACACCATCCACAAACAATCCCCTCTTATAATACACAATCTATTCACTCACCAATTCATAGATCACCTCACCAGACCATATATCATCCACTCATACATCCATATATCATCCACTCATACATCCATATATCATCCACTCATACATCCATATATCATCCACTCATACATCAATAATGATCATCATCATCAAGTGCCGTCTCCGCAACGAAGTTTGGCTACCATGGAGCGCCATTCTGCTTTGTCTCTTGCTTTGATGGTGCAGGTTGTCATAGGCTGATTTTTCCATCTTTTTATGTTACTCGTCCATGTTAGTCTTGGTCTGCCTCTGCCTCTTTTACCTTGTATTCCCCCCCCCTCAGGATTACTTTTAGTAGGCTGTTGTGTCTTTTAACATGGCCCAAAAATCGCATTTGTCTTGTTTGAATTGTGTTTAGTAGTTCTCTTTTCATGTTTAGTTGTTTTAAGACTTCATCGTTTGTTTTCTTTTCCTTCCATCCAATTCTACCTATTCTTCTATATATCCACATTTCAAAGGTTTCAATTCTCTTTTCTGTTTTCCTGTCTAATGTCCATGTTTCTGCACCACATAGGAATATTAAAAAGATGTAACATTTTGCTATTCTTAGTTTTAGCCCTTGTGTTATTTGTTTTGATGTTAGTATGTTCTTCATGGCATTAAAATTCCTTTTTGCCATTCCTATTCTTTTGTTTATTTCAGATGAACATTTTCCATCACTGGTTATAGTATGTCCAAGGTAGTTATAGTTCTGAACTGTCTCAAGGTCTATTCCTTCAATTTTGATATCCACTTGTGGGTTTTGAGTATTTTCTTTGTTTATGATCATAGATTTAGTCTTTTTGATATTCATATCTAGTCCATATTTTTTGCTTGTCATGTTTATTTCATTAAGTAATTGTTGTATATCTTTAGGATTTTCTGCTAGTACTACAGTATCATCAACATATCTTAGGTTATTGATTATCTTTCCATTAATTTGTAGGCCTGGCATCTCTATGATGTTTTTAAAGATTTGCTCAGTGTATAGATTGAACAAGCTTGGTTATAGGATGCACCCTTGTCTTACTCCTCTTTTTATATCAATGGGTGTAGAGTTCTCTTTGTTATATCAATAAACCATCCACAAATCATCCTCCCATCTACACATAATCCATTCACTCACTCCGCCATTAATCAAACACTCATCCATTCATAAATCATCCACTCATCCATCCGTAAGTCATCCAATAATCCATCCATAAATCTTCCACTCACCCATCAACAATTCATCCACTCATCCATCCATAAATCAACTACTCATCCATCCATAAATCATCCATTCATCCATCCATAAATCATCTACTCATCCATCCGTAAGTCATCCAATAATCCATCCATAAATCTTCCACTCACCCATCAACAATTCATCCAATAATCCATCCATAAATCATCCACTCATCCATCCATAAATCATCTACTCATCCATCCATAAATCATCTACTCACCCATCAACAATTCATCCACTCATCCATCCATAAATCTTCCACTCACCCATCAACAATTCATCCACTCATCCATCCATAAATCTTCCACTCATCCATCAACAATTCATCCACTCATCCATCCATAAATCTTCCACTCACCCATCAACAATTCATCCACTCATCCATCCACAATTCATCCACTCATCCATCCATAAATCTTCCACTCACCCATCAACAAATCATCCACTCATCCATCCACAAATCATCCACTCATATATCCATAAATCATCCACTCATCTATCCACAAATCATCCACTCATCCATCCATAAACCATCCACTCATCCATCCACAAATCATCCACTCATATATCCATAAATCATCCACTCATCTATCCACAAATCATCCACTCATCTATCCACAAATCATCCACTCATCCATCCATAAATCATCCATAAAATCATCAATAAATCATGTATACTTTTTCTGTCACTCCATCTAACTATAATCCCGATATCCGTTTATCAATCATAAGCTCATCTCGTCCCTCCTTATCCTCATTTATCTCTCTCCTACCTCCGACCCAAGCTCATCTCGTCCCTCCTTATCCTACTTTATCTCTCTCCTACCTCCGACCCAAGCTCATCTCATCCCTCCTTATCCTCTTCTATATTTCTCCTACCTCCGACCCACGCCCTCTATAGACATTCCTTCTTACTTACCCTCCTCTATATTTCTCCTACCTCCCACCCATAGCCACCCAGCCACACCTCTCCTTACCCTCCTCCACATTACTCCGATCCCGAAGCACGAACACCCTCCATGTGTACGCCACAGCGTGCCGGTAACGCCTACTCAGCGCCCACATCAAATGCGGCAGCAGGACCGCCTCTATCAACAGTAACCATAGCAACGTGGTCTCCATTGCCTCCCTATCGTAGTCCTGGATCAACTGTACAAACTGCGACGCCTGCAAAAGCCAGGAAATCAATGAGCGATCAATAGATTACGAACAAGTAAAGTAGATGGACTTATAAAACTAAACGTATAGACTGTTAAAATGATATACATACAGCTAGGGACTGAAAATAAACAGAGATACTGCCAAGATTATGAGAATTAATGCAGTTGGCAATAACCAAATAAAAATAGGAGAAATACCTCTACTAGACGTACAATTTTACAAATATCTGGGCAGTAATATAGATAAAGAGGGAGGAACAGAAAATGATACCAAAATAAGGATATCAAAAGTAAGAGGAGCATTTGTTGCACTGGGAAACATATGGAAGTCCAAAACAATTAAGATAATACAAAAATAAATATTTTCAACTCAAATGTTAAGTCAGTCCTATTATATGACCGTGAAACATGGAGAACAAAAAAAATGACAATCACGAAGGTGCAGACCTTCATTCATGGATGCTTACACAGAATAAAAGGATGGAAATGGCAGGACTAACATAGAATTATGGAAATGTACCAGTCAAATAACAGTGGATAAAGAGATACAGCGAAGATGATGGCGCTGGATTGGACACACACTGCAGAAACCACCTGAAAGTATTACGCAACAGGTCCTTTTTAAGAACCCCCAAGGAAAAAGACAAAAGGAAAGCAAAGATATTCTTGGGGAAGACAGATGGAAGCATAGATGAAAATGATGGAGAAGTTATGGAATTATCTTAAAAGAATGGCAAGAAACAGAACGGCTTGGAAAGTGTTTGTTGAAGACCTATGCTCCACAGGGAGCTGAAAGGTAGTAGTAGAAGAAGGAATATACATCTAGATGACACAAGCATACGACTAATATGTAATGTATACTGGCAGCAAACAGCAATAATAAAATATAACAAAGAGAACTCTACACCCATTTATATAAAAGGTGGAGTAAGACAGGGATGCATCCTATCACCAAGCTTGTTCAATCTATATACGATTAATGGTTGTACGAAGAAATTACGACGGTGGTTTTCTGTTACCTTCCGTTGGTTTGTTTACGGTTGGCTCCGCTAGCCTTTGACTAAAAAGTCTTGCCCACAAGGCAGTGGGGTTGTTTTATTTCGGGGTACCCTCCCTTAGCCTTTTACTCTCCCGAGCTTACCTGCAAGGCAGCAGGGCAGCCACAGGTTGTACTGTTTACTGCATATGAAGGCAGGTAAAATGACCTGACCTGACATCGATATGATTGTTATTGATACCTTAGTTCATTTGCTCATGCGTGTCTTTCCATGACGATAAAATACCCATCATCCTTCCTGCACACATCCAAAGTGACTAGATGAAGCTGTTTAATTAAATAAGGCGACATCAAACTTCTATCAATCACTCTACAAGATTGTCCACTAGAAGCAGTTCAGAAATTCACGTATCTTGGATCCACAATTACACAAAACCAATTCTCTTGGATCAACAATTACACAAAACCACTTCTCTTGGATCCACAATTACATAAAACCACTTCTCTTGGATCCACAATTACATAAAACCACTTCTCTTGGATCCACAATTGCACAAAACCACTTCTCTTGGATCCACAATTACACAAAACCACTTCTCTTGGATCCACAATTACACAAAACCACTTCTCTTGATGATGAAATAAACAGCCGAACTGGTAAGGCAGCTACGACTTTCGGCAAACTCACAGAAAGGGATGTTTACAGCACTCGGAAAGTAAGCTGAGTGGCAGTGTTCCCTAGCGTCTGGCTTTTCGTGGTAAGGCGCTGTGCCAATGAGTACGGGTTCGATCCTGCTTCGGTCCATATATTGTTCTTTGTTTTTTTTTATGTTGATTATTTGTCATTTTTTCCGAGTGCTGTAAACATTCCTCTTCCTCTGAATTTATTCGCTGATTTTCGCCTCGGAAGTTTCCCTGCATATTAATATTCATTTATTATTATTTGTCTCATAGAAAGGGTCTGGAACAACACGAAACTAACACTGAAGACTAAACTCTTAATATATCAAACTTGTGTGATTAACACACTATTATATGGATCTGAAACCTGGACAACATACTCAAACCAGGAAAAAAGACTAAATGTCTTCCACATGTGATGTCTCCGCAAAATAATGCACATCAAAAGGCAGGACAAAATAACCAACTTAACTGTCCTGCAACGTGCTAAGACCCCAACAATCATGTCGATGCTCAGATGTCGAAGACTAAGATAGCTGGGGCACGTCCAGCGAATGGAAGAAAAGTGCATCCCCAAACAAATACTATATGACGAACTAATACACGGAAAAAGACAAATCGGCAGAACTAAACTACGATATAGAGATATCTGTAAATCATCTCTGAATGACTTCTCTATCTGTGAATATGACTGGGAACATCTGGCAAGTGATCGCACATCATGGAGAACATGTGTAAGGAACGGTATAACATCATTTGAGACTGTGCTAAGACAGGACTTAGAAGAGAAAAGACTCATGAAAAAGGATGGAAAACCCTGTGGATCAGTGTTTGGACTTGTTCATTCTGTGGTCGTGTGTGTTTGTCAAACATTGGTAGAATTAGCCACGAGAGAAGCTGTTCGACAAAAACAAAACCTCAAAAACAAAAAGAAAATACACAATAGCCTCCACTAGACCGTCTGACAAGACGAAAAGGGTCATATATCTTTAACTGTAAAATCTTTTCTGGTTAAAATTTGAATATTGCATCTCCCGAAACTCAGACATTTCCCCATTTTTGGTCTTTTTATTTAGAGCATTATGTAGAGCAAGTCTTAACATATGGATGTGAATCATGGACAATAGGACAACAAGCAAGAAAATCATTGGAATCTGTAGAAATGTGGTGCAGAAGAATGTTGAGAATACCATGGACAGCAAAGAAGAGTAATGAAAACGTTCTGAAAGAGGTCACAGCAAGAAGAGAACTAATTTCTAATATCAGGAAGAAACAATCATTACTTTTTGTCAATGTAATGAGAAGGGAATAACTGGAATATATTGTAACAACTTGAAAAATTGAGTGACGAAGAGATAGAGGGAAGCAAAGAGAAAAAATACCAGACAGCTTAAGAGAATAGCTTGGCAGAAGGTCAACAACAGAAATGATAAATAACTGTCGAGTTCGAAAGTTGTGGAGAGACATGATCACCTACGTCAGCAGGCCAGGTACTTGATGATGATGATGATGATGTAGTTTTTTTGCGACCCCAGCTGAGGGGAGATCACTTCATCTCCCTAAATGGAGATCACTTTATCTCCCTAAACTATGAGAATACCTAAATAATAATGCAACATCAATGTGTAGAGATGATTTGCTTGTAAGATTTTATAATATAAATCTTCACTTCGTGGTAAAACATCTCGCGTGTGATTGTGTAGCTCCGTGTAAGATCTGATATGTTAGTTGACAGGTTGTCGAGGCTGCCTCATATATGGGGGTTATGTTGTATGAGATCTGGGTTAAGATTTCTATGTTTAAACTTTAAAGTAAACTGTGTGGGGATGCGGTTGTTGATGTAGAGCTTGCTCGAGCTGATGTTGTTGAAATGTGAGTTGTTGTGGGTTAAGATGATGGTGATAGGGTTGGGAGATGTGCTGTTGGTATAGAGCGAACAATGATGATGAAGGCGGTGATGATGGTGACAGTAATGATGATGGTAGTGACGATGATGTTGACGATGATGGTGATGATGTTATTCATTCTATTTTTGACTGAAGTAAACTAAATTAATTTAAACTAAACGAAAGTAAACTAAACTAAACGAAAGTGAACTAAACTAAACTAAACGAAAGTAAACTATACTAAATTAAACTAAGTAAATTAAAATAAACTAAAGTAAATTAAACTAAAGCAAACTAAACCAAACCAAACTAAAGTAAAGTAAACTAAACTGAACAAAACTAAAGACTTAAGTGCTGCAAAACAATTATACCATTCATATATCATTAACATATTATTTACATATCATTTATATATAATTCATACATCATTCATATATCATTCATATATCATTCTCCACAGCTGTACTTACCATTAAAGGAATACCACTGATCACAGACGAACCAATGGAAAACCACAAGACAAGCCGACATAACTCCAGGGACACATTCAACTCGTTATATTTCGCATGAATCAAGGAGCCAGGCCGCAGAGATCCTGAAATCGTCGGGATATGAAACCTGTCGGCGCTGTACTTTGATGTGGCAACGTCTTTCATACTTTTAAAGATTAGAAACGTGTCCAAACTACTGATAATGCCCATAACAGCGGACAGAAGTGACATGATGACGAAGAGGACGCCATATCCACGACTGATGCTCATCGGGAGAAACTTGCATGTGTTATCGCTGTAGTAGCTGAATATCTGAGCCGTATCTGATGCAGGTATTAATCCTATCACTACAGCAACAAACCAGCAAATAGAAATTGATAACTTCATTAATGTTGCTGATCTGAATAAGCGTTTTTTGGTTGATATCCGTAGCGAGGCCATCCAATAAACGTTGATGATTAATAATACTAGAAGATGACTGGTCCGTAGTGTGATTGACAGCCAAGTGTAGAATGCGCAAAGGTCTTTTGACCAATAGAAGTTGCCAAGTTTAGTTACTGCTGGTATTGGAAGGAGGAGCAAAGCGTTGGTTGCCATGGTGATGAAGAGTGATATAAATGCGACGTCGCAGCTGTGATAGAGTGGTTGGTAGTGAAGAATGATGGTCACGCCCACACAATTGGTGATTAGCGCAAAAGGAGAAATGATGACCCAAGCTAAAGCAACGCCAAAGCTAGGCATGTTTTAGGTCAATGGGGGGGGGGGTGAAATTAGGTACTTGACCCTAGGTAAACACTGCTTTACCCTTTACCCTTCAACGAGGACTGTTTATGGATTCACGATGATCTAAGGATAGAACATTTTCGGAGGTGATTTTAGGTACTTGACTGCAATCAACTCTGGTGTTGCTGATCTGTTCTGGGATTAGTTGGTTTATTGACACAATAACTTCACCAGGCTTGTCTTTTGGCTTCATGTTGGAGAGTTTTGCTAGCGAATATCTTTAATTGACATTTTGTTATGCTCCATTTTAAAATGGTTTCCCTTTGAATGCTTGCGTAATGAATCAACATAACGAGCTACTGTTCTTTGCTCCTACTGGCTACCCACGAAAGGGTCCAAGTGTGACGTTTATTGTTCTGATAACGTGCCATGTACCTGCGTGGCCGAGAGGGCGATGCATTATTCCAGGTATAATATATCACATGACGTGCGCTTATAGAGATGTTGTCATACAGTCGTTCAACGTTCAAGTATTTGGCTATAAGTGATGTCTTATATGTTTGGAGATAAGAAGTCACTTTTTTATGATGTTTGCAGCTATCGGATGTGTTATATGCTATTTGTATCTAAGTGCCACTTTTATATGTTTACATTCAACTGGTGTACTCGGAACTGTTGTAATATGTTGGCAAGTAACTAAGTAGTGTTATTTTATGTTTTCAACTAGTTGATGTTATTTTTATACATTTGCAACTAATTGATGTT
This sequence comes from Megaustenia siamemsis, assembly GCA_032433765.1. Taxonomy (NCBI): domain Eukaryota; kingdom Metazoa; phylum Mollusca; class Gastropoda; order Stylommatophora; family Ariophantidae; genus Megaustenia; species Megaustenia siamemsis. The sequence continues at coordinate 29,135,957 of JAVIAB010000104.1, read as the reverse complement.
ATTTTTATACATTTGCAACTAATTGATGTTATATTATATGCTTAGAACTATTTGATGTTATTTTATGTTTGCAACTAATTGATGTTATTTTTATACATTAACAACAAATTGATGTTATATTACATATTTGCAACTAATTGATGTCATATTACATATTTGCAAGTAATTGATGTCATATTACATATTTGCAACTAATTGACGTTGTATTACATATTTGCAACTAATTGACGTTGTATTATATGTGGCGTTTGACCTCCTATCCTATGTGCCTCTTGTAGCGAGTGTTCGTGACGTTCCCTTTCGTCCAGAATGTTCTCTTCAACAACAAATGCCAGGATCTGAAAAAGTTAACAGTAAAAAAATAAACAAGTTATTTCTGCCGAAATATTTAATTTTCGTTTGATACATTCTTTCTTCCTTATAACTATTTTTTTAAAAATTAAATGTTTTAAAATATTTTGTAAAACAAACCAACAAAATAACAATTAGGAAAATAATTAGTTGTCCATAAATTATAACAACAAAAAGGCAGCATTGGGGAAAAAACATCAGAAAGAATCAATCAACATTTTTCTGGCACATCATGAGAAAAGGAAAGTTGGATAACTTTGTTATTTAGTTATTGAGTTAATTGCGGGTCATCATTATTGCACTCCGAACATGTCCATAGGTGCTCAGATCCCCTCCTCAGCAATTCCCTCAGTGTCCAGCGACTGACGACTCCAGTTCTATGTTGGTTGATAAGTCTTCTTACACGGCCACCAAGTTTCTCATTTCTGACTGTGCCCATCTTAACTCCCATTTCCATCATCCGAAGAAGTGACGTGGATCTGTGTTTGTCGAAGTCCTGTGCTCTTCCCACATCTCGGAGGGCATTGATGATGTCCGCCCGATCCATTGGTTGCCCGTCCTCAACGACAGCGCAGCTAGCCAACCTGTCCGCTCTCTCATTTCCCCGTACTCCCGCATGTCCAGGGACATAGACAAAGGTGACCTTACGTATTTTGGATTTCTGCAACGACTCTACCCATTGCATGCGTACAGAGCCCGCCTCCACTTTTTTATCATGCTCATCGAATCACTCAGTATACATGCGTGGGTGTAGTCTTGTGACTCTAACCATTTGAATGCCTTGGTCACTGCCATCACCTCCATTGTCATACTACTCGTGGTCATGACGTATGCACCACTGTCTTCCTTGACTATTCTGCCTGCCGAGCGTGCTGTAAATGCCCATGCACTTCTTTGGTGTCGTTTTACAGATCGTGTGTATAGATGGCTGCATCTTTCTCATCGGTGTTATCGCAGATGAGACCGTTGACCTCAGCATTAACCACGACCGGGTTCTGTTCCCTACTTTTCCTGTCGAGTGTGACAATACACGAGAAAGTCCCCTTGAATGACGTAAGCACCGGTATCCACTCCTCACCAACGCTGATATTGGTAAGCCCACAGACCTGTTTGATGACATCTTCTGCTCGGCCCACCCATGATTTGCCTCTTTTTAGCCTGGCACCTTTCCCTGTGTTGAGCACGTGGTGCAATGGATGCTCTGTATATGTACTAATCTTCAGGTATGCTCGTGCTCTCCAGATCTTGATTCTGTCATCCACGGTTGGAAAGTCAAAAAGATACCTAATTGCTACACAGGGAGTGCCCCTTGTACATCCCAAGTTAATACGCATGGCTTCATTTTGTATTTTCTCCAGCCTATCAATTTGAGTCGTACTGACAGTAAGAATTGCCAAGGCATACTCGATTGGTGCGAGGACTAATCCCTGGAACAGAAGAGTAAGTAGCCTCTGCTCGATGTTGGCAGCTGCCATGACCTTCAAGGCGGCTGATCCTTTGCGGGATTTTGTTATCACGTGGTCGACGCGGTCCCGAAAACACAGGCTGCGATCAAACTTAACTCCGAGGTATGTCATCAACTTGTCCCTGGTCACCTCATCAGCTCCCATTCGTACTACCGGTGTGGTCGTATTAACGATATGATTGTTAAGGGAGAACCATGGAACTGATTCTTTATTAGGATTAACCAAGAAAACTGAAACCCCACACCAGGAAGAAATGCAATCGAGTTCGTCTTGCATTGTGGAGGCGATTCCCCGTCTGTCTCTTCCCTGTCGATATACCAGAATATCATCAGCAAAAGTCATAGTTCTTCCCCTCCCATCCAGCTGTTGTTCCGTGATCGTTATTGCGTGCATGTTAAATAGAACTGGTGACAATGGTGAGCCTTGTGGCAGCCCTAGACAAATGGATGTTGGCTCGGAAGACCAACTTTCACATCTGAGTATCACCTTCCTCTGAAACAGTGCCACGGTGATCCATCAATTGAGGAAGGGGTGCACCGCCAGTTTGAGAAGCATATGCATGAGATATTCAAATGGTACCCTGTTGTATTTATCCTCCAGATCTATAGCAGCAGCACGTGTCTCCTCTCGCCCGTGGAAGCCTTCGAAGACGTCATAGGCAAAGACTGCAGCATTGAGCCATGTCTCTTTGTTATATCTATAACCTCTGAGTGTGGGTGGGAATACGCGTTTCTGTTCAAGGTGATAGGTGAGGACACGGGCAACTATTTTCTCCAGCAGCTTGCCCGCAGAGTTCTGCATTGTGATGATTCTGTAGGCACTGATCTGAGAATGGTCCTTGTTTGGCTTCGTAGCGGTAGTAAGTAGCTGTGTAGCCACTCCTCCTTAATCTGGCCACTCCGAATACTGGCATTAAACTCATTGGCCAATTTTGTCAAGTCGTCGTCAGCTAAATCGCCTATGTCATCGTACCGAACACCATCTGGCCCAGGAGCAGTGTTGTGTGACCTTTTAAGTGTCGTGCGAATGGTATCGGTTGTGATTGTGAGATCTTCTTCCAGCCCTACATCCTTACACAATTTTGACAGCGATCCCCGTATCCTCATTCTTACAGCCTCATTTATTTGGTCCGTCTGCTCAATGTAGCGGGCAAGCAGGGCCTTCCCTTTGCTCTCATCAGATTTGTGCCATATCCATCCCATACTATGAAAGTCTGGTATGCCTCTGTGTCGTGGTGTGCCATTCATGCTCTGATGAAGGCGCCAGAATGTGGCTAGCGATTTTTCTGAGCACACTTTTTTACAGAAGTCATCCCATTTGGCATCCTTAGCCCGCTTAGCGCATAGTTTAAAGTTCATCATTTTTTGGTCGACCTCTACTTTCAGACGCTTCAAGAGCTCAGGTTGTGTTCTACCATACCTTCTGGCTTTCTGCCATGTCTTGGCCGTTTGTCTCTTGCTCCGCCAAGCTTCCTCGACTTCTACGTTCCACAAAGGTGGCTGCGTCCATCTTTCCTGCCTCATACGAGGGGAGCTCTGTTTCCTATGTCTGATTTTGCTAATGACGTCCTGGTCTGTTTTCTCGTAGTTGAATGTGTGGAGCTTTCTTTTCTGGCTTCTATTTCTGCTTTTCTCAATTAGGAGGGCACATGGATAGTGATCACTTCCGTGGAACCCCAGTGCGCTCCACCTGCAAACCAGTGCGAAGGTGGAAGACACCAGTGCAAGGTCTAAGACACTATCAGAGCCCCCTGTTCGAGTGGTTATTCATTGCCCTTCCATCACTCAAGCACACTAAATCGACTGACACCAGTGCGTTCTCTAGGTCTTCTCCCTGCTTGTTGGCTATGACGTTACCCCACTGGTTGTCTCTAGCATTAAGTCTCCGCAGAAAATGACGTTCTCTTCATCGAACTCGAAGAGATTCTGCCATTGTTGTGTGTTCACCTTCCCATTACAGGCATACACATTAACAATCACGAAATGAACTGGGGTCTGCACCCTAACCGCATGTACCTGCAATTCTGCATTGTCCCACACAGACATACCAACCTCAGCTGCCAGCATATTGTTACAACTGGCAGAATACAGGGAAAGAGAGATCTCGAACGGCAAAGAGAAAAGATACAAGATAGCTTGGTGTCTTAACATGGAAAACAGACAACACAATTGAAAAGATGCACTGTAGACAGAAAATTGTGGAAAGACATGATCGCCTACGCCAGTTAATATGGTACAGAATATTATGATGATGTATATGTTTTATAACATAAATCAAGCAAATATACATAGTATTATAAAGTAAATATAACATTACAATACATAAAGATTAAATTATATACTTTACTTTCTGAGGTAACGTTTTATTGTCTTATATTACATGCTCTAGCGCATTCGATTTTTACGAATCTGTACACAAACTTCCTTCTTTATACCGTTCTTTTTATATCGTCATCAACATCATCAGGTCGCATTTCCTTTGCAGAACGTTGCATACACCACAGCCCGTCTGAAAGAATCTCTGACTCTAACCAGATCTCCCACAGCCCGTCTGAAAGAACCTCTGTCTCTAACCAGATCTCCCACAGCCCGTCTGAAAGAACCTCTGTCTCTAACCAGATCTCTCACAGCCAGTCTGAAAGAACCTCTGTCTCTAACCAGATCTCCCACAGCCAGTCTGAAAGAATCTCTGTCTCTAACCAGATGTCCCACTTCTTCTGTTGCCATGTTTCTGGTCTCCTTGATGACTTAAAACCGCCTTCATCTTGGTGTGTCCCTGATGCGTCGCCTAGCAACCATGTCTTCTACTATTGTTCTTTCCATTCCGCTGTGTCTTTTGACGTGGTGACGTAGCCATGTCATTTTAATTAAGGAAAAATTTAAAAATACAAAAAAATGGTATTTTAGAAGCTTTACGTGATAAGTGGACGACACAGACTAAACGACGTTTCGGCCCAATAGGCCTTCAGCAGGAACAAACAAGAAACACACACACACACACAAAACTAATAACGAAACATTAAAACAACATTATTCGAAATATGTTAAAGAAAATAAACTAAAAATGTCTATCCTATAAAGATGTTAGAACTTAGATCAGGTGTAAGACTGGGTTGCGTACTGTCCCTCCTACTGTTTATTACATTCATGGACCATAATGCAAGCTAGCCAACCCATCAGAGACAGAGGAGATCACAAGCTCCTATTTGTAGACGATCAGGCAGTAATACATTAAACAATAGAAGACTTACAAGAACACTTAAATATACTCAACAGCACAGGCACAAAATACAACATGAAAATCAAAATCAACAAAACAGAAATCACGAATGTCTCAAAAGAGAAACAGAATATCAACATAATTATAGATTGCAGACACCTAAAACAAGTATAGGAATTCAAATACCGAGGAAGTCTAGTGACAAACGATAATTCTCAAACAACAGAGATAGAATCAAGATGCAACAAAGCTTGTCAGAACAAGGAAATAATCTAGAGGGAAAAACGGGCACTCTACAATACAATCTTCATCCCAACGTTGTGCTACCAATGCCAGTCCTGGACCCTAGATGCAAGAACAATAAGAAAAATAACCTATACTGAGATGAAATGTGTTAGACGAATGACAGGAAACAGCCTGAGAAATAAGATCAGAAATGAAGAACTGAGAAAAAAAGCTAGGAATAGCTCCTGCCATAAAAGTAAAAGTAAAGTACCCCGGTCACGCCAAGTGGCGCATAGGGAACATGATGTTAGTGACCATATATTTTACAGACCTTCGGCACATGATTTTTGGGGTAATGTGGTCGGTATTACGCCCGTGCCGCTTTACTTTCCCAGAAAAATATCCGGTACCCATTAAAGGCTGGGTGAACCCGGAAGCCATCGGTTGGGATCGAGACCTACCTCTTGTCCTTTGTAGTACAGTTCACTAACCACTGAGCTATCGCGGTTCCCGACTCCTGCCATAACATCCTGTTAATAAACAGCAGATAAAATGGTTTGGTCACTTGACATGGCAGAAAGATCAAAGCACAACGCAACGAGCCTTCAATAAATGTTCCGAGAACACCGGACTCAGGGGCCGACCACGAAAAAGATGGATTGACGGAATATTAGAAGCACTAAAAAACACAGCAGCAGCAGAGGCGAACAGAAGAGCAAAATACCGCAAATTATATCTCCACTCGACGCAGAAAGGGAAATGAGGGAGGCAGGAAGGAATGAAGGAAGGGATAAAGGAGAAGAAGAAGAAGAATAAGAAAGATGTCGAGAGAATATTTTGCTCTGGTGGGCCAGATAAGATTACATAGAGACGGCACTGACGTAATACTGTCATTTATCTAAATTGTGTCAGTGGTAAAACATATCGACTCTAACATAGTATGATATGTAATGTCCTATTTTCTCCGCCTCCGACTGGACTAGGTACTTTATCACACTTGTAAGGAGAAATACACAGAAGATGGAGACCTAGGAAGTTTAATGACAAACGATAATTCCCAAACAGCAGAGATAGAATCAAGATGCAACAAAGCTTGTCAAATCATCGGACAGTTATCACCACTATTGTCCAACAAGGAAATAACTCTGGAGGCAAAACGAGCACTATACAATACAATCTTCATCCCAACGTTGTGCTACCAATGCCAGTCCTGGACCCTAGATGCAAGAACAATAAGAAAAATAACCTCTACAGAGATGAAATGTGTTAGACGAATGACAGGAAACAGTCTGAGAGATAAGATCAGAAATGAAGAACTGAGAAAAAAGCTAGGAATAGCCCCCGCCATAGAATATATAAGGAAACAACAGATAAAATGGTTTGGCCACGTGACAAGGCAGAAAGAGCATAACACAACACAACGAGCCTTCAACAAACGTTGTGAGAACACCAGACCCAAGGGTCGACCACGAAAAAGATGGGTCGATGGAATATTAGAAGCACTAGGAAACATAACAGCAGCAGAGCCGAACAGAAGAGCAAAAGACCACAAATTATATCTCCCCTCGACGCTAAAAGACAGATGAGGAAGGAAAGGAGAAGAAAAAGAGGAAATACGGAGAACAGAGATGGTTATAGACAATCAGTCACTGTAAAAGTGGTTGGAACGGTGTATCGAGGCGCTATGAGACAAAGAGAGGTAACACCAACATAACTTGACATTGTACATTCTTGTGGATGAGGTGGAGCTTCGGTTCAATGATCTCATTTGGTCTCTCTTTTGTGGACATGAGTAGGCAGAGGAGAGGATCTAATTATAGATAATAAATGTCGTCATTTACAGAAGGAGATGAACGCGAAGATAGGGATGAAGAGTAATTTGAAGAACAGAATGAGAAATAAAGAGAAATAGAAGAAGAATAATATGAAGGAAATTAGGGGGAAAGAGAGAAAGAAGATGTAGTTGAAGAAAATAAAAAGAAGAAGAAAGGGTGGGGAAAGAAGAAAAAGAGGAAAAGAGGAGGAAAAAGATGATGAAGAAGAAGGGAGAGACAGAAAAAAGGAGAACAAAAAAATTAAGGGGAAGTGGAAGAGGAAGAAGAAACAAAATAATTATAATAGAAAGAAGATTATAAAAAGAAAGATAAAGAAATATAAGAGGATGAAGAAAATGAAGAATTAGAGGAAGAAGAAGGAAAAAAATTAGATGCAAGACAACCGTGTTACGTGGAGGAAGCCCCTAACATTACTGGCTGACCCTAGAAGCCTTCGGTCGAGATCCAACCCGATCGTTTGTCCCCAGCCGACCGGCTGACTAACCACCACGCTACATCAGCTCCCAAACTCCGGTAAAGTCAACAAAACTGCAATTACCTGCCCGGCGTGTCCACGAATGCAGTCAGTTGTGGTCGAAGCCCACACAATCACCACCGTTGTCATTAGCCTCACAATTAGGAGAATGATTGGACACAAACACACGGCAAGAATTATTGATCCATCGATCCGAACACGATTTCCATCTCTGCTGTAGTGTTACTTGATCGAATAATGATTATTGGTTATTGATTACATATGTGGGTATATGTCGTAAAAATGCAGGGGAGAAAAAAAAATCTCAGATTGTTAGTTTTTTTTGCGAAACGAATTAAACAACACTGTGCAATTAATAATGAATGGATATCTCCAAGGGAGGACAACAACTACGTACAGATCGATGACAATCATTGAAAATGAATGAAGGTTCACTCCCCTGTCTTGCTAGGCGTATGGGGGATAAGGTGCTAGTGGTCGACATTGTCATGATCACGGCATATTTTTAGGTGATGTGGTCAGTATTACGCCAAGCCACTTTTAAGTCCCAGAAACATTTCTGATATACATTCTTTAGAGGCTGGGTGAACCCAGGTGCCTTGTCGTTCCGGAAAAAAAAATGCAGGCATCGAACCCGGATTCTTTCTATCAAGAAGCGAGCGCACTAACAACGCAACCATCGAAATAAGTAAGCATCATCATCAAATATCATGCCTGCTGGCGTAGGTGATCATGTCTCTCCGCTACTCCCAGTCTCGACAGCTCTTTATTATTTCTGTTGTTGACCTACTGAACCATTCTCTTAAACTGTCTGGTATCTTGTTTCTTTGCTTCCCTCTATCTCTTTGTCCCTCAGTTTTCCCAGTTGTCACAATATATTCCAGCTGTTCCATTCTCATTACATGGCCAAAAAATGATGATTGTTTCTTCCTAATATTGGAAATTAACTCTCTTTTTGCTTTGGTCTCTTTCAGAACGTCTTCATCACTATTCTTAGCTGCCCATGGTGTTCTCAAAATTCTTCTGTAAAACCACATTTCTACAGCCTTCAGTGATTTTCTTGTCCGTTGTCCTATTGTCCATGACTCGCATCCATATGTTAAGACTGGCTCTACATAACGTTTTAGAACTCTTGTTCTTGTTTCTATTGTCAAAAATGGATTGCATAGTATCTTCCTATTTTTTTGGAAAACTGCTTTTGCCTGAGCCATTCTGCATCTCACCTCTGTTGTACATCTAAGCTCGTCAACATTATTCCCAGATATTTAAAATGTGTTATACCTGCATCATAAATTATTGTGTTAGATAAATATCCATTGGGCAAATGATTAAAAAAAGTGGAGGCGGGCTCTGTACGCATGCAATGGGTAGATTTGCAGAAATCCAAAATACGTAAGGTCACCTTTGTCTATGTCCCTGGACATGCGGGAGTACGGGGAAATGAAACAGCGGACAGGTTGGCTAGCTGCGCTGTCATTGAGGACGGGCAACCAATGGATCGGGTGGACATCATCAATGCCCTCCGAGATGTTGGAAGAGCACAGGACTTCGACAAACACAGATCCACGTCACTTCTTCGGATGATAGAAATGGGAGTTAAGTTGGGCACAGCCAGAAATGAGAAACTTAGTGGCAGTGTAAGAAGACTTATCAACCAACACAGAACTGGAGTCGTCAGTCGCTGGGCACTGAGGGAATTGCTGAGGAGGGGATCTGAGCACCTATGGACATGTTCGGAGTGTAATGATGATGACCCGCTAATAACTCAATAACTGAGGAGGGGATCAGAGCACCTATGGACATGTTCGGAGTGCAATGATGATGACCCGCTAATAACTCAGTAACTATTGGGCAAATATAAGTACACATGCACTTATTTCATTGAGTGCCGTCTGCGCATCGAAGGTTGGCTATCATGGTTGACCAAAATCCCGCTCTGTCTCTTGCTTTGATGGTGCAGGTTGTCATAGACTGATTTGTCCATCTTTTGATGTTATTCGTCCATGTTAGTCTTGGTCTGCCTCTGTCTCTTGCTTTGATGGTGCAGGTTGTCATAGACTGATTTGTCCATCTTTTGATGTTATTCGTCCATGTTAGTCTTGGTCTGCCTCTGTCTCTTGCTTTGATGGTGCAGGATGTCATAGACTGATTTGTCCATCTTTTGATGTTACTCGTCCATGTTAGTCTTGATCTGCCTCTGCCTCTTTTACCTTGTATTTACCCCTCCAAGATTACTTTCAGCAGGCTGCTATGTTCCCAACAATCTCATTTGTCTTGATCTAATTGTATTTAGTAGTTCTCTTTTCATTTTTAGTTGTTTTAAAACTTCATCGTTTGTTTTCTTTTCTTTCCATCCAATTCTTTCTATTCTTCTATAAATCTAAATTTTAAAGATTTCCATTTTCTGTTATGTTTTCTTGTCTAATGTTCCTGTTTCTGCACCTTACAGCAATGTTGAGAAGATATAAGATTTTTCTTTCCTTAGTTTTAGCCCTGGTGTTTTTTTATTTTGATGTTAGTATATTTTTCATGCCATTAAAATTACTTGTAGCCATTCCTTTTCTTTTGTTTATTTCAGTTGTACATTTTCCATCACTGGTTATAGTATGTCTAAGGTAGTTATAGCCCTGACCTGTCTCCACGTCTGTTCCTTCCACTTTAATATCCACTTGTAGGTTTTGAGTATTTACTTTGTTTATGATAATAATTTGGAGTCGCGATGCTCAATGGTTAGTGAACTGGACTACAAAGGACAGGAGGTAGGGTTCGATCCTAACCAACGGCTTCCAGGTTCACCCAGTCTTTAATGGGTACCGGATTACTTTATGGGAAAAGGAAAGCGGCAGGGGCGTAATAGCGACCACATTAACCCAAAAATCATGTGCCGAAGGTCTGTAAAATTAATGGTCACTAACACCATATTCCCAACACGCCACTTGGCATGACGGGGGCTCTTTAATACTTTTTTAAAACTATGATAATAGTTGAGTCTTGTTGATACTCATATCTAATCCATATATTTTGCTTGTCATGTTTATTTCACTTTCAGTCATTGCTGCTTTATTGACCTGGTACTTTATGAGTTACTAGTTCATGTGATAACTACCGAGATCAATGAGAACACTACAACAACGGGCAGATGAAAGGAGAGAAAAGCAGAGAAAGGCCAAGAGAAAAATTATTGAACATCTTCCCAAATGGCTTAATGTAATATCTTCCTTCTCTTATGTCTTCACTTCCTCATGTACCTGTTGGGAGATAGAAAGCTCTAGTTCTCAGTTTTAGCGGCTTCACTGATTGTCATCTGATGTTGTAACGTTTCTTTGGTGCATTCTCTCCATTTTATTTTGGGTCTGATTCTTGCTCTTCTCCGTTCTCATCTTTTAATATATGCTCTGTGTGGTGATGAATCACGTGACATTCTTTGTAGATGAGCAAACCAGTTTATTTGTTGTTTCTGTACGTAGCTTAGGATTGGTTCAATGTCTACTCTTTCTGTTATAATATCATTTCTGATTCTGTCTTTTCTGGTCACTTCATTCACTTTTCTCAGACATCTCATCTCTGTGGTGACACACTTTCGTTTATATTTAGACGTAAGTGACCATGTTTGACATTGGTAGCACAATATTGGAATGGATATAGTCGGTTTAATATATTTTTTGATAGTAATATATATAGCTTTGTGTTGATGTATAGGCGATTGCTGTCCCAAAATATGGTTTGCTTTATTGCATCCTATATTCATTTCTTTATTGCCGACAGCAATGATGATATACATGAAGAAGTGAGAGATGTGGAGAGAGGTGAACGCCTACGTCAACCGGCATGGTACTTGATGATGATAAGCTTGATGGAATTGGGGATTAAAGACTTCCGGTAAATATTTGTGTTGGGGGTGGGGGAGAGGTAGGGTACTGACTGCAATTATGACGTCAATGGATTTGACAGCCTCTTTCTGGTGCAAGTTTACTATTTATAGATCATGTATATCTCACAGAGATGCCCAACTTGCAAGACTACTTCACAAAGTGATGGGATTTCACTTTCATTTCTGGATGGTTACTGTGGTCTAATATAACCGTGTAGACTTAGTCTGTGGTTGAATGGATCGTGCCTGGCCAAGAAGTTGACAAAACCACGAAGCCAAGACAACAAGAAAAGAGGGGCGTGTCTAACAATGCGTCTCTGATGGAGAGTTGTCACATGATTGAATGATTGATGTGTTGGGTGTATGATGAATGAATGGATGGATGTGTTTGATGGATTGATGGATGTTTTGGATGGATGTATGTGTTTGATGGATGTTTTGGATGGATGAATGGATGGAAGGACGTGTTGGATGGATGGATGTGTATGATGGATTGATGGATGTTTTGGATGGATGAATGGATGGAAGGACGTGTTGGATGGATGGATGTGTATGATGGATTGATGGATGTTTTGGATGGATGAATGGATGGAAGGACGTGTTGGATGGATGGATGTGTATGATGGATTGATGGATGTTTTGGATGGATGAATGGATGGAAGGACGTGTTGGATGGATGGATGTGTATGATGGATTGATGGATGTTTTGGATGGATGAATGTGTTGGATGGATGTTTTGGATGGATGATTGGATGGAAGGACGTGTTGGATGGATGTTTTGGATGGATGAATGGATGGAAGGACGTGTTGGATGGATGTTTTGGATGTATGTATGTCTGGGAACGAGCTAACGTAGAACAATTGAAATGCTATTCCAAGTGTAAGGCACACATGTAAGGAACATAGGTAAGGCACACATGTAAGGAACATAGGTAAGGCACACATGTAAGGAACATAGGTAAGGCACACATGTAAGGAACATAGGTAAGGCACACATGTAAGGAACATAGGTAAGGCACACATGTAAGGAACATAGGTAAGGCACACATGTAAGGAACATAGGTAAGGCACACATGTAAGGAACATAGGTAAGGCACACATGTAAGGAACATAGGTAAGGCACACATGTAAGGAACATAGGTAAGGCACACAAAAGAGGCTCACAGGAAAAGCCTGGAGGTAAGGCATATAGAAAAGGCTTACAAGTAGGGCATACAGGAAATGCACAAAGCTAAGGCATGCAGGATAGGCTCACAGGTAAGGCACGCTGGTAAGGCACACAGGAAAGGATAACAAGTAAGGCGAACATGTAAGGCAGACATGTGAAGCAAACAGATAAGGCAAATAGGTACGGCACGCAGGTAAGGCACACAAACAATACACAAAGGTAAGGCACATAAGCCAGGCACGCAAGTAAGGAAGACACGTAAGGCACGCACGCAAGGCAGACAGGTAACCCACACACAATAGGCTCACAGGTAAGGGACACAGGTAAGGTACACATGTAAAACAGACAGTTAAAGCACACAGGTAAGACACTAATCTAAGGCACACAGATAACGCTCGCATGTTAGGCACGGAGGTAAGTCACGCAGGTAAGGCACACAGGCAAGGAGACAGGTATGGCACGCATGTAAGGCACACATGTAAAGCACAAATATAAAGGCACACATGTAAGACAGACAGGTAAGGCACGCATATACTGCAGATACGTAAGGCACACAGGTACGCCACACATGTAAGCCACGCATGTAATGCAGACAGGTGAGAAAGACACGTAAGAAACATGCATACTCGCAATGTAAAGTACACATGTAAGGCAGACATGTAAGGCACATATGTAAAACACAGAAAACATGCTTACATGTAAGGCACTCGTCACACATATAAGGCATTCGTCACACATATAACCGTGTTCGTCACACAGATAAGGCACTCGTTACACAGGTGAGGTACTCGTCACACAGGTAATGTATTAACGCCAATCTCAGTTCCAATCCCTAAATTTTTTTAGCTGCACTAGATTATGATTTCATGATCTTTCACATAAAGTAATTAGTCCTATCAGAGACAGACCACGCAAGTCAGAGTAGTCTGATATAGTCAGTAGATATAGTCAGAGGCGGTCCTATGGTAGCTGGCGCCCTGAGCAAGTTGTACTCCGGCGCCCTTTTCAATATTTTATTTATTATTTTAACTTTTTTTTTTTTTTTTAAATCTTTGATGGCGTCCTTAAGTACATGGCGTGCCCCGGGAAACTGCTCGAGTTGCCAGTACCTTGTGCCGACCCTGACTGTAGCATCATATATTTATTTTAAAAACTTTTATTATAAAGTATAGCAAAAACAGGCATACTACAAAAACATTTAAATATATTAGATTGTACATGAACTGCAGGCTGATTATAATATATTTTTTTTAAAAATAGTAATATATTTATATTAGCGCTCGTACGCATTTAATGAATGCTGCTACGATAGTAGTGGGGAAACGCACAATTTGAAGAGGAAGTGTTACCGATAACATCGATTTTACCCTACTCTCGACAGCTTGTTCAAACATTGCACTCGGGAGGACGCAATATCGTCCAAGCCTCGGCGAGTGCTGTACTATGCATGATGTGTGTGCTGTATGTCGCCCTATGCGCGTGTTTATCCATAGGGCTACATACTGTGTTTGAAGCAAGGCTACAACATGAAATTGTGCTACACAATTAAAGACGACGGGTGTATGGAATATTGCTTCTATGTAAAAGATGGTGGGCGTGTGAAATGAGTGCTACAGAATGAAAGAAGGGGCGTGTGAAATAAGTACAACAGGATGAAAGAAGGGCGGCGTGCGAAATATGTGCTACAGAATGAAAGAAGGGTGAGTGTGAAATAAGTGCTATAGCATGAAATAAGGGGTGGGGGGTGGGGCCGTTTGAAATACGTGCTACAGAATGAAAGAAGGGGGCGTGTGAAATATGTGCTACAAAATGAAAGAAGGGTGAGTGTGAAATAAGTGCTGTAGCATGAAATAAAGGGGGGGGGGGTGCGTGTGAAATAAGTGCTACAGAATGAAAGAAGGGGGCGTGTTAAATAAGTGCAACAGGATGAAAGAAGGGCGGCGTGCGAAATATGTGCTACAGAATGAAAGAAGGGTGAGTGTGAAATAAGTGCTATAGCATGAAAGAAGGGGGGGGCTGTGAAATAAGTGCTACAGAATGAAAGAAGGGGGACTGTGAAATAAGTGCTAAAGAATGAAAGAAGGGGGACTGTGAAATAAGTGCTACAGGTCGAAAGATGGGGGCGTGCGAAATATGTGCTACAGAATGAAAGAAGGGGGGAGTGCGAAATAAGCGCTACAGAATGAAAGAAGGGAACGTGTGAAATAAGTGCCACAGAATGAAAGAAGGGGGCGAGTGAAATAAGTGCTACAGAATGAAAGAAGGGTGGCGTGTGAAATAAGTGCTACAGAATGAAAGAAGTGGGGAGTGTGAAATGAGTGCTACAGAATGAAAGAAGGGGGGCGTGCGAAATAAGTGCTACAGAATGAAAGAAGGGGCGTGTGAAATAAGTACAACAGGATGAAAGAAGGGCGGCGTGCGAAATATGTGCTACAGAATGAAAGAAGGGTGAGTGTGAAATAAGTGTTATAGCATGAAATAAGGGGTGGGGGGTGGGGCCGTTTGAAATACGTGCTACAGAATGAAAGAAGGGGGCGTGTGAAATATGTGCTACAAAATGAAAGAAGGGTGAGTGTGAAATAAGTGCTGTAGCATGAAATAAAGGGGGGGGGGGGGTGCGTGTGAAATAAGTGCTACAGAATGAAAGAAGGGGGCGTGTTAAATAAGTGCAACAGGATGAAAGAAGGGCGGCGTGCGAAATATGTGCTACAGAATGAAAGAAGGGTGAGTGTGAAATAAGTGCTATAGCATGAAAGAAGGGGGGGGGCTGTGAAATAAGTGCTACAGAATGAAAGAAGGGGGACTGTGAAATAAGTGCTAAAGAATGAAAGAAGGGGGACTGTGAAATAAGTGCTACAGGTCGAAAGATGGGGGCGTGCGAAATATGTGCTACAGAATGAAAGAAGGGGGGAGTGCGAAATAAGCGCTACAGAATGAAAGAAGGGAACGTGTGAAATAAGTGCCACAGAATGAAAGAAGGGGGCGAGTGAAATAAGTGCTACAGAATGAAAGAAGGGTGGCGTGTGAAATAAGTGCTACAGAATGAAAGAAGTGGGGAGTGTGAAATGAGTGCTACAGAATGAAAGAAGGGGGGCGTGCGAAATAAGTGCTACAGAATGAAAGAAGGGGCGTGTGAAATAAGTACAACAGGATGAAAGAAGGGCGGCGTGCGAAATATGTGCTACAGAATGAAAGAAGGGTGAGTGTGAAATAAGTGTTATAGCATGAAATAAGGGGTGGGGGGTGGGGCCGTTTGAAATACGTGCTACAGAATGAAAGAAGGGGGCGTGTGAAATATGTGCTACAAAATGAAAGAAGGGTGAGTGTGAAATAAGTGCTGTAGCATGAAATAAAGGGGGGGGGTGGCGTGTGAAATAAGTGCTACAGAATGAAAGAAGGGGGCGTGTTAAATAAGTGCAACAGGATGAAAGAAGGGCGGCGTGCGAAATATGTGCTACAGAATGAAAGAAGGGTGAGTGTGAAATAAGTGCTATAGCATGAAAGAAGGGGGGGGGGGGGCTGTGAAATAAGTGCTACAGAATGAAAGAAGGGGGACTGTGAAATAAGTGCTAAAGAATGAAAGAAGGGGGACTGTGAAATAAGTGCTACAGGTCGAAAGATGGGGGCGTGCGAAATATGTGCTACAGAATGAAAGAAGGGGGGAGTGCGAAATAAGCGCTACAGAATGAAAGAAGGGAACGTGTGAAATAAGTGCCACAGAATGAAAGAAGGGGGCGAGTGAAATAAGTGCTACAGAATGAAAGAAGGGTGGCGTGTGAAATAAGTGCTACAGAATGAAAGAAGGGGGAAGCGCGAAATAAGTGCTACAGAATGAAAGATGGTGGGCGAGTGAAATAAGTGCTACAGAATGAAAGATGTTGGGCGTGTGAAATAAGTGCTACATAATGAAAGAAGGGTGGCGTGTGAAATAAGTGCTACAAAATGAAAGAAAGGGGGAGTGTAAAATAAGTGTTACAGAATGAAAGAAGGGGGCGTGTGAAATAAGTGCTACAGAATGAAAGAAAGTGCGTGTGAAATAAGTGCTACAGAATAAAAGAAGGGGGCTTGTGAAATAAGTGCTGCAGAATGAAAGAAGGGGGGAGAGTGTGAAATAAGTGCTACAGAATGAAAGAAGGGGGCGTGCGAAATAAGTGCAACAGGAAGAAAGAAGGGCGGAGTATGAAATATGTGCTACAGAATGAAAGAAGGGTGAGTGTGAAATAAGTGCTATAACATGAAAGAAGGGGGGGGGGTGCGTATGAAATAAGTGCTGCAGAATGAAAGAAGGGTGGCGTGTGAAATAAGTGCTAAAGAATGAAAGAAGAGGAGAGTGTTAAATAAGCGCTACAGAATGAAAGAAGCGGAGAGTGTTAAATAAGTGCTACAGAATGAAAGAAGTGCGGAGTGGGAAATAATGCTACAGAATGAAAGAAGTGGGGAGTGTGAAATAAGTGCTACAGAATGAAAGAAGTGGGGAGTGTGAAATAAGTGCTACAGAATGAAGGAAGTGGGGAGTGTGAAATAATGCTACAGAATGAAAGAAGTGGGGAGTGTGAAATAAGTGCTACAGAATGAAAGAAGTGGGGAGTGTGAAATAAGTGCTACAGAATGAAAGAAGTGGGGAGTGTGAAATAATGCTACAGAATGAAAGAAGTGGGGAGTGTGAAATAAGTGCTACAGAATGAAAGAAGTGGGGCTTGCGAAATAAGTGTTACAGAATGAAGGAAGTGGGGAGTGTGAAATAAGTGTTACAGAATGAAAGAAGTGGGGAGTGTGAAATAAGTGCTACAGAATGAAAGATGGTGGGCGTGTGAAATAGTGCTACAGAATGAAAGAAGGGTATGTGTGAAATAAGTGCCAGAGAATGAAAGAAGGGAACGTGTGAAATAAGTGCTACAGAATGAAAGATGGTGGGCGTGTGAAATAAGTGCTACAGAACGAAAGAAGGGGGAGTGTGAAATAAGTGCTACAGAATGAAAGAAGGGGGGGGGGTGGGTGTGAAATAAGTGCTACATAATGAAAGAAGGGGGCGGGTGTGAAATAAGTGCTACAGAATGAAAGATAGTGGGCGTGTGAAATAAGTAGTACAGAATGAAAGAAGGGGGGAGGCGTACGAAATAAGTGCTACAGAATGAAAGAAGGGGGGGGGGAGTGTGAAATAAGTGCTACAGAATGAAAGAAGGGGGGGGGGGGGGTGTGAAATAGGTGCTACAGAATGAAAGAAGGGAGGAGTGTGAAATAAGTGCTACAGAATGAAAGAAGGGGGGGGGGAGTGTGAAATAAGTGCTACAGAATGAAAGAAGGGGGGGGGGAGTGTGAACTAAGTGTTACAGAATGAAAGAAGGGGAGGGGGGGAGTGTGAAATAATTGCTACAGAATGAAAGATGGTGGGCGTGTGAAATAATTGCTACAGAATGAAAGATGGTGGGCGTGTGAAATAAGTGCTACAGAATGAAAGAAGGGGGGTGGGGCGTACGAAATAAGTGCTACAGAATGAAAGAAGGGGGGGGGGCGTACGAAATAAGTGCTACATTATGAAACTATAGTAGGGTGACCATTTTTTCCCCATTGTTTCCGGGGACATTTGTCATATTTTTTACATTTCAGAGCATTTTTTTTTGCTTATTTCTGAGACTGTCCCACAAAATCGGGGACGAACGATATATGTATGTGTGTGTGTGTGTGTGTGTACATATATATATATATATATTTACACGACTGCACTGTACTGTCATTACACTCGGACTGATTTGAAAATTGGCCGGGAAAGATACTTTGGCGGGAGATGTCCGGAAAGGCAGGGGTGGGGGGAGAGAGAGTGTGTCTGCTTTTTTTAAAAAATTAAACCCATCCCAATAGAAGTGAGTGGTGGGAATAGAAGTGACGTAGCACCGCGCTTCAAGAGTTCAAAGAGCTATCTCCGACACAACGCGTCCAAGTCTTCTCTTTTATCTTCCTGCTAATGCCGCTCAGTCTGGGATAAAGAAACACAACTCAGTAACGTTCTGAGTCCTAGTGATTACTTTAAAAGAGGGTCGATTCCGTGTATGAACATTTATTTATTCACTGAAATCGGGGACAAAATCGGGGACAAATTTCTTTCGGGGACAACTTCTACATTCCGGGGACTGTCCCCGGAAATCGGGGACGAATGGTCACCCTAAACTATAGACATCAACAGCTACATATGATGTACTAAACAGAGCAGCTACACACACTTAACGACCTAACTTTATTCACACACATCCCCATCAAGTATGTCACACTACCACACCTGTAGCTTCTACACTGGCAGAACTCCCTCCCACAACACAACCCCTTCCTACTACAACCACCACCACTTTCCTTTGACGTTAAGTTCCAGTTTTAATAACCACCTTCGTCCAAGAAAACAAAAAGCCAAAAGCTTTCCCAAACTTCGTGTTTCTATCCCATCAACCCAGCTCCCAACACAGCGCCACTTCCGGTGTATGTACTTTCATACAGGCCATTTCCATTTCTCTCCCCTTCTAGATTATATAAATAGCATTTCAGAAAATGAAAAATATCTTATGTATATGCAACATGTCAGTATGCTTTCTATATCAATAGAAATGAGAAAGAGAGTTCATCTGATGCTATATAACCAATTCTGACCTATGGAAGCGAATCATGTACAGTAGAGAAACAAATGTAAAGACGATTAGAGGCAACAGAGATGGGATTTCTCAGAAGAATGTTGAAAGTTCCCTGGACAGCTAAAAAGATCAAAGAGGAAGTTTTCAAAGAGGCCAACACAAAAAGGGAGCTCTTAAAAAACATCAGAAAGAAACAATCAACATTTTTCGGGCACATCATGAGAAGAGGAAAGTTGGAATATTGGTTATAACTGGCAAAATAAAAAGAAAGAGAGATCGCGGGCGACAAAGAGAGAAAATACTGGATAGCTTGGAGAGACGACTTGGAAAGTGTTTGTTGAAGACCTATGCTCCACAGGGAGCTGAAAGTGTTTGATGAAGGCCTATGCTCCACAGGGAGCTGAAAGTGTTTGTTGAAGACCTATGCTCCACAGGGAGCTGAAAGGTAGAAGAAGAAGATGAATGGCTTAATATGTATACTTTGCAAAGGAAGCTGGATGTGTATGTATTATTTTTATGTAAATTTGTATGCAAGCCCTCATATGAGAAACAACAGGTAAGAGAAAAAGAGGAAGACCCAGGGAGACACTGAGAAGAACATTGATGAGAGAGGCAAGAGCAGCAGGATTTGGCTCCTTCAATGAGATAGAGTTGCTTGCACAGAACAGAGACAGATGGCGAGATTTGATAAAATATCTTTAAAAGAATTGAAAACTGCTAGAACAAAAATTCAGATAAGAGAACGAGTATCTTGGTCTACGCCCTATGGGCCGGCTACGGCTCGAAAGGTCAATAGATAGATAGATATAAATTTGTATGTGTTATTATGTATTCTATTGTATGTATTATTTGTGTGTATTATGTGTATGTATTATTTCTATGTACTAATTTTATGTATTATTTGTATGTATTATTGTATGTATTATTTTATGTATTATTTTATGTATTATTGTATGTATTAAGGGTATGTATTTTTTATTTGTATGTAATTTATATATATATATATATATATTTATTATTTGTATGTATTATTGCATGCATTATTATATTGATAATTTGTATGTACAATGTTTACGCATTGGGAGCCGCGATAGCTCAGTGGTTAGTGAACTGGACTACAAAGGACAAGCGGTAGGGTTCGATCGCAACCGACGTGTTTCGGGTTCACCTAGCCATAAATAAATACCGGATTTTTTCTGGAAAAGTCAAGCGGCACGGGCGTAATACCGACCACAGTACGCCGAAAATCATGTACTGATGGTCTGTAAAATGTATGGACACAAACACCATATTCCCTATACGTCACTTGGCGTGACGGGGCTCTTTACTTTTTTTTTATGTGTACGTATTCGCACTTCGTTAACATATTTATCTATGCGACATTAAGTGACATTAAACTGTCACTACCTTCGCTTTCTCATACATTGACCTAGACCCTCGCAGCTAACAAGCATTTATAGAAACCCAGGATATGGCTTCCGTGAGGAGTTAATGGTGGAACCGATGATTAGACGTGGGTGCTTAATACTTTTCTGAAGTAACATTTCAGTTTGTAATTTGCTGGAACTGGTACAAACATTTGTTGTTGTTTTTTTGTGTTTGGTGGGGGCGGGGGTTGCCCCCAGTGATTACAGAAATAAATAAGCCCTCGATTTACGCTCGTGGTTGACGGAACTTCCCATAAGCGTATTATGATAATTAACATAGATTAATTTGTGCTGCAGCTCACGGCAGAAATGTGCTGTCAGAATTTATCGATTCTTTCACAGTTTGTCAAAAAATCCTTCCTTTATACTCTTTTTCCTTCATTCCTTCTTTCTATAGTTTCTTATTTCTTTCCTGCATTCCTTATTTCTGTCCTTCCTTCTTTCTTTTGGTCTTTACTTTCTTTCTCTAAAGAAACAAACAAACCCCTTCTTTCTTCCCTTCTCCTCCCTTCCTGCTTTCCTTACTTGTTGCCTTCCTTCATTCTTTCCTTCCTTCCTTCCTTCCTTCCATCCTTCCTTCCTTCATTCCATGAACAAACTTCTTTCATCCCTCCTTCTCCCTCCATCATTATCTTCATCATTCTCTACAGATCTCTTTATGTCTGACGTTGCAATATAAAAAGATGATCACATTTTGAATATTTCGATAAAAATATCCGACCTCTACCCACCTTAAACCTTACTTCCTTTCTAGGCACAGTTTTCTTCCAGTGTTACCATTATGGAGTGGAATTTAAACTTTGTCAACTTTGGGTCGCTGATGTTGACGACTGTAACAAGTCAGATTATTTGCTCAGACATGGTATGCACCTACTCGGTAAAGGGAGGCAATCCAACAACAAGAACATGCTCACGGTGGAGACAAAAGACAACAGTTTGTCGGGCACATCATGAGAAGAGGAAAGTTGGAATACTTTGTTACAACTGGCAAAATAAAATGAACGAGCGGACGACAAATAGAGAAAATACTTGATAGCTTGGTGTCATGACATGGAAAACAGTTAACAACAGAATTGATACGATGCACTGTAGATAGAACTTAGTGGCCGTGTAAGAAGACTTATCAATCAACATAGAACTGGAGTCGTCAGTCGCTGGACACTGAGGGGATTGCTGAGGAGGGGATCTGAGCACCTATGGACATGTTCGGAGTGCAATGATGATGACCCGCTAATAACTCAATAACTGTAGATAGAACATTGTGGAAGGACATGATCGCCTACACCAACCGGTATGGCACATGATGGTTGTAACGACATCTTGTCGTGTTCTACTCAAGAAACTAATTAAACTGCTGCTCATGATGATGATAAATGGATTTAAATACCCCAGCCTCGTCAACAGCAGGTGTGTAGACGAGCTGACGGGCTGTGTCGCCAAATATCACCCGACCAGCTGTCCCCAGCCATGACTCACATCAAGGATTTCCTCATTTCCTGTTTGCAGCTATTTTTAACTTGCGGATACCCCATAACGTCGCGTCTAAATAAAGTAACAAGGAAAAATACTTGTGACCAATCATTGATTGCGTTTTTTTTTACGTTTTTATGACTACACTGTAACATTATATTTTGTCATTTAAAATAAACACAAACATGTATCGAGAAGCTAAACTAGTAAAGAGACGAACCAAACAATAACGTTTCGACAAAAGCGTTCTTCAGGTACAAAAACAAAAAGTATACAAAAATATATAACACAATTTGTTATAACTTTATATATTCTCTGGCAGCCGCGATAGCTCAGTGGTTAGTGAACTGGACTACAAAGGACAAGAGGTAGGGTTTGATCACAACCGACGGCTTCCAGGTTCACCCAGCCTTTAATGGGTACCGGATTTTTTTCTGTGAAAGTAAATCCGCACGGGCGTAATACCGACCACATTACCCCAAAAATCATGTGCCGAAGGTCTGTAAAATTTATGTTCACAAACACCATATTGCCTATACGCCACTTGGCGTGACGGGGTACTTTACTTTTTATATATTCTCTGTACGTCTTCTCTCGGCCCTTAGCTCTGAAAGAATCAATCGTCGATGTGTGTTGTTGTTGTTGTTGTTGTTGTTGTTGTTGTTGTTGTTGTTGTTGTTAGGATCATCATCACTGCACACCGGACGAACCCATAGGTGCTACGATATCCCCCTACAGGAAATCCAAGAAGAATCCTAGTCCACATGCACGAACTCCGTAGCATGGATTACGATCCACAGTGAGGGTGGGTTTCTGCTGATAATTTCGCCCGGGCAGCGGCACACATTTATGGCCTACTCTATTTGATTTTAACTGCTAAGGGATCTTTAACGTGCGCGAGTGCACACGGGATCACCTGATGATTGCCGTTAACTGAGAAGGCTAAACATCGGGTCTCACTGCCGAAAAGATTATGGTAGATTATTGTTATAAATAAATCATGGATTCTTCTTCGTCTTCTACCTTTCAGCTCCCTGTGGAGCATTTGTCTTCAATAAACACTTTCAGAGTCGTTCTGTTTCTTGCCATACTTTTAAGATCATTCCATGTCATCTCCATCATCTTCATCTCTGCTTCTGTCTGCTTCTCCAAGAATTCCTTGGTCTTCGTCTTTGTCTTTTCCCCTGGGGACTCCAAAAAGGGCCTATTTTGTAATACTCTCATTTGGCTTCCGCAGTGTGTGTCCTATCCAGCGCCATCGTCTTCGCTGTATCTCTTTATCCACTGGTATTTGACTGGTACATTTCCATAATTCTATGTTAGTGATTTTGTCCTGCCATTTCCATCCTTTTATTCTGCATAAGCATCCATTAATGAAAGTCTGTATCTCCGTGATTGTCAATTTTGTTGTTCTCCATGTTTCACAGCCATATAATAGGAACTGAAATCACGGTTTAATTTTTTCCGATTTTTTGAAAAATCACCGCCGTTACTGGTGGGATTTGAACCCTGGGTCCTACCTGCCCCGAGTCCGAGGACGTAGCTCTAGACCACCCAGCCGCCAACCATCGGTTCTTTGAGAAAGTTGTGGACAACAGTGACGCTCGATTCCCGCTGGCAGCGATGTCAGTTGTACTCGTGGTTGGAAATAAAAAAACACCTCTGCGGTCGACCCAGTCGCTGGCAGAAATAGGTGCCAGGGTATTAGTAGAGGTAAAGGCATCATGATGTACCAAGATGCACCAAGATGCACCAAGATGCGTAGCTGCTGTAAAGCTGATGGTAATAGCAATACTAAAAAAAAAAAGAAGAACAAAAATTGTATAGTGACAGCTTTACGTGGTAATGGACAAAACAAAAGTCGACGTTTTGGCCAAGTAGGCCTTCAGCTGGAAAAACAAACAACAAAACACAGAACATATATATATACGGATATGTACACAAATCTAACTACATGGCGATAATATGCTAGATACTCAAGAAAGGAAATAAAAAAGGGTCACTTCCCTGTGTTCCAGAGCGTGGTCAGCCTCCGAATGGACTAAAATGAGAAGGCGGGATGACCAACTATAAATCTCACTGACCAGGCAGTCAAGCGAGAAGACGGAATGGAAGGACCGTCGCACCGTGTCCCCCTTCCCAGTAAATACCTCCGGTACAATGATGACAGTTTTGGACTGACTGACTTGCCGGAAGGTGACATCTCCAGGTTCATAGACTACATTGACAACTTTCATAAATCCATCAAGATGACATCTCCAGGTTCATCGACTACATTGACAACTTTCATAAATCCATCAAGATGACATCTCCAGGTTCATCGACTACATTGACAACTTTCATAAATCCATCAAGATGACATCTCCAGGTTCATAGACTACATTGACAACTTTCATAAATCCATCAAGATGACATCTCCAGGTTAATCGACTTCATTGGCAGCTTTCATAAATCCATCAAGATGACATCTCCAGGTTCATCGACTACATTGACAACTTTCATAAATCCATCAAGATGACATCTCCAGGTTCATAGACTACATTGACAACTTTCATAAATCCATCAAGATGACATCTCCAGGTTAATCGACTACATTGGCAGCTTTCATAAATCCATCAAGATGACATCTCCAGGTTCATAGACTACATTGACAACTTTCATAAATCCATCAAGATGACATCTCCAGGTTCATCGACTACATTGACAACTTTCATAAATCCATCAAGATGACATCTCCAGGTTCATCGACTACATTGACAACTTTCATAAATCCATCAAGATGACATCTCCAGGTTCATAGACTACATTGACATCTTTCATAAATCCATCAAGTTGACATCTCCAGGTTCATCGACTACATTGACAACTTTCATAAATCCATCAAGATGATATCTCATATCTCTACCTCGTCCTTCACTTTTCTTGATCTGATCATCTCCCTTGGTACCTCCAGCCTCCACACTTCCATCTTATATAAACCCACAGACGCCCACTGTTATCTTCTCTACACCTCGTCTCATCCATCTCACTGTTATCTTCTCTACACCTCTTCTCATCCATCTCACTGTTATCTTCTCTACACCTTGTCTCATCCATCTCACTGTTATCTTCTCTACACCTCTTCTCATCCATCTCACTGTTATCTTCTCTACACCTTGTCTCATCCATCTCACTGTTATCTTCTCTACACCTTGTCTCATCCATCTCACTGTTATCTTCTCTACACCTCGTCTCATCCATCTCACTGTTATCTTCTCTACACCTTGTCTCATCCATCTCACTGTTATCTTCTCTACACCTCATTTCATCCATCTCACTGTTATCTTCTCTACACCTCGTCTCATCCATCTCACTGTTATCTTCTCTACACCTCGTCTCATCCATCTCACTGTTATCTTCTCTACACCTTGTCTCATCCATCTCACTGTTATCTTCTCTACATCTCGTCTCATCCATCCCACTGTTATCTTCTCTACACCTCGTCTCATACATCTCACTGTTATCTTCTCTACACCTTATCTCATCCATCTCACTGTTATCTTCTCTACACCTTGTCTCATCCATCTCACTGTTATCTTCTCTACACCACGTCTCATCCATCTCACTGTTATCTTCTCTACACCTCGTCTCATCCATCTCACTGTTATCTTCTCTACACCTTATCTCATCCATCTCACTGTTATCTTCTCTACACCTTGTCTCATCCATCTCACTGTTATCTTCTCTACATCTTGTCTCATCCATCTCACTGTTATCTTCTCTACACCTTGTCTCATCCATCTCACTGTTATCTTCTCTACACCTTGTCTCATCCATCCCACTGTTATCTTCTCTACACCTCGTCTCATCCATCTCACTGTTATCTTCTCTACACCTTGTCTCATCCATCCCACTGTTATCTTCTCTACACCTTGTCTCATCCATCCCACTGTTATCTTCTCTACACCCCGTCTCATCCATCTAACTGGTATTTTCTCTACACCACGTCTCATCCATCTCACTGTTATCTTCTCTATACCTTGTCTCATCCATCTCACTGTTATCTTCTCTACACCACGTCTCATCCATCTCACTGTTATCTTCTCTACACCTTGTCTCATCCATCTCACTGTTATCTTCTCTATACCTTGTCTCATCCATCCCACTGTTATCTTCTCTACACCCCGTCTCATCCATCTAACTGGTATTTTCTCTACACCACGTCTCATCCATCTCACTGTTATTTTCTCTACACCACGTCTCATCCATCTCACTGTTATCTTCTCTACACCACGTCTCATCCATCTCACTGTTATCTTCTCTATACCTTGTCTCATCCATCTCACTGTTATCTTCTCTACACCACGTCTCATCCATCTCACTGTTATCTTCTCTACACCTTGTCTCATCCATCTCACTGTTATTTTCTCTACACCTCGTCTCATCCATCCCACTGTTATCTTCTCTACACCTCGTCTCATCCATCCCACTGTTATCTTCTCTACACCTCGTCTCATCCATCCCACTGTTATCTTCTCTACATCTCGTCTCATCCATCTCACTGTTATCTTCTCTACACCTCGTCTTATCCATCTCACTGTTATCTTCTCTACACCTCGTCTCATCCATCTCACTGTTATCTTCTCTACACCTTGTCTCATCCATCCCACTGTTATCTTCTCTACACCTCGTCTCATCCATCTCACTGTTATCTTCTCTACACCTCGTCTCATCCATCCACTGTTATCTTCTCTACACCTCGTCTCATCTATCCCACTGTTATCTTCTCTACAAGATCATTTTATGGGGTAAGTCACGGAGAAGGTCACTTCAACCATTTTGTTCCTGGACATAGTTTTTACTTCTCTCCACACTAGGTCAAGGTTTTCCACGACTTCTCTTCTCTATCTAAAACTAGGCCTTCCTCGCTTTCTCTTCTACTGTGAGTTCCATGACAGTGCCTGTCTTGCTATGTTGGCATCAAGTTTTCATAGTGTGTCCAATCCATGTCTATGTTCAATCTGTTCCTCTGTTAACCCTCTTTTATTTTTTTTTCCCAGATATCTTAATTTTTCTTTTTCTGTCTTCATTATTCTCATTGTATTTTACTTGCGGTTTTCAGACAACGGCGTGTGTGTCTAAACCTGCCTCTCATCATCATTTAGTGGCGTCTCCGCATTGAAGAATGTCTACTGTGGAACGCTAATCTACTCTCTCTATCTCTCTTGCTTTGATAGTGTAGTATATCATAGGCTGACTTTTCAATCTTTTGATGTTGCTAGTCCAGCAGTCTTGGTAAACCTCTACATCTTTTACCTTGTATTTTCCCCTCCAAGATTACTTTTAGTAGACTGCTGTGTCTTTTAACAAGGCCCTAAAACCTCATTTGTCTTGTTTGAATTATGTTTACTAGTCCTGTTCGCTTTAAACTCCAAAATTGCAGAACACACTCGACAGTCACCCAACATGAACTGCTCAGTTTGAGACACATTGTGACTCGAAGATTTACCTCTGACTAAATTAATAATAATATAATAAAATAGAATAAAAGTGTAGCGTCCCTCTTGTTTATTCCTATTTATTATTATTTATATTCCTCATCACTAACTGGAAAGCGCAAGTTGCGTATCGATAACGGACTGGCTTGGCGATTATGTAAACGTAAGTAGAAGCACAATTTCACAGCTTTGTGTTCTTCATTGGACCCGACTAATAAAGGAATACCTACCAGACTCATTGAGTTG
Organism: Megaustenia siamemsis; assembly: GCA_032433765.1. Taxonomy (NCBI): domain Eukaryota; kingdom Metazoa; phylum Mollusca; class Gastropoda; order Stylommatophora; family Ariophantidae; genus Megaustenia; species Megaustenia siamemsis. The sequence continues at coordinate 29,108,110 of JAVIAB010000104.1, read as the reverse complement.
GGAAAAGTTAATGACAATGAGGAGAAGTACTGGCACCCTCACCCTTCGACGCTGCAGCCCCTGTGATATCTCATATATTAATTACTTCATACGTGTGCCTATTTCCATTTTGGTTTAGTGAAGGTTAAATATCATTTTACTTGTCTCTAAACATTACCAATCGGACTTCCGGTTAGTATGACGGATAGGCGACAGGAACCGTTGAGGCTATGTTTAAAAAGTGTTCCTTGTTCCAGTTTCCTCTTACTCCACCAAGTCCGACTTGTTGCCGGATGGTGCTCTGTGCACACCGTGAGCTGCGCATTTCATCTAGATCGTGTTTCGATATTCCTATGGCTTACCACGAATGATGATTTCGTGTGACGAAGAAAAGCTCGGCTGCGTTCAACTTTCGGTGCGGCTACGCCTTATGTTTTATTGGCATGTGCGGTAGACGCTAAGATTGAGGATTGCAGCTGCCTTTCTTTGTTTCGATCCTTCAGTGCGATGAGATGTTAATTCGGATGATTCCACTGGCACGGCTAATTAAGCAATTATGGATTTTAATTCGTTTGCAGTGATACCGAGTCATTCGACTAACTCATCATCATCTTCATGTACCATACCGGTTGGCGTAGGCGATCATGTCCTTCCACAATCTTCTATCTACAGTGCATCATATAAATTATTTTGTTGACTGTTTTCCATGCCATGACACCAAGCCATCCAGTATTTTCTCTCTTTGTCGTCCGCGATCTCTCTTTCCTTTCTATTTTTTTCGACTAATTACATAGCTACTACAATACCAATCACTATTGTGTCCGGTGGACTGACCAGCAGTTTCCTCCAACAATAACTTCTTTATTTGTATTTCAGTTCTTGTTTTACTCTGTTTTGGTTTAACTTCCTCTTGCAATATAATCCCCTAGCCTTTTTGTCACAAAAAGAAACAAAATTTGTTTTAAAAAACATATTGATAATTAAATACATGTCCAGTGTTTCATGATCAGCAGCATGGAGGCTGGGTAGTGTTGACTACGTTGTGGTCAATGTGAGGTGAACACTGACGGTTCAAGCCAGGCGTTGACCTCACTTCTATGGGTGGTCTAGAGGTACGACGATGGGCTCCGAACAGGCAAGGACCTAGATTGAAAGCCCACCAGAAGCGATGGGGATTTCCCAAAAAAATAGGAACAATTAATCCGTGTTTCTTTATGACGTCACCCTCACGTGATGTCTTGGGTAGTGAGATCCGATGTCTAGCCTCTCGGATAACGGCAATAAACAGGAGGTACCGTGTGCACTCGCGCACGTTAAAGAATCCTTGGCAGTTAAAATCGAAAAGAGTAGGACATAAATATGGCCGCTGTCAGGGCAAAGTTGTCATCAAAAACCTACCCACATCGTGGATCCCAGGCCGTGCAATGGAGTTCGTGCACGTGATCCTGCATTCTCCTCGGATGTTCTCGAGATTCTCGAGTGGGATATTGGGGCACCTTTGGGTTCGTCCGGTGTGCAGTGCCCATGACCCTAACAACAACAACAACAACAACAACAACAATAACAACAGCAGTATATAGAACCTTCTGCTCTTTTTTTAGCCGTAATATGGTCTTGAACCGTTTACAGTGGTGACATTGAGCATGAGACAAAATGTATCGTCTGTTTCCTATAGGGCTAGACACTTGTTCTCATTTAAAACAAAGAGCAGGAGAAACTCGGTAAAGCTACATCGTTTCTCACATTTTTTAAAGCGGTTTTCTGTAAACGACAGACCAGCATGGTTCAGCGTTGTCACCGCCTAACTTGAATAGAACATTATTGTGAGATGCGAGAGTTGAACGTCGACACCGGTAGAGGACAGACCGATATAGAAACGTCACACACTAACACAAATGTGCCATTATCATCTGGTCTCAAACATTATCTCACCCCGGGATCTTTTGTAATCGATTCTGGATGCATTGGTCCAGGAATTATTAACTGGGCATCAAATTGATTTATCACCGGCCCGGCTTGTCTAATGCAACCAGGTAATTGTGGAATAAGGGGAAAGTGGTAGGCCACATCTTTATGTAGATGAGGGACAGGGCAACATCACAACTACGCTGCGGCTCATTAGGCCTTCAGCTGGAACAATGGACTATATATATCATCATCATCGTCATCATTATCAAGTACCGGGCCTACTGGCGTTGGTGATCATGTCTCTCCACAACTTTCGATCACGACAGTTATTTATCATTTCTATTGTTGACCTTCTGCCAAGCCATTCTCTTAAGCTGTCTGGTATCTGATCTCTTTGCTTCCCTCTATCTATTCGTCCCTCATTTATCTAAGTTGTTACAATATATTCCAGCTGTTCCCTTCTCATTACATGGCCAAAAAGTTATGATAGTTTCTCCCTAATATTGAAAAGTAGCTCTCTTTTTGCTTTGGCCTCTTTCAGGAAGTTTTCATTACTCTTCTTAGCTGTCCATGGTATTCTCAACATTCTTCTGTAAAACCAAATTTCTACAGACTCAAGTGATTTTCTTGTATGTTGTCTTATTGTCCATGATTACCATCCATATGTTAAGACTGGCTCTATATAACATTTAAGAACACTTTTTCTTGTTTCTATTGTAAAAAAAAAAAAAATTGTACAGTATCTTCCTCATTTTTTGGCAAGCTTCTTTTGCCTGAGCCATTCTGCATCTCACCTCTGTTGTACATCTACCATCTGAGGTTAACAATGTTCCCAGATATATACATTCATTGACCTGTTTGAATATTGTTCCATGTGTGCTACATAGTGGGGAGTGAACATTGATATGTACAAATGAGCAAGATAAAAGACAGAGAACGACAGAGACAAGGGAGGAAGGAAGTTCGGTTAGGTTCAGGGTTTACTGCAGTCCTAACCCTAATCCAGTGATCTTCTGATGAAAGATTAGAGAACGACCGGATAATGTGCAAGGGGACGTTACTCCGAACAGAAACCATTTAGGTGGCTAAACTCGTAAATTACTTTAAAAAGAAATTAATTAAAAAATAATACACAACAGAAATAATTTAAGTAGCTAAACTCGTAAATTACTTTAATTTAAAAAGAAATTAATTAAAAACTTACATTTCATCAATAGCATCTTTTGTCACATTCATAAGTGTAATCCACAGAATTCAACTTGAATTTCGTAATAGGCCTAAATATGTGATTTTAATGAGATTATTTACTAAATAAAAAAAATAGTATATGCTACCGAGTGTGTTAAATGTTGTTGGTGTGTTCTTGAGTTGATATATCCAGTTTGAAAACACACAGTTTGTTCAACACAAAATGTGGGAAAACAGCTTGGTGGTGGTGTTTTATTAAGGGAAATAATTCACACAACTCGTGTTGCTAAAAATATAGAAGAAGAAAGAGTGGGGTTTTTTTCACGTTAAAAGTATGCTTTTTGTTTGTGTTATTGAGTGAGATATCAGCGTCGCGATAACAAGGGATGTGTGCTGTAGTCACGTGGGGAGAATAAAGTAGGTGAGGGAGGGATGGTGGAAAGGGAGTGGGGGGGGTTGGACGGTTCTGTGAGCCGTTCTCTCTCTCTCTCCCTCCCTCCCTCTCTATCTCGGTCGTTGATCGATTCGTAGCGTGGAGGGGCGAGTTGAACAGTCGCACGCGGTGGTCGGGATGGTGCACCTGGTGTAGGTGTGTCAGCGGAAGTAGGAGTCGCCGTGGTGGAGAGGGCGAGGTGTTGATGTGTGTATGAATGGAGGAGACAAATAATAATAAATAAATATTATTATAGAGGGAAACTTCCGAGGCGACAATTCAGGGAATTATAGGAGGAGGGGTATGTACTACAGAACTCAGAAAAAATGACAAATAAACAACAACAGGAAAAAAACAAAAATCGGCTTCTCGTGGCAAGGCGCAGTGCCATGGAGTACGGGTTCTATCCTGCTTCTGACCATAGATTGTTTTTTTTTTTTTCTGTTGTTGTTTATTTGTCATTTTTTTCTGAGTGCTAACACATACCTCTTCCTTCTATAATTCCCCAATTCTATGAATGGAGGAGAAAGGGAACGGAGGGGTTGGAGTAGTGAGACTTCTTTTGCTTCTTTCCTTCCTCATTTGCCTTTCAGCGTCGAGGGAAGATATAATTTGTGGCCTTTTGCTCTTCTGTTCGCCACTGCTGCTGTTATGTTTCCTGGTGTTTCTAATATTCCGTCGATCAATGTTTTTCGTGGTCGACTCTTGAGTCTGGTATTCTTGCAACGTTTATTGAAGGCTCGTTGTGTTTTGATCGTTCTGCCTTGTCACGTGGCCAAACCATTTTATCTGTTGTTTCTTTATATATTCTATGGCGGGGGCTATTATTAGCTTTTTTGTCAGTTCTTCATTTCTGATCTTATCTCTCAGGCTGTTTCCTGCCATTCGTCTAACACATTTCATCTCTGTAGAGGCTATTTTTTTCTTATTGTCCTTGCATCTAGGGTCCAGGTCTGGCATTGGTAGCACAACTTTAGAATTAATATTGTATCGTACAGTGCCCGTTTTGCTTCTAGCGTTATTTCCTTGTTGGACAATAGTGGTTGTAGCTAATGATTTAACAAGCAATGATTTGAACTGCCAAGATATTTGAATTCCTCCACCTGTTTTACTTGCATGCCTTCTATAGTTATGTTAATCATAGTATTTGGCATTGGCTGAACTAACTTGTAGAAGGGATTTCTTTAACAAGGGATTGATTCCCACGTCATGGCGCTGGAAACAAAACTAATTCGACCATACCAGCAAAGATAAAAGGAGAAAGAGAAACCGGTGAGATAAGAAATCTTGCAGCGAAGTGCAAAGACACGACAGAACGGAACTTTCAACGAGATGGTTTCATCGCACTTGTCCGCATCAGCCCCCGTTACACCAACCAAGTCAGTGTTCACCCTAAAGTGAAATAATAATAAATGGATATTATTCTAGAGGGAAACTTCCGAGGCAATAGATTAACGAATCAATTCAGATAAAGAAGTATGTTTACAGCACTCGGAAAAAACGACAAATAATCAAACACAGAAAATAAACAAAGAACAATATATGGACCTAAGCAGGATCGAACCCGTACTCAGTGGCATAGCGCCTTGCCACGAAAAGCCAAACGCTAGGGAACACTGCCACTAGCTACCTGGAAGGTTCGATCCTGCTTCGGTCCATATATTGTTCTTTGTTTTAAGTGTTCACCCTGATCGTTCATGCTGTTATATTGAACATGTTCCTCTCTGTAAAAATGGCGCGCAGCTGAAAAATGCCCAAACGGCCGTCACGAGCAGCATGAACCCACCTGGACCAATGTCATGTTCTTCTAACAGTGGCCGCTAATCGTCGTTGACTTGTGCACAAAGACATACAGAAGAAAAGGCCAACGGGATAGTCTTCATCTGTCCTTCGCCTATAGTACATTGTCTACATCTGCAAAGTCGTTCATTGTATAAATGTTACTGTTTTTTGTAATTCTTGCAGTGGCCCATATAGTTTTGTATGTAGTGTTGTATCTAGGGGCCAATAGATTTCCCTCAGTCTACTATATTCAGTACAGTCTTGAAGTATGTGTTCAGCAGTCTGGGGCGCCTGTAGTGTTGTATCTATGGACCAATGGATTTTCCTCAGTCTACTATATTCAGTACAGTCTGGAAGTGTGTGTTCAGCAGTCTGGGACACCTGTCCACATGTACGTGGGGCTGAGGTGCCAATCTTGAATTGTGTATACTTGTGACTACGGGGTCGATTCATCCTCTTATCTGTGGTCACCTCATCAGCTCCCATTAGTATCACCGGTGGTTTCGTGTTAACGATATGATTGTTAAGTGAGAACCATGCAACTGATGCTCCACACCAGGGAAAGGTGCGACGAGTTCGTCTTGCATTGTGGAGGCGATTCCCCGTCTGTCTCTTCCCTGTCGATATACCAGAATATCATCAGCAAAAGTCATAGTTCTTCCCCTCCCATCCAGCTGTTGGGCCGTGATCGTTATTGTGTACACGTTAAATAGAACTGGTGACAATGGTGAGCCTTGTGGCAGCCCTGGACAAATGGATGTTGGCTCGGATGATCAACTTCCACATCTGAGTATCTAAGGGAAGAGACAAAGTGGAAGACCAAAATATTTTTGGAGAAGACATGGAAGCAGAGATGAACATGTTGGAGAAGACATGGAAGCAGAGATGAAGATGTTGGAGAAGACATGGAACAGAGATGAAGATGTTGGAGAAGACATCAAATGGTCTGAAAATAATAAAAAAAAAAAAACAGAACGGTTTGGAAAGTATTTGTTGAAGACCTATGCTCCATTGGAAGTTAAAAGTATTTGTTGAAGATCTATGTTGCACAGGCAGCTGAAAGTGTTTGTTTAAAACCAATAGTCCACAGGGAGCTGAAAGTGTTTGTTGAAAACCTATGCACCACAGGGAGCTGAAAGTGTTTGTTGAAGACCTATACTCCACATGCAGCTAAAAGTGTTTGTTGAAAACCAATAGTCCACAGGGAGCTGAAAGTGTTTGTTTAAAACATGTGTTCCACAGGGAGCTGAAAGTGTTTGTTTAAAACATGTGTTCCACGGGGAGCTGAAATTGTTTCTTTAAAACATGTGTTCCACGGGGAGCTGAAAGTGTTTCTTTAAAATATGTGTTCCACAGGGAGCTGAAAGTGTTTCTTTAAAACATGTGTTTCACGGGGAGCTGAAAGTGTTTCTTTAAAACATGTGTTACACGGGGAGCTGAAAGTGTTTCTTTAAAACATGTGTTCCACAGGGAGCTGAAAGTGTTTCTTTAAAACATGTGTTCCACAGGGAGCTGAAAGTGTTTCTTTAAAACATGTGTTCCACAGGGAGCTGAAAGTGTTTCTTTAAAACATGTGTTCCACAGGGAGCTGAAAGTGTTTCTTTAAAACATGTGTTCCACGGGAAGCTGAAAGTGTTTCTTTAAAACATGTGTTCCACAGGGAGCTGAAAGTGTTTCTTTAAAACATGTATTCCACAGGGAGCTGAAAGTGTTTCTTTCAAACATGTGTTCCACAGGGAGCTGAAAGTGTTTCTTTAAAACATGTATTCCACAGGGAGCTGAAAGTGTTTCTTTAAAACATGTGTTCCACAGGGAGCTGAAAGTGTTTCTTTAAAACATGTGTTCCACAGGGAGCTGAAAGTGTTTCTTTAAAACATGTGTTCCACGGGGAGCTGAAAGTGTTTCTTTAAAACATGTGTTCCACAGGGAGCTGAAAGTGTGTGTTGAAAACATGTGTTCGACGGGGAGCTGAAAGTGTTTCTTTAAAACATGTGTTCCACAGGGAGCTGAAAGTGTTTCTTTAAAACATGTATTCCACAGGGAGCTGAAAGTGTTTCTTTAAAACATGTGTTCCACGGGGAGCTGAAAGTGTTTCTTTAAAACATGTGTTCCACAGGGAGCTGAAAGTGTTTCTTTAAAACATGTGTTCCACAGGGAGCTGAAAGTGTTTCTTTAAAACATGTGTTCCACGGGGAGCTGAAAGTGTTTCTTTAAAACATGTGTTCCACGGGGAGCTGAAAGTGTTTCTTTAAAACATGTGTTCCACAGGGAGCTGAAAGTGTTTCTTTAAAACATGTGTTCCACGGGGAGCTTAAAGGTAGAAGAAGAAAGAAGGTACAATCTGCCTCTAAAGTTACACCACAGATATTGTAATATATCTTAAATAGGTAACCCCTTAGACCAACTATGCAATAACTTCCAGAGAGTAGTCATTCAGTTGATACCATCATACTGTAATATACACGGGAACGAACGCGCAGACAAATTAGCTAAAGAGGGAGAGAGATTACCTCAAGAGAACCATCCGCTCAGTTATGATGAAGCCAAATCCATCCTCAAAGGTCAGTTCCATGAAAAATGTAAACGAGAACACCCAAAGCATAACTAGAGTGACGGATACCACCAACTATCAAGCAGGGATCAAGTCATCATACTTCGCCTACGCACTGGCCACAACAGAATGAGAAATCACATGTTCACCAAATTCAAAATAGGTACAACCAGCCTATGCCACTGTACACTGGACAATATGACTACAAAACATGTTCTACAGGATTGCCCCCAGTACACAGACCTGAGAAGAGCAATGTGGTCCACACCCACCTCCCTGGAAGAGAAACTCTACAGGGCAACCGAATCACTTAAAGGGAGAGCTGCCTTCATAAGAGAGTCCGGAATCCTAGTGTGAATGAGCCATGGTCGCAGAAGAAGAAGAAATTGGTAGCCTACAAATGGTTACAACTGAAAAAAGTAATCTCGGAAACCAGAGCATTTTGGAATTGTAATTATTTTATGTTTCCCCGAAGTCTCCAGCCCACAGTTGTTTGAGCTGGGATGTTTTCATGTTTGAGGCATTTTGGTCGTTGACCCGTGGATTGTTTGGTCGTTGACCCGTGGATTGTTTGGTCGTTGACCGTGGATTGTTTGGTCGTTGAATTGTGGCTTGATTGGTCGTTGACCCGTGGATTGTTTCGTCGAGTAACTTAAAGGGACAGCTGGGGGGATTTGAGAGGAGAAGAGATCGTGGAAAGAAGAGAGAAAAGACAGAAGAGATTTGAAGAGAATGATTCGGTGTGACGTCAACAATGGAAGCAGCCAAAACCACCTTCGGGAATTTGAGATGAAGAAGAAAGAAAAGAAAGGGAAGAAAAATAAGGGGAAACAGAAGGAAACGGAAAAAAGGACAAGTAGGGGAAGAAGAAGAAAGAAAAGAAAAAAAGCGTGGAGGGGCGAAAAAGAAGAAAGAAAAGAAGAAGAGGGGATAGAAGACGAAGTGGAAAAAAGAGTGGAAAAAAAGAGGAAAAATTAAAGGAGAAGAAGAAGAACGAAACGAAAAAAAGGAAGAGGTGAGGAAAAAGAAGAAAGAAAAGAAGTGGAAGAAGAAATCACAGAATCATGAACCCATTTTGTTGGGCGGGGTGTAGTGGGAAACGTTAAGTTGCGATCACCAACCCAGCACTCTAGCCCTACTCTAAAGATGTGTTAGGAAAGAAGGAATCGTGCTCATCATTTGCAGTTACTGATAAAATGCTTCATTTGAAATGTTGACACTTCTGGACGTCAACAAAGGGAGTTAAGCTTATAATGTTTCGCTCAAATAGTGACGTGTATTACTTCCCTGTGATTGCAAATCGACCTACTGCAGCATTGCTAGAGTAACCATCATCATCAAGTATCAAGCGTGCTGGTGTAGGTGATCATGTCTCTCCACAACTTCCGATCTCGGCAGTTATTTATCATTTCTGTTGTTCACCTTCTGCCAAGCCATTCTCTTAAGCTGTCTGGTATCTTTTCTCTTTGCTTCCCTCTATCTCTTCGTCCCTCAAATTTCCCAGTTGTCACAATATATGTAACTGCTATTCCCATCTCGTTACATGGCCAAACAGCTATGATTGTTTCTTCCTAATATTGGAAATTAGCTATCTTTTTGTTTTGGCCTCTTTCAGAACGTTCTCAATACTATTCTTAGCTGGCCATGGTATTCTCAACATTCTTCTGTAAAACATTTCTACAGACTCCAGTGATTTTCTTTTCTATTGTCCTATTGTCCATGCTTCACGTCCATATGTTATGACTTTCTCTATATACTATTTAAGAACTTTTTCTCATTTCTTTTGTCAGAAATAGATTGCACAATACCTTCCTCATTTTTTTTTTGGAAAGCTGTTTTTGCCTGAGCCAATCTGCATCTCACCTCTGTTGGACATCTACCATCTCACCTCTGTTGGACATCTACCATCTCACCTCTGTTGGACATCTACCATCTCACCTCTGTTGGACATCTACCATCTCACCTCTGTTGGACATCTACCAAATGAGGTTAACATTGTTCCCAGATATTTAAATTCATTACCTGTTTTAATATTGTTCCACTTATCTTCATTGAGCATTGGGATTAAGTCTTTTTCTTTGTTGCTACCATTGCTTCTGTCTTTTTCCTATTAAAGCTGAGTCCTTTGTTTTTGCTTTCCTTCACTATAATGTCTAACATTTCTTGTAACTCATTTTCACTCTTAGCGATTAAGACTGTATCATTATATTTATATTATGACCTCCAATTGTTATTCCAGGCATGCCCCTGATGGATCTTAAAATAATCTCACTATACATGTTAAATACATGCAGGAGACTAACTAACAGGAGACTCTTTATACAGTTTTCCTGCAGTAGGCATTCTGATCATCAGAAGCGGGCCCGGCGAGTGTTTTGACCATTTAGCTTCTTGTCACTCTGTGGAGGGCTTGTGCGTTTGTCATGACTTGTTGTAATGGGACATTTAGTATTTATAACTTTGCAAAAGATATAGCCATAGTCACATTTTGAGAAAACTCCGCGTAACCCTGCTAGTGTGACGTGCACATGTTTGCGAGTAGCGGCTATTATGGATATGATTGCACTAGTCATCTGTAGCTCCCAAAAATTGTGTTATTGAGTTATTGAGTTATTAGCGGGTCATCATCAATGCACTCCGAACATGTCTATAGGTACTCAGATCTCCTTCTCAGTAAGTCGCGCAGTGTCCATCGACTGACGACTCCAGTTCTGTGTTGGTTGATTAGTCTTCTTACACGGCCACTAAGTTTCTCGTTTCTGGCTGTGCCCATCTTAACTCTCATCTCTTTCATCCGAAGGAATGACGTGGACTCATGGTTGTCGAAGTCATGTGTCCTTCCCACCTCCTGGAGGGCATTGATGATGTCCGCCCGATCCATTGGTTAACCGTCCTCAACAATAGCGCAGCTAGCCACCCTGTCCGTCCTTTCATTACCCCGCACTCCCCCGCACGTCCTGGGACGTAGACAAATGTCGCGAAAATTACCTTGACCGGTGATGTCACGCTAATTGGGTTGGTCGCAGGCTTTTTTAAAGACTTTTCCCGTACGCTTCGACGCACCATGCGCCATGCCGATTTCGGTCACGTACGTTTAGCCGCACAGAGCGTCATCAAACCATATTCTTTTTATATGTCTTGTATCATTTTGGTATTGTTGAAATATTATTTCTTGTCTAATGATCTAAACATTCATATCTAATATGTTCAGTGTTTGATAAATATAAACATGTAGATTAATGTTTCAAAACATGAACAATTTTGTCTCTGAAACCTCTACCGCTAAATTGATAGAAACCTTCCGTACTGAGAGAGTTAATAGTCGAATGTGGTAGAGCCCTCGAATGTGGTAGAGCACTCGAATGTGGTAGAGCCCTCGAATGTGGTAGAGCACTCGAATGTGGTAGAGCCCTCGAATGTGGTAGAGCACTCGAATGTGGTAGAGCACTCGAATGTGGTAGAGCCCTCGAATGTGGTAGAGCACTCGAATGTGGTAGAGCCCTCGAATGTGGTAGAGCACTCGAATGTGGTAGAGCCCTCGAATGTGGTAGAGCACTCGAATGTGGTGGAACACTCGAATGTGGTAGAACACTCGAATGTGGTAGAACACTCGAATGTGGTAGAACACTCGAATGTGGTAGAACACTCGAATGTGGTAGAACACTCGAATGTGGTAGAACACTCGAATGTGGTAGAACACTCGAATGTGGTAGAGCACTCGAATGTGGTAGAGAACTCGAATGTGGTAGAGCACTCGAATGTGGTAGAACCCTCGAATGTAGTAGAGCCCTCGAATGTGGTAGAGCACTCTAAGCGATATTACCTGTTAATTGCCATATTGCCAAAGGGGTGATGAAGAACAGTAGAAGCACATGAACAGATTGAGCCACATTGGGGGCACTGTTTACTTTGCCGGTCTGTGATAACGAGATGAAGTTACCAAAGTGGAATGTCAGGTGGTCTGAAAACTGCCAGCTGCTCCCTTTCGATACAAGGTCGTGGCATAGTTTTAAGACTTTTTAAATGAAAATAAGTTGAAATCAAAGGGAGTCACATAACATATATTAAAATTAGTTGAATTTAAATTGTATGTGTAGGGGAGGGACGGTATTTTAAATTTGAAGTATAAAGTATTTCCAAAGTATTTCTTGCCTGTTTAGTGTTGATGTTGTTTACTTCTTGTCCTGTTTAGTGTTGATGTTGTTTATTTCTTATCCTGTTTAGTGTTGATGTTGTTTATTTCTTGTCCTGTTTAGTGTTGATGTTGTTTATTTCTTATCCTGTTTAGTGTTGATATTGTTTATTTCTTGTCCTGTTTAGTGTTGATGTTGTTTATTTCTTGTCCTGTTTAGTGTTGATGTTGTTTACTTCTTGTCCTGTTTAGTGTTGATGTTGTTTACTTCTTGTCCTGTTTAGTGTTGATGTTGTTTATTTCTTATCCTGTTTAGTGTTGATATTGTTTATTTCTTGTCCTGTTTAGTGTTGATGTTGTTTATTTCTTGTCCTGTTTAGTGTTGATGTTGTTTATTTCTTGTCCTGTTTAGTGTTGATGTTGTTTATTTCTTGTCCTGTTTAGTGTTGATGTTGTTTACTTCTTGTCCTGTTTAGTGTTTATGTTGTTTACTTCTTGTCCTGTTTAGTGTTTATGTTGTTTATTTCTTATCCTGTTTAGTGTTGATATTGTTTATTTCTTGTCCTGTTTAGTGTTGATGTTGTTTGTTTCTTGTCCTGTTTAGTGTTGATGTTGTTTATTTCTTGTCCTGTTTAGTGTTTATGTTGTTTACTTCTTGTCCTGTTTAGTGTTGATGTTGTTTAATTCTTGTCCTGTTTAGTGTTGATGTTGTTTATTTCTTATCCTGTTTAGTGTTGATATTGTTTATTTCTTGTCCTGTTTAGTGTTGATGTTGTTTATTTCTTGTCCTGTTTAGTGTTGATGTTGTTTATTTCTTGTCCTGTTTAGTGTTGATGTTGTTTATTTCTTGTCCTGTTTAGTGTTGATGTTGTTTATTTCTTGTCCTGTTTAGTGTTGATGTTGTTTACTTCTTGCCCTGTTTAGTGTTTATGTTGTTTATTTCTTATCCTGTTTAGTGTTGATATTGTTTATTTCTTGTCCTGTTTAGTGTTGATGTTGTTTGTTTCTTGTCCTGTTTAGTGTTGATGTTGTTTATTTCTTGTCCTGTTTAGTGTTGATGTTGTTTACTTCTTGTCCTGTTTAGTGTTTATGTTGTTTACTTCTTGTCCTGTTTAGTGTTTATGTTGTTTATTTCTTATCCTGTTTAGTGTTGATATTGTTTATTTCTCGTCCTGTTTAGTGTTTATGTTGTTTATTTCTTGTCCTGTTTAGTGTTGATGTTGTTTATTTCTTGTCCTGTTTAGTGTTGATGTTGTTTACTTCTTGTCCTGTTTAGTGTTGATATTGTTTATTTCTTGTCCTGTTTAGTGTTGATGTTGTTTATTTCTTGTCCTGTTTAGTGTTGATGTTGCTTATTTCTTGTCCTGTTTAGTGTTGATGTTGTTTACTTCTTGTCCTGTTTAGTGTTTATGTTGTTTACTTCTTGTCCTGTTTAGTGTTTATGTTGTTTATTTCTTATCCTTTTAGTGTTGATATTGTTTATTTCTTGTCCTGTTTAGTGTTGATGTTGTTTATTTCTTTTCATGTTTGGTGTTGATGTTGTTTATTTCTTGTCCTGTTTAGTGTTGATGTTGTTTACTTCTTGTCCTGTTTAGTGTTGATGTTGTTTACTTCTTGTCCTGTTTAGTGTTGATGTTGTTTACTTCTTGTCCTGTTTAGTGTTGATGTTGTTTACTTCTTGTCCTGTTTAGTGTTTATGTTGTTTACTTCTTGTCCTGTTTAGTGTTTATGTAGTTTACTTCTTCTCCTGTTTAGTGTTGATGTTGTTTATTTCTTGTTCAGCCTGGTGTTGATGTTGTTTATTTCTTGTTCAGCCTAGTGTTGATGTTGTTTATTTCTTGTCCAGCCTTGTGTTGATGTTGTTTATTTCTTGTTCAGCCTTGTGTTGATGTTGTTTATTTCTTGTCCAGCCTTGTGTTGATGTTGTTTATTTCTTGTCCAGCCTTGTGTTGATGTTGTTTATTTCTTGTTCAGCCTTGTGTTGATGTTGTTTATTTCTTGTTCAGTCTAGTGTTGATGTTGTTTATTTCTTGTCCAGCCTAGTGTTGATGTTTATTTCTTGTTCAGTCTAGTGTTGATGTTGTTTATTTCTTGTCCAGCCTAGTGTTGATGTTGTTTATTTCTTGTCCAGCCTAGTGTTGATGTTGTTTATTTCTTGTCCAGCCTAGTGTTGATGTTGTTTATTTCTTGTTGAGCCTAGTATTGATGTTGTTTATTTCTTGTTGAGCCTAGTGTTGGTGTTTATTTCTTGTTGAGCCTAGTGTTGGTGTTGTTTATTTCTTGTTGAGCCTAGTATTGATGTTGTTTATTTCTTGTTGAGCCTAGTGTTGGTGTTGTTTATTTCTTGTTGAGCCTAGTATTGATGTTGTTTATTTCTTGTTCAGCCTAGTGTTGATGTTGTTTATTTCTTGTTGAGCCTAGTGTTGATGTTGTTTATTTCTTGTTGAGCCTAGTGTTGATGTTGTTTATTTTTTGTTGAGCCTAGTGTTGATGTTGTTTATTTCTTGTTGAGCCTAGTGTTGATGTTGTTTATTTCTTGTTGAGCCTAGTGTTGATGTTGTTTATTTCTTGTTCAGTCTAGTGTTGATGTTTATTTCTTGTTCAGCCTAGTGTTGATGTTGTTTATTTCTTGTTCAGCCTAGTGTTGATGTTGTTTATTTCTTGTTCAGTCTAGTGTTTATGTTTATTTCTTGTTCAGCCTAGTGTTTATGTTTATTTCTTTCACTGAAACTGTTTCTTCCTATATCAGAAAACATAGAAAAAATCTAAAGCTTCAAAACAAGCCACATAAATGAAAAATAACATTTGCTAAGTTTAAAAAGTGCAATGAGTGACTAAGGAAAGCAGTGTGTAATAATTTGTGTTCCTCCAGTATGTGCTTCCTTGCATCAAACATGGACATTAGTGTCTTAGATCAATCTCATTATCAGCTGAAGGCAAACCTTGGAGTTTTGACCCAGAGAGTTACGGTTCTTTAGATGTGTTGGTTGGTTGGTTGGTGTGTTGCTTGATTAGTTGATTGCATGGTTTGGATGGTACACTGGTGGTCGATGTAGACGCTCCTTCCTGTATTGCTGGCCCTGGACTACATTGTCCTCGAGTTTCCGGAACAACCTCTTGCTGTTCGGTCCACCGCGTGTACCTTCCGTTGCTGGCCTAGTCTAGTACTGCCTAGCTTCTTTCGCGTCCATCTTCGTTGTCTTTGTACTGTTTTTCAGACTTAAATACCAAATATATATATAAAGTAAAGTGCCCCCGTCACGACGAATGGCGTATAGGGAATATGGTGTTAATGACCATATGTTTTGCAGACCTTCGGCACATGATTTTTGGGGTAATGTGGTCGGTATTGCGCACGTGTCGCTTTACTTTCCCAGAAAAAAAATCAGGTACTTATTTAAGGCTGGGTAAACCCGGATGTCGTCGGTTGCGATCGAACCCTACCTCTTGTCCTTTGTAGTCCAGTTTAATTATACATATATATATATATATATATATATGTGGATGTGAATCATTGACAATAGGACAATAGACAAGAAAATCAATGGAGTCTGTAGAAATGTAGTTTTACAGAAGAATATTGAGAATACCATGGACAGCTAAGAAGAGTAACGAAAACGTTCTGAAATAGGCCAAAACAAAAAAGAGAGCTAATTTCCAATATTAGGAAGAAACAATCATCATTTTTTTTTTGCATGTACTGAGAAGAGAACAGCTGGAATATATTGTAACAACTGGGAAAATTGAGGGACGAAGAGATAGAGGGAAGCAAAGAGGAAAGATACCAGACAGCTTAAGAGAATGGCTTGGCAGCAGGTCAATAACAGAAACGAAAAATAACTGTCGAGATCGAAAGTTATGGAGAGACGTGATCACCTACGCCAGTAGGCACGGTACTTGATGATGATGATGATGATGATGACGTCATATACCTATTTCCCATCCAATGGATTTTCTTCACGTCATCTTACCTATCTCACCCTGACCTTACCCCCCACCCCCCTCCCCACAACCTGACTCACTCTATCCGTGTTTACCACTTGTCTTCTAAACCCCGGGAGACCTTCTCTCTTAGAACACAGTTCCCTCCATTATCTCGTCCTTGACACTTCTTCACATATCCGGTGTTTGTCACTCTCTCCACACCGTTCCCAACCCTACATTTCCTTACATTCTTACATTATTACATTCTTACATTCTTACATTCAGTGCTACAAAACCAGCTGTGACTAACCAGTGAGCAATTCACGGCTTCCTCTTTTCTTGAACACGAGTGCTTGTTGTCAGCTCTCACCTGCATGTGGTAGCACAGGTAATACACAAGTCGAGGATTCAATCTCTGGGAGCGGTAACGTGGTCAGAACAACGCCAGGTGCCACACATATAGAGACTCGTTGGCTCTCAGTTAATGGAACCCGGAAACAATGTGACTCGGGCTGAATCTCACATCATCCGAGCCAGAGGTCGAGGGCAATAACCACTCGACCTCAGTAGTGGCTTCAACAAGTATGATGTGACGTATTTTTGTTGCTAAAAAATATGTAGAACTGGAGAATATAGGCCGCATGCTAGGATAAGTTCCTACGATATCTTCCTCTACCTTTCAACTCCTGTGGAGCATAGGTCTTCAACCCGTTCTGTTTCTTTGCCATTCTTTTGAGATCATTCCATTTCTACTCCATCATCTTCATCTTTTACCCATCTTCTCCAAGAATATTTTGGTCTTCTTCTGTGTCTTTTTCCATGGGGATTCCAAAAAAAGGCCTGTCGTGTAATACTCTTAATTGGCTTCTGCAGTGTGCGTCCTATCCAGCACCACCGTCTTCGTTGTATCTCTTTGTCCACTGATATTTGACTGGTGCTTTTCCATAAGTTTACGTTAGATAGTATATATAATATAAACGTTACGATTTTCTCCTGCCATTTACATCCTTTTATTCTGCGCAAGCATTCATTAAAAAGGTCTGTATCTTCGTGATTATCATGTTTGTTGTTCTCCATGTTTTACAGTCATATGACAGGACTGATTAACATTGGAGTTGAACATTTTTTTTTTAAATTTTACCTAATTTCTTTGGATCTCCATATGTTTTTTTAGTGCAATGAATGCTCCTCTTGCGTTTTGTATCCTTATTTTGGTATCATTCTCTGTTCCTCCTACTTTGTCTATATTACTGCCCAGATATATGTACGATTGTACGTCTAGAAGAGGTGTTTCTCCAATTGTTAGTTGGTTATTGCCAATTCCATTAATTCTCATAATTTTAGTTTAATCTCAGTTTATTTTCAGTCCCATCTGTTGTGATCTCTCATCAAGTATGCTCATTTTATCCTGCATTTGTTGATGGCTGTGTGATAGGAGAGCTATGTCATCAGCAAAGTCTAAATCATTAAGTTGTTTGGTCAGTGACCACTGGATTCCATTTCTGTTGTTTTGAGTTATTTTCATAATCAAATCTATGGCCAGTAGAAAGAGAAATGGAGACAGAAGGCATCCCTGCCTTACTCCTGTTCTTATTTCAAATGTATTGTAAGCTGCTCTTCATGCACAACACTATATTTGTTCCTTCATACATTGTTCTTATCAGGTTAATAAACTATATGGGGATACTGTAATGACCAGGTAGCTTCTAAAGTATTCCTCTGTCTAAACTATCAAATACCTTTTGGTAATCTGTGAATCCGATATAATGTTATGACATGTTCGGGTCATATTTTTTATTTCACCCATTCCTCCCCCCCCCTCCCCTTTTTGCCAGACAGGAAAAACAATTCTTTATTTAAATCAGTATCCACTTTATTTGAAGACCGAGGATAGGACGAGGTCAGTTAATCGCTCACGCGTTGAGTGATGAATTACAACTGTGCTGCTTAAAAAAGAAAAAGCCAGACTGCTAACTTCCTTACCGGATCTATTATTGCCTACGTGTGGATCCAATTACTTAACAAATTACCTAATTACTTACTTGATACAATAATACTTTTGACATCAACGCATTTATCATTTCAGGATAAACATTTTTAAGAGATTCAGAAATTTGACAAAATAAACTTTCTTTGAAGAGATTCAGATCCTCAAGGAAAAAGATATTCTGGGAGCCTTTGGCGATAAGAAAGGCGGAAACAGAAGCAGACTGCTTGAATGATGTAATCAACATCATTTGTTTATCATCAACACATTCTTCAAACACAGAGAGTGGCATTTATACACCTGGTACAGGTGCAATGACACAGCATGTAGAAGCCAGATAGATTTTATACTAATAAGAAAACAGAAGAAGAAAAGAGTAACCGACAGCAGAGCTGCCCTTAAGATAACAGACGAAACGGGCCACAAAATGGTTATGATCACACTCAAACATCCAAAACCAAAGAAAAGATACACAAGCAAACAAAAGAAGCACAAAGAACAGACAATAAAAATAAAACAATCAAAATATCAAGAATCTAGGAAAACCCTAGAGGGAAAACTAACAAAGGAATTCAAAAAACCCTCTAACGAAGTAAGCCCAGTAGAAGAAGAGAGGAAGCAGTTTTAAAAAAAAACATTAATCAACATCTCAAAAACAGTACGTGGAACGAAGCTAAGAACAAAAGAAGGGGGGAGGGGGGGGGGAAAGCACCTCGAGGTGGAACGAAGCAATCAGAGAAGCAATTAAAGAAAATAAAAACACTGTTTAAAAATAGAAGGGAGAATAAAAACCAAGAATATAAATAATATGCCTTAGCCAGGAAAATAAGGTAACATTTTTCCAAAGAAGCCAAGAAAAAGAATTGAACAGAATTCGGACAAAATATGAGCAGGGCCTTCAAGACAGCAATAGGAGATTTTTACAAAACAGTAAAAGCCACAATCCCTGTGTGTTACCAGGGCCCCATTATGAGGGAAGTAAAGAATAGTGACACTGTGACCTTCCAGGTATGTCGTTAGAGGCGACTAAGGAAGTTGATCGATGGCTTGACAAGCTGTCATTGTAAAAAGTATTGTTATGGAAACAGCGCCATAGATTTTAGAGCAGTGATCTCTGCAATATGTACCACTTTGGCACGCAAGGTTTCTGTTTTTGAGATTGTGGTTCTGCCCTATGTGCCGTCTTCGGCTCAAAAGTACAATAGATAAATAGAAAAGCCACAAGAACGAAAAAATAAAACGACGATCACACACGGCTCATAAATGACAAAGACAGACAGCAATACCAAGTACCCATACATATGCTACAAAGATGGACAGAATATTCTGAAGGATTATTAAACATGAAGCCAACTACCAATAAGACAACAAAAACTACCCCAGACTGTACAAACATTAATATATACTCAAGATGCAACAACGCTTGTCAAATCATTAGACAGCTATCACCACTATTGTCAAATCATCGGACAGCTATCACCACTATTGTCAAATCATTGGACAGCTATCGCCACTATTGTCAAATCATATGAAAAGCTATCGCCACTATTGTCAAATCATTAGCCAGCTATCGCCACTATTGTCAAATCATTAGCCAGCTATCGCCACTATTGTCAAATCATTGGACAGCTATCGCCACTATTGTCAAATCAATAGACAGTTATCGCCACTATTGTCAAATCATTAGACAGCTATCGCCACTATTGTCAAATCATTAGACAGCTATCGCCACTATTGTCAAATCATTAGACAGCTATCGCCACTATTGTCAAATCATCAGACAGCTATCGCCACTATTGTCAAATCATCAGACAGCTATCGCCACTATTGTCAAATCATTAGCCAGCTATCGCCACTATTGTCAAATCATTAGACAGCTATCGCCACTATTGTCAAATCATTAGACAGCTATCGCCACTATTGTCAAATCATTAGACAGCTATCGCCACTATTGTCAAATCATTAGACAGCTATCGCCACTATTGTCAAATCATATGAAAAGCTATCGCCACTATTGTCAAATCATCAGACAGCTATCGCCACTATTGTCAAATCATTAGCCAGCTATCGCCACTATTGTCAAATCATTAGACAGCTATCGCCACTATTGTCAAATCATTAGACAGCTATCACCACTATTGTCAAATCATTAGACAGCTATAACCACTATTGTCAAATCATTAGACAGCTATCACCACTATTGTCAAATCATTAGACAGCTATCACCACTATTGTCAAATCATTGGACAGCTATCACCACTATTGTCAAATCATTGGACAGCTATCACCACTATTGTCAAATCATTAGACAGCTATCACCACTATTGTCAAATCATTAGACAGCTATCGCCACTATTGTCAAATCATTAGACAGCTATCGCCACTATTGTCAAATCATTAGACAGCTATCGCCACTATTGTCAAATCATTAGACAGCTATCACCACTATTGTCAAATCATTAGACAGCTATCACCACTATTTTTCCAACAAGGAAATAACTCGAGCCAAAACGCGCACTCTACAATACAATCTACATCCCAACGTTGTGCTACCAATGTCAGACCTAGACTCTACAATACAATCTACATCCCAACGTTGTGTTACCAATGTCAGACCTAGACTCTACAATACAATCTACATCCCAACGTTGTGCTACCAATGCCAGACCTAGACTCTACAATAAAATCTACATCCCAACGTTGTGCTACCAATATCAGACCTAGACTCTACAATAAAATCTACATCCCAACGTTGTGCTACCAATGCCAGACCTAGACTCTACAATACAATCTACATCCCAACGTTGTGTTACCAATGTCAGACCTAGACTCTACAATACAATCTACATCCCGACGTTGTGCTACCAATGTTAGTCCTAGACTCTACAATACAATCTACATCCCAACGTTGTGCTACCAATGTCAGACCTAGACTCTACAATACAATCTACATCCCAACGTTGTGCTACCAATGCCAGACCTGGACCTTAGATCATCAGCATCAACTACCCGGCCTGCTGGCGTAGGTAATCATGTCTCTCCACAACTTCCGATCTCGACAGTTATTTATCATTTCTGTTGTTGACCTTATGTCAAGCCATTCTCTTAAGCTGTCTGGTATTTGTTCCTCTTTGCTTCCCTCTACCTCTTCGCCCCTCAATTTTCCCAGTTGTTACAATAAATTCCAGCTGTTCTCTTCTCATTTCATGGCCAAACAATGATGATTGTTTCTTCCTAATATTGGAAATTAGCTCTCTTTTTGCTTTGACCTCTTTCAGAACGTTTTAATTACTCTTCTTAGCTGTCCAAGGTATTCTCAACATTCTTCTGTAAAACCACATTTCTACAGACTCCAGTGATTTCCTTGACTGTCCATGTTTTATTTGTTGGAACATTCCCAATTGATTGTCAGTTCTTATGGCCGCTGTTTGTTGCCAGTACATGTTCTTTATTATTCTTAGATCTTTGCTGCCTACGTTTATGCTTTCCAAAAATTGTGATTATTTCTTGGTGCTTTACTTTCTTAAATGCTTTGGTATAATCTATGAAACATAGGTATAGATCTATTTTCACCTCTATGGATATTTCTACTAAAGATCTTATGGTGTATATGACATTGCTCGTTCCTTTACCTCTAACAAAAACACACTGCTCATCACTAATTACACCATAGATAGAAGAACAATAAGAAAAATAACCTCTACTGAGATGAATTGTGTTAGACGAATGATAGGAAACAGTCTGAGAGATAAGATCAGAAATGAAGAACTGACAAAAAAGCTAGGAATAGACCCCGCCATAGAATATATAAAGAAACAACAGATAAAATGGTTTTGTCACATGACAAGGCAGTGACCAAAACACAACACAATGAGCCTTCAATAAACATTGCGAGAATACCAGACCCAAGGGTCGACCAAGAAAAAGATGGATTGACGGAATATTAGAAGCACTAGGAAACATAATAGCAGCAGAAGCGAACAGAAGAGCAAAAGACCGCAAATTATATCTCCCTTCGCCGCTGAAAGGCAAATGAGGAAGGAAAGAAGAAGAAGAAGAAGTAACTAAACTCAGTACGTCAAGAAAAAAAATCTTTGAAGAGATTCAGTACTTCAAGAAAATAAAAACTGTTTTCCGTCAGCTTTCTCTGCTTGGAAATGGCTACAGGAGGCACACACTTCACCGATACGGGGATCATATATTGTTTCACAACAATCGGACAAATCCCCAAATGGCACCCGGAAAAAAATATATATTAAGCACCCAGAGCCTCAGGTAACTGATTGGTGATTGAGCTCCCTCATTATGAGAAAGGTCAGAGCTCAATTCCTGTAAGTGGTGTAATTTCTTGGTCGGATCAACAAGGCTACGTGATTTCTTAATCTTCCTTAAAATGAGAATCGAATGTGATTTGTGGGAAGCAATGGCGGCCTGGCGTGGCACCGGCCACATCAAATGAAAGTATGTCGTTGATTTTTTCTTATTATATTTATTATTGGTCACCAATGCTATATGCCCTCACACATCATCAGCACCTGGGGGGAACTTAAAACAGGGGGCAGGATTAATGTCGTACTTTTCTGATAGCTTGTTAGAAACAAGTGCGCTAACGTAGACTTCTAACCGCATATCTTTAAATCTAAATATAATTTTCCTGGAAAGCCCTTCATATCAACATATATAAAATGAGTAGAGAAATAGGTCACACATCTTAGTGTAACTTCCTGTTGTCAGTCATGGACCAATCACAAATGCTGAAAGGTCATCATTATGTGCTGGCGATACTAAACTGCGATATAGAGATATCTGTAAATCATCTCTGAAGGACTTCTGCATCTGTGAAAATGTCTGGGTACATCTGGCTTGTGACCCGTGGAGAGCATGTATAATGAATGGTATAACATCATTTAAGACTGTACTAAGGCAAAACTTAGAAGAGAAAAGACTCATGAAAAAGGATGGGAAACACTGTGGACCAATGGGCCTGACTTGTTTATTCTGTGGCCGTGTGTGTTTGTCAAACATTGGTAGAATTAGCCACGAGAGAAGCTGTTCGACAAAATCAAAACCGAAAAAAAAATACACAATAGCCTCCACTAGACAGTCTGACAAGACGAAAAGGGCCTTATATGTGCTGGCGTAGGCGATTATGTCTCACTACGGTTCTCTGTCCACAATTCATCGTATCTATTCTATTTTTACTGTTTACTCTGCCACAACACCAAAGTATTATCTTCTCTCTGTGTCGTCCCGATCTCTCTTCGCTTGTATTTTGCCAGTTATAACTAATTATTCCAACTTTCCTCTTCTCATGGTGTGTCCGAGTATTGAATGAATGAAGACTCGACCACTAGTCGAAAGATAGAAGATGCGGTGAGAAGAAGTGGGAGAGTAACGATGAGAAGAAGTGGGAGAGTAACGGTGAGAAGAAGTGGGAGAGTAACGGTGAGAAGAAGTGGGAGAGTAACGATGAGAAGAAGTGGGAGAGTAACAGTGAGAAGAAATGGGAGAGTAACAGTGAGAAGAAGTGGGAGAGTAACAGTGAGAAGAAGTGGGAGAGTAACGATGAGAAGAAGTGGGAGAGTAACGGTGAGAAGAAATGGGAGAGTAACGTTGAGAAGAAGTGGGAGAGTAACGATGAGAAGAAGTGGGAGAGTAACAGTGAGAAGAAATGGGAGAGTAACGTTGAGAAGAAATGGGAGAGTAACTGTGAGAAGAAATGGGAGAGTAACGTTGAGAAGAAATGGGAGAGTAACTTTGAGAAGAAGTGGGAGAGTAACGATGAGAAGAAGTGTGAGAGTAACAGTGAGAAGAAATGGGAGAGTAACTGTGAGAAGAAGTGGGAGAGTAACAGTGAGAAGAAGTGGGAGAGTAACGTTGAGAAGAAGTGGGAGAGTAACGTTGAGAAGAAGTGGGAGAGTAACGGCGAGAAGAAGTGGGAGAGTAACGTTGAGAAGAAGTGGGAGAGTAACGTTGAGAAGAAGTGGGAGAGTAACGTTGAGAAGAAGTGGGAGAGTAACGTTGAGAAGAAGTGGGAAAGTAACGGCGAGAAGAAGTGGGAGAGTAACGTTGAGAAGAAGTGGGAGAGTAACGTTGAGAAGAAGTGGGAGAGTAACGGCGAGAAGAAGTGGGAGAGTAACGTTGAGAAGAAGTGGGAGAGTAACAGTCAGAAGAAGTGGGAGAGTAATAGTGAGAAGAAGTGGGAGAGTAACGTTGAGAAGAAGTGGGAGAGTAACAGTGAGAAAAAGTGGGAGAGTAACTGTGAGAAGAAGTGGGAGAGTAACAGTGAGAAGAAGTGGGAGAGTAATAGTGATAAGAAGTGGGAGAATAACGTTGAGAAGAAGTGGGAGAGTAACAGTGAGAAAAAGTGGGAGAGTAACGTTGAGAAGAAGTGGGAGAGTAACGGCGAGAAGAAGTGGGAGAGTAACGGTGAGAAGAAAAGGGAGAGGAACGTCGAGAAGAAGTGGGAGAGTAACGGTGAGAAGAAGTGGGAGAGTAACGATGAGAAGAAGTGGGAGAGTAACAGTGAGAAGAAATGGGAGAGTAACGGTGAGAAGAAGTGGGAGAGTAACAGTGAGAAGAAGTGGGAGAGTAACGTTGAGAAGAAGTGGGAGAGTAACAGTGAGAAAAAGTGGGAGAGTAACTGTGAGAAGAAGTGGGAGAGTAACAGTGAGAAGTAGTGGGAGAGTAACGGTGAGAAGAAGTGGGAGAGTAACAGTGAGAAGAAGTGGGAGAGTAACGTTGAGAAGAAGTGGGAGAGTAACGGTGAGAAGAAGTGGGAGAGTAACAGTGAGAAGAAGTGGGAGAGTAACGGTGAGAAGAAGTGGGAGAGTAACGGTGAGAAGAAGTGGGAGAGTAACAGTGAGAAGAAGTGGGAGAGTAACGTTGAGAAGAAGTGGGAGAGTAACAGTGAGAAGAAGTGGGAGAGTAACGGTGAGAAGAAGTGCGAGAGTAACGGTGAGAAGAAAAGGGAGAGGAACGGCGAGAAGAAGTGGGAGAGTAACGGTGAGAAGAAGTGGGAGAGTAACAGTGAGAAGAAGTGGGAGAGTAACGTTGAGAAGAAGTGGGAGAGTAACGTTGAGAAGAAGTGGGAGAGTAACGTTGAGAAGAAGTGGGAGAGTAACAGTGAGAAGAAGTGGGAGAGTAACAGTGAGAAGAAGTGGGAGAGTAACGGTGAGAAGAAGTGGGAGAGTAACGGTGAGAAGAAGTGGGAGAGTAACAGTGAGAAGAAGTGGGAGAGTAACGTTGAGAAGAAGTGGGAGAGTAACGTTGAGAAGAAATGGGAGAGTAACGGTGAGAAGAAGTGGGAGAGTAATAGTGAGAAGAAGTGGGAGAGTAACGGTGAGAAGAAGTGGGAGAGTAACAGTGAGAAGAAGTGGGAGAGTAACAGTGAGAAGAAGTGGGAGAGTAACAGTGAGAAGAAGTGGGAGAGTAACAGTGAGAAGAAGTGGGAGAGTAACAGTGAGAAGAAGTGGGAGAGTAACAGTGAGAAGAAGTGGGAGAGTAACGTTGAGAAGAAATGGGAGAGTAACGGTGAGAAGAAGTGGGAGAGTAATAGTGAGAAGAAGTGGGAGAGTAACGTTGAGAAGAAATGGGAGAGTAACGGTGAGAAGAAGTGGGAGAGTAATAGTGAGAAGTGGGAGAGTAACGGTGAGAAGAAGTGGGAGAGTAATAGTGAGAAGAAGTGGGAGAGTAACGTTGAGAAGAAGTGGGAGAGTAACAGTCAGAAGAAGTGGGAGAGTAACAGTGAGAAGAAGTGGGAGAGTAACAGTGTGAAGAAGTGGGAGAGTAACAGTGAGAAGAAGTGGGAGAGTAACAGTGAGAAGAAGTGGGAGAGTAACAGTGAGAAGAAATGGGAGAGTAATAGTGAGAAGAAGTGGGAGAGTAACGGTGAGAAGAAGTGGGAGAGTAATAGTGAGAAGAAGTGGGAGAGTAACGGTGAGAAGAAGTGGGAGAGTAACGGTGAGAAGAAGTGGGAGAGTAACGGTGAGAAGAAGTGGGAGAGTAACTGTGAGAAGAAGTGGGAGAGTAACGGTGAGAAGAAGTGGGAGAGTAACGGTGAGAAGAAGTGGGAGAGTAACTGTGAGAAGAAGTGGGAGAGTAACTGTGAGAAGAAATGGGAGAGTAACGGTGAGAAGAAGTGGGAGAGTAACGGTGAGAAGAATTGGGAGAGTAACAGTGAGAAGTAATGGGAGAGTAATAGTGAGAAGAAATGGGAGAGTAATAGTGAGAAGAAATGGGAGAGTAATAGTGAGAAGAAATAGGAGAGTAACAGTAAGAAGAAGTGGGAGAGTAATAGTGAGAAGAAGTGGGAGAGTAACGGTGAGAAGAAGTGGGAGAGTAACTGTGAGAAGAAGTGGGAGAGTAACGGTGAGAAGAAGTGGGAGAGTAACAGTGAGAAGAAATGGGAGAGTAATAGTGAGAAGAAGTGTGAGAGTAACAGTAAGAAGAAGTGGGAGAGTAATAGTGAGAAGAAGTGGGAGAGTAACAGTGAGAAGAAATGGGAGAGTAATAGTGAGAAGAAGTGGGAGAGTAACTGTGAGAAGAAGTGGGAGAGTAACGGTGAGAAGAAGTGGGAGAGTAACGGTGAGAAGAAGTGGGAGAGTAACTGTGAGAAGAAGTGGGAGAGTAACGGTGAGAAGAAGTGGGAGAGTAACGGTGAGAAGAAGTGGGAGAGTAACGGTGAGAAGAAGTGGGAGAGTAACGGTGAGAAGCAGTGGGAGAGTAACAATGAGAAGAAATGGGAGAGTAATTGTGAGAAGAAGTGGGAGAGTTATAATAGGAAATCTAGCCAGGTAATGTCAACAATACAAAGAGTAACAAAGTGGAGGGGAACGGGGAAAAAACATTGGAGGTCACCCTGGGACGAAAAGCCACCGAAGACAGAACATGGCCACTTCATATTGTGAAGATGAGAAGTTACTAACACTTCATTCTTCTTCTACCTTTCAGTTCCCTGTGGAGCATGGGTCTTCAACAAACACGTTTAACTCTCTCTGGAGCATAGGTCTTCAACAAACACGTTCAACTCCCTCTGGAGCATAGGTCTTCAACAAACAAGTTCAACTCTCTCTGGAGCATAGGTCTTCAACAAACACTTTCAACTCTCTCTGGAGCATAGGTCTTCAACAAACACGTTCAGCTCTCTCTGGAGCATAGGTCTTCAACAAACACGTTCAGCTCTCTCTGGAGCATAGGTCTTCAACAAACACGTTCAACTTTTTTAAAGATCATTCCATATCTTCTCCATAATCTTCATCTCTGTTTCCATCTGTCTTCTCCAAGAATATTTTAGTATTCCTCTTTGTCTCTTCATCAGCGGATTCCAAAAAGGGCCTGTTGTGTACTACTCTCAATTCACTTCCGCAGTGTGTGTCCTATCCAGCGCCATCGTCCTAGCTGCATCTCTTTATCCACTGGTATTTGACTGGTACATTTCCATAATTCTATGTTAGTAATTTTGTCCTGCCATCTCCATCCTTTAATTCTGTGCAACCGTACATTAATGAAGGTCTGTATCTTCATGATTGTCATTTCTTTGTTCTCCATGTTTCACATCCATAATAGGACTGATTTAACATAAGAGTTTAATTAAACGGAATTACCCAACATCAGTTCTTAATGGACTACCTTTACCGTCAGGTTTGTGTACTAGTTTTTGTGATATCTTCCTACACTACGAAGACATCAATATTGCTTGTTATTATGATTCATGATGTCTCGCCACATTACCTCGAAGGATCTTTCAGAAACTTCAGAACGACATGCATTTTCGATGGAGTCACCGCTTCTGATGATCAGTTTTAAAATTTCTGCATAATGAGTTTTATTCAGTGATGACGTCACAAAATGGCAGCTGAAATGAGAATAAGAAATGTCAAGTTGACGTCATCCTTGAACCCGCTGGAAAGTGTAACACAAACCGGATGTGAAATCTCCCCAAATTTATATCCGGTTCCTGTTATAGTATTGATTTAATGGGTCATTACACAAATGGGGCGTTACCCTTAGATGAGTTATTGTGTTTAGGTAACCAGTCGCTTAAACAGAGGTCACTTCCCACTTAAAAGATCCACAGCGTTGTTGATTATTCGTTCGCTTTATTGCATCCGTTTTGATTGTAAGAACTTTGTTACTGAAGTCACAATTTAGAACATTCTTTAATACAATTCTACTTGTTCTTTTTTTTTTTTTTTATTTCACTTTCTGTTCTTACTCTTCACGATCATTATCATCGGCAATTTCCTCTTCTTCTTCTTTTTCTTCTTCTTCTTCTTCTTCTTCTTTTTCTACTCCCTCTTCCTCCTCCTCCTCACTTCTTCTTCTACTTCCTCTTCTTCTTATTCTTCTTCATCTTCTTCATCTTCTTCATCTTCTTCATCTTCTTCATCTTTTTCTTCTTTTTCTTCTTCTTCCTCCTCACTTCTCCTCTTCTTCTTCTTCTTCACTTCCTGACTTCTTCTTTTTTTTCTTCTACTTCTTCTTCTTTCTTCTTCTTCTTCTTCTTTTTATCTTCTTCCTCCTCGCTTCTCCTTCTTCTTCTTCTTCCTATACCTCACTTCTTCTTCTTTTTTTTTCTTCAGCCTCCTCGCTTCTCCTTCTTCTTCTTCTTCTTCTTTTTCTTATTCTGCCGCCTCCTCCTCACTTTTCTTCTTCTTCTTCTTCTTCTTCTTCTTCTTCTTCCTCCTCATCACATCTTCTTCTTCTTCTTATGATTATTATTCTTCTCCTCCTCACTCCTTCTTCTTCATCCTCCTCCTTCTTCTAGCCAGTGAGCTGATGCCCTTCGGCCCAATGCCATGTAATGATATCTGCAGGTATTTCTGAGTTCCCTTGTAGTTCCGTACAAGGTGTTCCATTTATCAGGTCTTTGAGGAAGTAGAGTTGCTCTGATGTCAGTGAAGCTTTGGACAGTCAACAAGGTGATGTTCTACTGTTTCATGTGGGTGTTGGACAGTCAACAAGGTGATGTTCTACTGTTTCATGTGGGTGTTGGACAGTCAACAAGGTGATGTTCTACTGTTTCATGTGGGTGTTGGACAGTCAACAAGGTGATGTTCTACTGTTTCATGTGGGTGTTGGACAGTCAACAAGGTGATGTTCTACTGTTTCATGTGGGTGTTGGACAGTCAACAAGGTGATGTTCTACTGTTTCATGTGGGTGTTGGACAGTCAACAAGGTGATGTTCTACTGTTTCATGTGGGTGTTGGACAGTCAACAAGGTGATGTTCTACTGTTTCATGTGGGTGTTGGACAGTCAACAAGGTGATGTTCTACTGTTTCATGTGGGTGTTCACAGAGTGGACGTGCTGGAGTTTGGTTTCCTTGTATTCTATTGATGTGGTTGTTCAGTGGTACATAACCGTCCTTGTATTCTATTGATGTGGTTGTTCAGTGGTACATAACCGTCCTTATAATCTATTGATGTGGTTGTTCAGTGGTACATAACCGTCCTTGTAATCTATTGATGTGGTTGTTCAGTGGTACATAACCGTCCTTGTATTCTATTGATGTGGTTGTTCAGTGGTACATAACCGTCCTTATAATCTATTGATGTGGTTGTTCAGTGGTACATAACCGTCCTTATAATCTATTGATGTGGTTGTTCAGTGGTACATAACCGTCCTTGTATTCTATTGATGTGGTTGTTCAGTGGTACATAACCGTCCTTATAATCTATTGATGTGGTTGTTCAGTGGTACATAACCGTCCTTATAATCTATTGATGTGGTTGTTCAGTGGTACATAACCGTCCTTGTATTCTATTGATGTGGTTGTTCAGTGGTACATAACCGTCCTTGTATTCTATTGATGTGGTTGTTCAGTGGTACATAACCGTCCTTGTATTCTATTGATGTGGTTGTTCCGCGGTACATGACTGGTTCTCAGTCTGAAGATGGTGGTTTGGTCTTTTCTGTTTACGTTGTTAATGTTGTCATGGGAGGTTTAGCCTTGTCATGTAATTAAAAATCTCTCTCCCTGTTTTTCCCGTGTCCCATCCATTCAGCCACTCTTCTCTACTGTTGGAGTTTATGATTTGCTTGGCTGTGTTTAATGAGATGTTGATGTTAAATTGTGTCTGTCTGGACCCTCTCTTAGCTTATGTATCTGCCTTATCATTTCCTGATGTGTTGGAGTGTCCAGGGAGCCATCACACGCCTTATGTCGTGTATGTTACTAAGGTTATCTATGTCTATGTTGAGCTGTGTGAGTTCTGGTTTCTGTGTGTTACTTCCTAGTTCTTGCAGGGTTGATTTTGAATCAGCAAATATGAGCGTGTTTAATTTTCATTGATGGTATGTTAACAAAAACAGTATTCAGATGGTACATTGCTGTTTCTAAGGCTTTTATTTCAGCGCAGCAACTCTTACAGACTTCACCACATGGGCCATATATACTTTCTGCTGTGGCATCTGGATAATGCATATTAGATGCTTTATGAATATTGCAGAATTTATGGGATTTTGTGTGACCATCTTACTTTGCAGAACAGCAAGGGGCCGACCCAGAGTGAAATGAATAGACAACATCCAAGACAACATCCTAGACAACATCCAGGACAACAACCAAGACAGCATCTAAGACAACATCCAAGACAACATCCAAAACAACATCCAGGACAACATCTAAGACAACATCCAAGACAACCAAGACAACATCCAAAAGAACATCCAGGACAACAACCAAGACAACATCCAAGACAACATCCAAGACAACATCCAAGACAACATCCAAGACAACATCCAAGACAACAACCAAGACAACATCCAACACAACATCCAGTAAAACATCCAAGACAACATCCAAGACAACATGCAAGACAACTTCCAAGACAATATCCAAGACAACATCTAAGACAACATCCAAGACAACTTCCAAAACAACATCCAAGACAACTTCCAAGACAACATCCAAGACAACATCCAAGACAACATCCAAGGCAACTTCCAAGACAACATCCAAGACAACATCCAAGACAACAACCAAGACAACAACCAAGACAACATCCAAGACAACATCCAAGACAACATCCAAGACAACATCCAAGACAACATCCAAGACAACATCCAAGACAACATCCAAGACAACAACCAAGACAACATCCAGTACAACATCCAAGACAACAACCAAGACAACATCCAAGACAACATCCAAGACAACATCCAAGACAACAACCAAGACAACATCCAAGACAACATCCAAGACAACATCCAAGACAACATCCAAGACAACATCCAAGACAACAACCAAGACAACATCCAAGACAACAACCAAGACAACATCCAAGACAACATCCAAGACAACAACCAAGACAACATCCAAGACAACAACCAAGACAACATCCAAGACAACAACCAAGACAACAACCAAGACAACATCCAAGACAACAACCAAGACAACATCCAGGACAACAACCAAGACAACATCCAAGACAACAACCAAGACAACATCCAAGACAACATCCAAGACAACATCCAAGACAACTTCCAAGACAACATCTAAGTCAACATCCAAGACAACATCCAAGACAACAACCAAGACAACATCCAAGACAACAACCAAGACAACATCCAGGACAACAACCAAGACAACATCCAAGACAACAACCAAGACAACATCCAAGACAACATCCAAGACAACATCCAAGACAACATCCAAGACAACTTCCAAGACAACATCTAAGTCAACATCCAAGACAACATCCAAGACAACAACCAAGACAACATCCAAGACAACAACCAAGACAACATCCTAGACAACATCCAAGACAACATCCAGGACAACATCCAAGACAACATCCAAGACAACAACCAAGACAACATCTAAGTCAACATCCAAGACAACACCCAAGACAACATCCAAGACAACAACCAAGACAACATCCAAGACAACATCCAAGACAACATCCAAGACAACATCCACGACAACATCTAAGACAACATCTAAGACAACATCCAAGAAACGCTACAACGACATCAGATATTGGCAATGGTTGAAATCGCCAAAAGAGCAAGAACCATAACTTTGTATCTCCCTCGACACCCGAATGACCACAGCCGGAAGTGAAGAAAGAAATAAAAAAGGAATATTTCTAATATTGCTCAATATATCACTATTTGTCCCCATTAATGCTAGATAAATACTATTACATGTCTTTCTAAATTTCACAAATGTAATATCCTGGCTATGAGAAATCCCCTATGGCCTGGACATTGATTTTGGCCACAATGTACGCTCTCTGTGGCTGTGTGCATGAGCATGACTCCTTCGTTCCCAATTAACAAATAGAAATATAAACTGATTTCTGCATCGATGCTTCCATGTATGAACCGTTCCCGAAAGTTATTAGATTGAATTTATCAAAACTGATATTTAAAAGATATTTATTTTAGAGTTCATCGGTGCTATATATAACCAATTCTGACCTATGGAAGCGAATCATGGACAGTAGATAAACAAATGAAAAGACGATTAGAGGCCACAGAGATGGGATTTCTCAGATCATCATCATCATCGTGTGCCTTCTCCACAACGAAGGTTGGCTACCATGGATCGCCATTCCACTCTGTTTCTTGCTTTGATGGTGCAGGCTGTCATAGATTGACTTGTCCATCTTTTGATGTTACTCGTCCATGTTAGTCTTGGTCTGCCTCTGCCTCTTTTACCTTGTATTTTTTCTTTCAGTATTACTTTCAGATTTCTCAGAAGAATGTTGAAAGTTCCCTGGACAGCTAAAAAAGACCAATGAGAAAGTTCTCAAAGAGGCCAACACAAAAAGGGAGCTCCTAAAAAACATCAGAAAGAAGCAATCAACATTTTTGGGGCACATCATGAGAAGAGTAAAGTTGGAATACTTGGTTACAACTGGCAAAATAAAAGGAAAGAGAGATCGCGGACGACAAAGAGAGAAAATACTGGATAGCTTGGTGTCATGGCATGGAAAACAGTCAACAACAGAACTGATACGATGTACTGTGGATAGAAGATTGTGGAGGGACATGATCACCTACGCCAACCGGTATGGCACATGATGATGATATTTAAAATGCTGATGATACGACAGTTGTATCAACCGCACGGACTTTTAGCATTGGACCTAAACAACACATTTACAATATTTTCAACTGCCTTGGACATGCTATAACCAGTGATGGAAAATGTAACATTGAAATAAGAGGAATCGCAGAAAGTAATTTTAATGCCATGAAAAATATACTAACATCAAAAGAAATAACACTAGGGCTAAAGCTAAGAAGGGCAAAATATTATATCTGCTCAATATTCCTTTATGGTGCAGAAACATGGACTTTAGACAAGAAGACAGAACAGAAATTTGAAGCATTTGAAATGTGGATTTATAGAAGAATTGGGAGGATTGGATGGAAACAAACGATGACGTTTTAAAACTAAACTAAGCTAAACTAAAATAAACTCAACTCAACTCAACCAATCTAAACTAAACTAAATTAAACCAAGCTAAAATGAACTAAATTAAACTAAAGTTAAACTAAACTAAACTAAACTAAAGCAGAGCTGTTTCCGCCAAAATTTTATTCAGGTTTGCTTTCCCTAGTCAGCAGATTGCAGTCCTGCAAGGCAGTAGATTGCAGTCCTGCAAGGCAGTAGATTGCAGTCCTGCAAGGCAGCAGATTGCAGTCCTGCAAGGCAGCAGATTGCAGTCCTGCAAGGCAGCAGATTGCAGTCCTGCAAGGCAGCAGATTGCAGTCCTGCAAGGCAGTAGATTGCAGTCCTGCAAGGCAGCAGATTGCAGTCCTGCAAGGCAGCAGATTGCAGTCCTGCAAGGCAGCAGATTGCAGTCCTGCAAGGCAGCAGATTGCAGTCCTGCAAGGCAGCAGATTGTCTTTTTCGCAGGGGTATTCTGCCATTGGATGGTCCATAGTTGAAACCTATTATTGAACACCATTATTGAAACCCATTATTGAACACCATTACTGAATCTTATTATTGAAACCTATTATTGAACACCATTATTGAAACCCATTATTGAACACCATTACTGAATCTTATTATTGAAACCTATTATTGAACACCATTATTGAAACCCATTATTGAACACCATTACTGAATCTTATTATTGAAACCCATTATTGAACACCATTATTGAAACCCATTATTGAACACCATTACTGAATCTTATTATTGAAACCCATTATTGAACACCATTATTGAAACCCATTATTGAACACCATTACTAAAACCCATTATTGAACACCATTATTGAAACCCATTATTGAACACCATTATTGAACACCATTATTGTAACTCATTATTGAACACCATTATTCAACACCATTATTGAAACTCATTATTGAACACCATTATTGAAACCCATTGTTTAACACTATTACTGAACCCCATTATTGAAACCCATTATTAAATCCTATTATTGAAACCCATTATTGAACCCCATTATTAAAAATCTGTATATTCGTAATTATTACTTTTCCTGTTTTACATGTTTCACAGCTA
The DNA here is from genome assembly GCA_032433765.1 of Megaustenia siamemsis. NCBI lineage: Eukaryota > Metazoa > Mollusca > Gastropoda > Stylommatophora > Ariophantidae > Megaustenia > Megaustenia siamemsis. The sequence continues at coordinate 29,073,734 of JAVIAB010000104.1, read as the reverse complement.
TATAATCATCGTCATCAAGCATCGTGCATGCTGCCGTAGGTGATCATGTCTCACCACAACTTTTAATCTAGACAGTTATTTATCAATTTTGTTGTGGACCTTCTGCCAAGCCATTCTCTTAAGCTGTCTGGTATCGTTTCTCTTTGCTTCGTCTTTCTTTCTCTTCGTCCCTCAAATTTCCCAGTTGTCACAAAGTATTCCTCCGGTTTCCTTCTCGTTGCATAGCGAAAACAAATGATGATTGTTTCTTCCTAATGTTGAAAATTAACTCTCTTTTGTTTTCGCCTCTTTCAGAACTTTTTCATTACTCTTCTTAGCTGTCCATGGTATTCTGAGCATTCTCCTGTAAAACCACATTTCTTCAGCCTCCAGTAATTTTCTTGTCTGTTGTCTCATTGTCCATGATTCACATCCACATGAAAACATTTACGAACTCTTTTTCTTGTTTCTATTGTCAAAAATGTATTGCACAGTATATTCCTCATTTTTTTTAGAAAGCTGCTTTTGAATGAGTCATTCTGCATCTCACCTCTGTTGTACATCAACCATCTCACCTCTGTTGTACATCAACCATCTCACCTCTGTTGTACATCTACCATCTCACCTCTGTTGTACATCTACAATCTCACCTCTGTTGTACATCAACCATCTCACCTCTGTTGTACATCTACCATCTCACCTCTGTTGTACATGTACCATCTCACCTCTGTTGTACATCTACCATCTCACCTCTGTTGTACATCTACCATCTCACCTCTGTTGTACATCTACCATCTCACCTCTGTTGTACATCTACAATCTCACCTGTGTTGTACATCTACCATCTCACCTCTGTTGTACATCTACCATCTCACCTCTGTTGTACATCTACCATCTCACCTCTGTTGTACATCTACCATCTCACCTCTGTTGTACATCTACCATCTCACCTCTGTTGTACATCTACCATCTCACCTCTGTTGTACATCTACCATCTCACCTCTGTTGTACATCTACCATCTCACCTCTGTTGAACATCTACCATCTCACCTCTGTTGTACATCTACCATCTGAGGTTAACATTGTTCCCAGATACTTAAATTCATCTACCTGTTTTAATCTTGTTCCACTTGTCTTTATTGTGCATTGCGGTGATGTCTTCTTTTTTTTGTTTGGTACCATTACTTCTATTCTTATTTTCCCTTTTAACTCTTTCAGTACGGAAGGTTTCTATCAATTTAGTGGTAGAGATTCCAGAGACACAATGTTGCATGGTTTTAAATATTAATCTACATGTTTATATTTATCTAATCGCAATTATATATATTAATTTTTAGATAATTAAACAAGGAATTAGATTTCACCAATACCAATATGACTCAAGATATAAAAAGAATATGGATTGATGGCAGTTTACACTAATCAAATTGAAAATGACGCACTGTGCGGCTAAACGTACATGACCGAAATCGGCATGACTCAAGGTGGGTCGAAACGTTGGGAAAGAGTTAAGGCTGAGTTCTTGATTGTTGCTTTCCTTTGCTATAATGTAACCATATAATAGGACTGGTTTAACGTTAGAGTTGAAAATGTTGTATTTATATATAAACAAGTTGTAATTACGAGCAACAAGTTGGATTTGAATCTCGATGGATCAATGGTTGTCATCTAAACTATTGAGTGCAATAAGTTGTGTTTGATCGTGATCGCTTGTTTCCATAATGTAGCCTTGAAATGATGCTGAATTTGTCTAGAAAAGATAAGCGGTACTGACGTAATACTGACCACATTCCCAGAAAATAACGTGTCGAAGTCTGTCTCTTCTTTCTTTCCTCATTTACCTTGCAGCGTCGAGGGGAGATATAATTTGCAGTGTTTTGCTCTTCTGTTCGCCTCTGCTGCTGTTATGTTTCCTAGTGTTTCTTCGATCCATCTTTTTCGTGGTCGGCCCTTGAGTCTGGTGTTCTCGTAAAGCTTATTGAGGGCTCCTTGTGTTGTGTTTTGATCACTCTGCCTTGTCACGTGGCCAAAAATATGTATATGTTGTTTCTTTATATATTCTATGACGGGGGCTATTCCTAGCTTTTTTTCTCAGTTCTTCATTTCTGATCTTGTCTCTCAGGCTGTTTCCTATCATTTGTCTAACACATTTCGTCTCTGTAGAGGTTATTTTTCTTATTGTTCTTGCATCTAGGGTCCAGAACTAGCATTGGTAGCACAACGTTTTGGGATTAAGATTGTATTATAGAGTGCCCGTTTTGCATCCACAGTTATTTCCTTGTTGGATATTATTGGCGATAGCTGTCCAATGATTTGACAATCTTACATGCATCTTAAGTCTGTCTCTGCTGTTTGTGAATTGTCGTTTGTCACTAAACTTCCTAGATATCTGAATTCCACTAATTGTTTTAGTTGCCTGCCTTCTATAGTTATGTTGATGTTCTGTTTTAGTTGCCTGCCTTCTATAGTTATATTGATGTTCTGTTTTAGTTGCCTGCCTTCTATAGTTATGTTGATGTTCTGTTTTAGTTGCCTGCCTTCTATATTTATGTTGATGTTCTGTTTTAGTTGTCTGCCTTCTATATTTATGTTGATGTTCTATTTAAGTTGCCTGCCTTTTATAGTTATGTTGATGTTCTATTTTAGTTGCCTGCCTTCTATAGTTATGTTGATGTTCTGTTTTAGTTGCCTGCCTTCTATAGTTATGTTGATGTTCTGTTTTAGCTGTCTGCCTTCTATAGTTATGTTGATGTTCTGTTTTAGTTGCCTGCCTTCTATATTTATGTTGATGTTCTGTTTTAGTTGTCTGCCTTCTATAGTTATGTTGATGTTCTGTTTTAGTTGCCTGCCTTCTATATTTATGTTGATGTTCTGTTTTAGTTGCCTGCCTTCTATAGTTATGTTGATGTTCTGTTTTAGTTGCCTGCCTTCTATAGTTATGTTGATGTTCTGTTTTAGTTGTCTACCGTCTATAGTTATGTTGATGTTCTGTTTTAGTTGCCTGCCTTCTATAGTTATGTTGATGTTCTGTTTTAGTTGCCTGCCTTCTATATTTATGTTGATGTTCTGTTTTAGTTGCCTGCCTTCTATATTTATGTTGATGTTCTGTTTTAGTTGCCTGCCTTCTATAGTTATGTTGATGTTCTGTTTTAGTTGCCAGCTTTCTATAGTTATGTTGATGTTCTGTTTTAGTTGCCTGCCTTCTATAGTTATGTTGATGTTCTGTTTTAGTTGCCTGCTTTCTATAGTTATGTTGATGTTCTGTTTTAGTTTCCTGCTTTCTATAGTTATGTTGATGTTCTGTTTTAGTTGCCTGCCTTCTATATTTATGTTGATGTTCTGTTTTAGTTGCCTGCCTTCTATATTTATGTTGATGTTCTGTTTTAGTGCCTGCCTTCTATATTTATGTTGATGTTCTGTTTTAGTTGCCTGCCTTCTATCGTTATGTTGATGTTCTGTTTTAGTTGCCTGCCTTCTATAGTTATGTTGATGTTCTGTTTTAGTTGCCTGCCTTCTATATTTATGTTGATGTTCTGTTTAAGTTGCCTGCCTTCTATAGTTATGTTGATGTTCTATTTTAGTTGCCTGCCTTCTATAGTTATGTTGATGTTCTGTTTTAGTTGCCTGCCTTCTATAGTTATGTTGATGTTCTGTTTAAGTTGCCTGCCTTCTATAGTTATGTTGATGTTCTGTTTTAGTTGCCTGCCTTCTATAGTTATGTTGATGTTCTGTTTTAGTTGCCTGCCTTCTATATTTATGTTGATGTTCTGTTTTAGTTGCCTGCCTTCTATATTTATGTTGATGTTCTGTTTTAGTTGTCTGCCTTCTATAGTTATATTGATGTTCTGTTTTAGTTGCCTGCCTTCTATAGTTATGTTGATCAATCCAAAAAGGGCCTGTTGTATAATACTCTCATATGGCTTCTCACTTTGTGTGTCCTATCCAGGGCAATCGTCTTCGCTGTATCTCTTTATCCACTGGTATTTGACTGGTACATTTCTATAATTCTATGTTAGTGAATTTGTCCTGCCATTTCCATCTTTCTATTCTGCGTAAGCATCCATTAATGAAAGTCTGTATCTTCATGATTTTTCTTTTAGTAGTTCTCCATGTTTCACAGCTATGTTATTAGACTGGCGTGACTTGACCTGAATGGACTATTTTTTTTTTTTTTGCTTCTTGGCTTCTTAACTAGAAAATAATTCCAGGGTTGGAAAGTTAATGACATCTTTCAACTCGTGCCACGCTGCCACAAACACAGCAGATTAAAATAGAAGTAACACATTAAGAAAGTAAACACAACCGGATGTTATAACAACACCCGTTGTCATGGAAACAAAGATGAGTTGACATAACATGTTTGTTCATTAACAAATAATTTCCTCTTGTAGGTTTTTACTTGCGTGTTTTTAATTGATGTCTTCTTTGTTTGTTCAGTTTTAAAACAAACAAGACATTCATGGGACAAAATCATGCTCTATGAGGAGGGGACTGCCATTTGAATAAGGAGAATGAAGAAGTTAGTGTGACGTCAAGCTTAATGTGTTGAGGGTCTGCTGGGGATTGTAAATAAGGAAAATTGATGACGTGCTGTTACATGCGGATTAGAACTAATCAAAAACTAAAGTTAACTATAGCTAGATAAGTCGTTGGGATAATTCAGAGCTACATGGACAATTGGATTAAACAGGGAAAATAGCGAGGCCCTGTTTACGGATTATTTGTTGGGTTATAGGGATCTATCGTAAATGTGTTTAACGTCTGGGTCTTCATCATCATCATCATCGAGTGATGTCTCCGCATCGAAGGTTGGATACCATGGAGCGCCATTCCGCTATGTCTCTTGCTTTGATGGTGCAGATTGTCATAGCCTGACTTGTCCATCTTTGTATTCTACCCGTCAATGTTAGTTTTGGTCTGCCACTTTTACCTTATATTTTGCCTCCCAAGATCACTTTTAGCCTATTGTGTCTTTTAACATGCCCCATTATCTCATTTGTATTGTTTGAATTGTATTTAGTCTATCTTTCGTTCGCCTGAAGTATTGTCTATATCTGCAATGTCGCTTCCTGTATAAATTTTGCTGTCTTTTGTAATTCCTGCAGTGGCCCATATAGTTTTGTCTGTAGTGTTGTATCTATGGGCCAATGGATTTTCCTCAGTCTACTATATTCAGTACAGTCTTGAAGTATGTGTTCAGCAGTCTGGGGCGCCTGTCCACATGTACAATTAGTTGATGTGCCGATCTTGAATTTTGTATACATGTGACTATGGAGTCGATTGTGTCCTGTCCTGAAGCGTATAATGATAACTTGTTCATATCTATTCATATTATGAAAGGCATCATGATTTGGGGCTTGTGGTCCTCTGATTGATTTGATTATCTGTTTCTTATGATGGTATGTAACCGGTGTATCTAGTTGTGTGCCTGTTGAACCTTCCTTTGCCAACTGATCTGCTTTCTCATTTCCTGGTATTCCACAGTGAGATGGGATTCACTGCAGGGCAACCCTGTGGTGCTTGCAGAGTTCAGTCAATAAGGTCTGCAGATGTGGTAATTTTCTGGATTGTAGTGCCTGGAGTACTGATCTTGCATCTGTCAAAAACACTACAGGCTGCGGGCTAAGATTACTGTTCAGCAGTTTTTCTATTGCCAACTTTATTGCTTGTATTTCTGCATCATAATTGTGACAATATTTCCCTGTTGCTATTTTATTCATATCCCTAGTGTTATTTGGGTACTCTATATATGCACCTGCTCCCCCATTCTTTACTGCATTCTGTGCTGATCCATCTGTGTACACACGACTCCATAGGTCTTGTGGGTATTCTTCATCCAGGAAACTGAGAGTTATTGTTTTTCGCTGTAGACTATTCTGTTCCTCTTTGTCAACTATTCCTTTCACTTCTGTCCGTATTTGAACTGATAATCCTGATTCCTCTGTCCAGGGAGTATGTTCTGGTATGGGCTGTAGGGGGTTAACAACTCTTGGCATGTCTGGTGTTTGTCTACTAATACGCTTGGCTTGGTGGATAAAACTGCTTCTCTTAAGTCGTCCCAATGCAAGATTTTGGAATCGGTCCTTCATTGGATGTCTCGGCATGCAAGCACATTTTTCTGCCTGTATCAGCACCTTTGTGTCTCTCCGTTCTCTCAGTGCTGGTATCCTCCACAATTTCTCCATCTCCAATATTGGTGTTGATTTCATTGCTCCTGTGATGACCCTAAGTGCCTGGTTTTGTACTTTATCCAGTTCTTGCAGTGTGGTGTTTGATGCTGAGCACCATGCGGGTGATCCATATTCTAAATGTGGGCGTATACTCTGTTGGTAAACTTTACTGAGTATTTTCCCACTCGCACCCCATGTGGTTCCACACAACTTTCTTAGAATAGGCAATTTCTTCCTTGCTTTTTGGATTGCCTTATTTAATTGCTGTTTCCAAGATAGTTTGTTATCAAATGTAACTCCGAGATACGTAGCTTGTATGTCTTCTTTCACAGGCTCATTGTTTATATAGATGGCTCCTGTTTTTTGTTTTGGGGAGAGAGTGAGAAGTGTAGTGCTGCATTTGTCTGTATTGATGCTGATACACCATCTATTTGTCCATGAATTCAGTGCATTCATAGCTCTTTGTAGCAATTTGGAGGCCACTGTTGCATACTCCTCTGTGCACCACATTAGCAAGTCATCTGCATACATTGCCACTTTGATGCCATGTTGTAGTTCAGTAACTAGGTCATTGATGTAGATCAGAAAAAGTGTTGGAGATAGTACCCCTCCTTGTGGAACGCCCTGGCGCAATAAGACCTTCTTACTCTTAAGACCATCCAGTTGCACTCTAGCTCTCCTGTTATGCAGGTATGCTTTGACCCATTTGTACATCGTGCCATTTACTCCATAATTTCTCAGCTTCTTCAAAAGCCCTTCCTTCCATACCTTATCAAATGCTTTCTTTAGGTCTATTCATGCTGCTAGTACCAGTTTCTTTTCTTGAAACGCATCTTCAATTTCCTGGGAAAGATAGGTTGCCTGATCTTCGGTAGAGTAACACTGTCTAAAGCCTGCTTGTTGTTGGACAAGGAGATTTTCACTTTCCAGGTACCACTGCAGTCTGAGATTGATTATACGTTCCATTGTTTTACACAAACAGCTTGTAAGGCTGATTGGCCTATAGCTGGATGTCGTTGAACCATCTTTTCCTAGCTTTAGTAATGGTATCATAATTGCTTCTCTCCATGCCTGTGGCACTCTACCTGTGATCCAGCAAATGTAGATCTGCAGTAGTTTTGCTTTAGCTGCAGTTCCCAAGTTCTTAATCATTTCATTGGACACTCCATCACTGCCTGGGGACTTTTTCATTTTTAATTTGGATATTGCCAGCTCTAGTTCTCTTTATGTAATGGGTATTTCCATGACTTCATGTGCGGTCTCTTCTTGTCTTGCATTTTGTTGTTTTAAACGGGTCTCTTGCCGTTTCTCTAGGCTAATTTCAATATTATTGTCATTTGCAAAGGAGTCTGCAAAGTAATTTGCTGCATGTTTACCTGTTAGAATGTTTCCATCCTTCTTCGGTGTAATTTTGGTGTTCCTTTCTGTACTCTCATCATTCAGCTGTTTTACAAGCTTCCACACTTTTCTTGTGTCTCGTTCCGATTCGAGGACTATGTTTTCTCTTTCCAGCTTCTCCGTCTGGCTTGTAGCTTAGCCCATTGAAATTTGGCTTTAGCATGCTGATAGTTATTGTGGTGTTCCTAGCAAGGGTTATTTTCTGCTTGCTTTCGAGATATTTCCATGTCATTGTGCAGTTGCACAAGTTCACTACTCCAGGTTGGTTTGTAGTGTTTCCGTGCCCCTCTAGGTATTGTTTCACTGGCAGCTTGTATTATTAGTCTACTGAATTCATCAACTATTTTGTTGATGTCTCTGTCTGTATTTATATCTTTAGCCAGTACACTGGTGTAATGTTGATACATTTTACTGCCTGCCTTTTTGTAATTCCATCTGGAGAGAGTGCTGCTCTCCCTGACGGCCTCATTTTGCACCACTAAAAAGACTGGTCGGTGGTAGCTGCCTCCAAGTTGTTTCCCAACAATACGTGTGATATTCCAATCCAGGTCTGGTGAATGGAAAGCAAGGTCTGGTGTAGATGTGGTATGCCATGATCTGGAGTAGAATGTTGGTGGATCTGTTGCCTGGTTTAATAGTATAAGCCCATTGTCATCCTGCCAATTTTCAAGCTCTTCACCTCTCTTGTCCATATGTTCATAGCCCCAGCTCTGTGAATGGCTGTTAAAGTCTCCACATGCAATTATTCTTTCTTTTAATGTAATTGTGTCTAGTGCTAGCGGGCGGTCACTCGGACAGTAGTAGTTAAGTAGATGGAAGTCTGTATTTTCTGTCCTTAGGTGCGGTATTTGATATTCCGCCCCATCCATATACACTTCAATCTGACATGCATTAATGTTGTTCCTTACAAGTGTCAATATTCCGCCCTTTTGTCTGTTTTTTCTGTCAGATCGGTAGCACTGGTATCCCCTAATCTTCAAGGCTATGTCGTTGTTTAGATGGGTTTCCTGCAAACAGCATATGCTTATTTGTTCTTCATGCAGGATATTTTCTAATTCTATCTTTTTACTGTACTTATCTCTTTTGCTGTTGATGCCTTCAGCATTCCAGTGCATTATTTTGAGTGGTCTTATTTTGGATTGGCCAGTAGCTCTGTTATGTAGAGATGTTAGACATTATGGTGAAGGATAGCAAAAGTAAAGGACTCAGCCTTAATAGAAAAAAGACAGAAGTAATGGTAACAACATAGAAAAAGACATCACCGCAATGCACAATAAAGACAAGTGGAACAATATTAAAACAGGTAAATGAATTTAAATATTTGGAAACAATTTTAACCTCAGATGGTAGATGTAAGACACAGGTGAAATGGTAAATACTCAGGCAAAAGCAGGTTTCCAAAAAAAATGAGTAAGATGCTGTCCAATCTATTCTTGACAACAGAAAAAAGAAAACGAGTTCTTAAATATTATATAGAGCTAGTCTTAACATATGGATGCAAATCATGGACAAAAGGACAACAGACAATAAAATCACTAGAGACCGTAGAAATGTGGTTTTTACAGAAGAATGTTGAGGATATCATGGACAGTTAAGAAGAGTGATGAAAAAATTATGAAAGAGGCAAAAGCAAAAATAATTGCCATTATTAGGAAGAAACGATCATCATTTCATTTCACCATGCAACGAGAAGGTAATAGCTGGAATATATTTGAAAAACTGGAAAAATTGAAGGACGAAGAGATAGAGAAAAGCAAAGAAAAAAGATACCAGACAGCTTAAGAGAATGGCTTGGCAGAAGGTCAACAACAGAAATGATAACTAACTATACAGATCAAAAATTTTGGAGAGACGTGATCACCTACGCCACTCAGGATGGTACTTGATGATATCAGCAACGTGTACAGATACATTCTGCATTCCATAGAATATATTTAGCTACATCAGCAGCTTTTACAGACACATTCTGCGTTCCATAGAATATATTTAGCTACATCAGCAGCTTTTACAGACACATTCTGCGTTCCATACAATATATTTAGCTACATCAGCAGCTTTTACAGACACATTCTGCGTTCCATAGAATATATTTAGCTACATCAGCAGCGTTTACAGACACATTCTGCGTTCCATAGAATATATTTAGCTACATCAGCAGCGTTTACAGACACATTCTGCGTTCCATAGAATATATTTAGCTACATCAGCAGCGTTTACAGACACATTCTGCGTTCTGCAGCTCTCTCTATCACTTTTTACAATCTAAATCATGAAATAAAGCAGACCGAAAATATTTCTTTTTTTCGTTCACCAGTTTTGACCTCTGACGAAGTCCCTTGAGACTAGGAACTGAATTTTGCGTATTAATCCGTTTTTTCCCTGGCAGCTGTGTACACAGGGGTCCCTCGCCGCACAGGCAGATAACTCCTGTCTTCGGAGGGACTCATATATTTTCCGTCGATTAGTAATTGACGTTTCAAGCCGGGCCTCGCTGCTGAGACCAGGGGTGGTTGCCGCAGAGAGAAATCATAAATAAAAATCACAACCGGTGTAGCCGGGATTTGGACCCACAACCTCTCTGTCTCAAGGCCGGCGTCTTGCCTCGAGACCAACCAGTTCCCCCCCCCTCCCTTCTCTCTCTCCCCCCCCCCCCCCCCCCAACTGGGGAAATGCTAAAATATAGAAACGGACCACAAAACAGACAAATCAAGTCATTAATGGCAGGAAAACAGCGTTTATTTTTTTGATGATTATTCACATTTGTGAAGTGAACATTACAAGTTGATGAACGATAAACATCAAAACATCTAACGTGAACATCAAAAGAATATTTACTAAGAAAAACTACGACCGGGGTCACAACACTCATAAATTAGCAGTTCTTCACTACATCCACGGCCATTTTGATTTGCGTAACATAAACTCATTCCTAGAAGGTGCAAACATCTGGAGTTATGTCACCCTGTTTCTAAAGCCCGAGTGGGATTAAACTAAATGATTGGAGAATCATGGACATTTAATGTGCCGATTCAAGCTTTCGGTTAAACGATAGAAGAAGCTGATGATCTTATCAGGGACGTGAAATGTGTGGAAAACTATCGATAAATACCTGCAATGATCTTACATTGGTTATTAACGTGAAACGGACAGACTCCTTCCTTCCTTCCTTCCTTGCTTCCTTCCTCCCTCCCTCCCTCCCCTCGTTTCTTCCCCTTTTCCCCATTCCTTCCTTCCTTTCTTTTGTCCTTCCTTCCTTCCTTTATTTCTTCCTTCATTCATTCCTTATTTCTTTCCCCCAACAACCTTATTTTTCTTATCTGAATTGTGTTTAGCAGTTCTCTTTTCATTTTTATTTTTTTTTAGACTTCATCGTTTGTTTTCTTTTCTTTCCATCCAATTCTTCCTATACTTCTATATACCCACATTTCAAAGGCTTCAATTCTCTGTTCTGTTTTCTTGTCTAATGTCCATGTATCTGCACCATACAAGAATGTTGAGAAGATATAACATTTTGATATTGTTAGTTTTTCCCTGATGTTATTTTTTGTGAAATGTTAGAGCTAACGTTGTGATAATTATAAGTAATAGGGCTCTCGTTATGCACAGCTTTGCAGCAGGAGAAAATCTGATCATCAGAAGTGGGTCCCGTCGAGCAAGTGTTTCGGTACCTTAGCTACTTGACTCTCTAGGAAAGGCGGGCCCGCCTGGGTCATGACTCCCATGAGTCGACCTCTTGTTGCTACTACTGTTCGTACCTGTTCCTAAACTGTCTTTTACATATACGTATGTATATATAGCGCTATACACTAAACACAAATATGACGATCATCATTTTTTAGGAGGATGTGAACTTCCGGTTAATATGGTGGCTAGGTGGCAGGAACCATTGAAGTCTATGTCTATAAAGTGTTCCTTGTTGCAGTTTCCTCATATTCCAAGTCCGGCGTGTTGAAGGAGCTACTGAGTTTAAGTGCTCTGTGCACACCGTGAGCTAAGCGTTTCATCCGTTTTAATCGCGTTTCAATATCCCGATTGTTGACACTGAATGATGATATCGTATGACACGGAACAGATGGTTGTGTTTACTCTCTGTAAGGTTTCGTCTTATGTCTTTTGGTGTGTGCTAAGACTGCTATGATGGGGACTGCGTCTACCTTTCTTTGTTTAGGAGATGAGTTAGTAATTCGGATGATTCCACTGGCACTGGCGGTTGTGCAGTTATGGATTTTAATTCGTTTGTTGTGATATCGGGGCCTTCCATAACCATAACAAACTGTCTTTTATGTCGTTAACATTATTTGTTGTGCTGGTACTTAGTCCGAATGAAGTTATCTTTAACAAGGTTATTCACACCACATGTTTTGTTACTGATCAACTCTTGAAACTTGTTAGCACTAACAGAACGGTTGTATCATTTTTGAAAAGAAAAGTAATTTTGTCGAAAATTGTCTCATTTGGAAAAAAAAAAAAGATGCAAAGTCTAATTAATTAAAAAAATCACGACTGGCTGAAAAAAAAGAAAGAAAGAAAAACTAAATGCGATAAGAATTAAAAAAAAAATGTTTTTCTCAAATATCTATGATCTCATTTCGTTTATATGATTACATATCTCTATGATTACATCACTCTAGGATTACATATCGTCTCTATGATCACATATCGTCTCAATGATCACATATCTCTATGATCACATATCGTCTCTATGATCTCATTTCGTTTATTTGATTACATATCTCTATGATTACATATCTCTATGATCACATATCGTCTCTATGATCACATATCGTTTCAATGATCACATATCTCTATGATCACATATTGTCTCAATGATCACATATCTCTATGATCATATACCATCTCAATGATTACATATCTCTATGATTACATATCTCTATGATCATATACCATCTCAATGATCACATATCGTCTCTATGATCACATATCTCTATGATCACATATCGTCTCAATGATCACATATCTCTATGATCACATATCGTACCAATGATCACATATCTCTATGATCACATATTGTCTCAATGATCACATATCTCTATGATCACATATCGTCTCTATGATCACATATCTCTATGATCACATATCGTCTCAATGATCACATATCTCTATGATCACATATCGTCTCAATGATCACATATCTCTATGATCACATATCGTCTCTATGATCACATATCGTCTCAATGATCACATATCTCTATGACCACATATCGTCTCTATGATCACATATCGTCTCTATGATCACATATCGTCTCAATGATCACATATTGTCTCTATGATCACATATCGTCTCAATGATCACATATCGTCTCTATGATTACATATTGTCTCAATGATCACATATCTCTATGATCACATATCGTCTCAATGATCACATATCTCTATGATCACATATCGTCTCTATGATCACATATCTCTGTGATCACATATCGTCTCAATGATCACATATCGTCTCTATGATCACATATCGTCTATATGATCACATACTTCTCTATGATCACATACTTCTCTATGATCACAACACTCTATCCCTCAACATAAGTCCCACAAACATTGATGCACATATCCCATTGTATCCGAGATCCAAGGATTATCTCCACCTTCCTGGCCGTAACTTCACGTTCAGCATACCCTTCATCAGCCAACTTTCCTGACATTCACTCGATCATGCATTCACATGTAGACTAGACCATGTGAACAGCGCACCGCAGTTGCAACACTCTCTATTGTTATTCACCTATAACCGTTATCCATCTCCCGCACCCGCCACGCAGACGCTTCTGTATACATGTCACAATGCTGCACTATGTCAGTATCGTGAACAATGGAAACTAGAACACCCACAGTTTAACGAGAGGGTCGGATACCTCCAACTATCGAGGAGCTATCAAGTCATCATACTTCGTCCACGCACTGGCCACAACAGAATGAGAAATCACATGTTCACCAAACTCAAAATAGGTACTATCAGCCAATGCCACTGTACCCTGGATAACATGACAACATAACATGTTCTACAGGATTGTCCCCAGTACACAGACCTGAGGAGGACAATATGACCCACACCCACCTCCCTGGAAGAGAAACTGTACGGGGCACCCGAATCACTTAAAGAGACAGCTACCTTCATAAGAGAGTCCGGAATAATAGTCTGAATGAGCCATGATCGCAGAAGAAGACAGCCGCTATTGATGCTGTCTGAACAGGAAGCCAAAGTCGGACTTCATCAACAATTTCTCTACGTCCTTGAGACAATCTTCCTCCACACACACACACCCCCCCCCCCCCCCCCACCGATGGAATCCACCGCATTACGACACAACACTAGCCACCAAAAACAGGAAGCATTCCTTAATGAAAGTCCTTTGGAGAAAGCGTTTTGCACACACAAAAGTGCAAGAACACGCTCTTATTGGGTTGTAGACTCCTTCAGTTCAGTAGCCATTTTGGTAACGCTCTGCGCATGTCAACACAACGCCCAGCGTCCCCTACGTTGGTACCAATTTACGAAATTATAAAGTTGCATTTTGTTACCAACTATTGAGATCATCAACTTGTATGCCGCGACCAACTATTGAGATCATCAACTTTTATGCTGCTACCAACTATTGAGATCATCAACTTTTATGCTGCTACCAACTATTGAGATCATCAACTTTTATGCTGCTACCAACTATTGAGATCATCAACTATTATGCCGCTACCAACTATTGAGATCATCAACTTTTATGCTGCTACCAACTATTGAGATCATCAACTTTTATGCTGCTACCAACTATTGAGATCATCAACTTTTATGCTGCTACCAACTATTGAGATCATCAACTTGTATGCTGCTACCAACTATTGAGATCATCAACTTGTATGCTGCTACCAACTATTGAGATCATCAACTTTTATGCTGCTACCAACTATTGAGATCATCAACTTTTATGCTGCTACCAACTATTGAGATCATCAACTTGTATGCTGCTACCAACTATTGAGATCATCAACTTTTATGCCGCTACCAACTATTGAGATCATCAACTTTTATGCTGCTACCAACTATTGAGATCATCAACTATTATGCCGCTACCAACTATTGAGATCATCAACTTTTATGCTGCTACCAACTATTGAGATCATCAACTATTATGCTGCTACCAACTATTGAGATCATCAACTATTATGCCGCTACCAACTATTGAGATCATCAACTTTTATGCTGCTACCAACTATTGAGATCATCAACTATTATGCTGCTACCAACTATTGAGATCATCAACTATTATGCTGCTACCAACTATTGAGATCATCAACTATTATGCGCTACCAACTATTGAGATCATCAACTATTATGCCGCTACCAACTATTGAGATCATCAACTATTATGCTGCTACCAACTATTGAGATCATCAACTTTTATGCCGCTACCAACTATTGAGATCATCAACTTTTATGCTGCTACCAACTATTGAGATCATCAACTATTATGCTGCTACCAACTATTGAGATCATCAACTATTATGCTGCTACCAACTATTGAGATCATCAACTTTTATGCTGCTACCACTATTGAGATCATCAACTTTTATGCTGCTACCAACTATTGAGATCATCAACTATTATGCCGCTACCAACTAACGACAACTCTACCACCATCTAATGCTTCCTAACAAACCAAATCACGATGTGACTGATTTAATTACCTCCCCTCAAATTGAACTATTGTAACCTATCTTGAAACGAACAAAAACGGTCATTAAAAAATAATCGTATAATTTCTGCACAGTTTTTTTAAAAAAAAAAACATAAACATATCAGCTTTAAAAGAAAAAAAACTATCTTTTGAAAGAGAATAATAGAATGTATAAGCAGGTTTGAAAGAAGAGAAACAAATTGTCAGTTTTAAAAGAAAGACAAAAATGGTGAATGAGATTGTTGGCTGCTTAATCGTAAATAAAATGTCGGGCTTTTGTAACTTTATCAGACACTAATACATGGAAGAATAGATAACCTACGAGAACACTTAAATACACACAACAACACAGGCAAAAGAATTCAGTTAGTTAGTTATTTGCGAGTCATCATCACTGCACTCCGAACATGTCTAGAGGTGCTCAGATCCCCTCCTCAGCAAGTCCCGCAGTGTCCAGAGACTGACGACTCCAGTTCTGTGTTGGTTGATAAGTCTTCTTACACGCCCACTAAGTTTCTCGTTTCTGGCTGTGCCCATCTTAACTCCCATCTCTTTCCTCCGAAGGAGTGACGTAGACTCATGGTTGTCCAAGTCCTGTGTCCTTTCCACATCTCGGAGGGCATTGATGATGGTTCACCGATCCATTGGTTGACCGTCTTCAACGACAGCACAGCTAGCCAACCTGACCGCTCTTTCATTTCCCCGTAGTCCCGCGTGTAAAGGGACGTAGACAAAGGTGATCTGACGTATTTTTGACTTCTGCAATGACTCTACCCATTACGCACTGAGCCCGCTTGTACTTTTCTTATCATGCTCATTGAATCACTCAGTATAATACATGCGTGGGTGTAGTCTTGTGACTCTAACCAGATGAATGCCCTACCACTGCCATCACCACCATGGTCATGCTACTCGTGGTCATAAAGTATGCACCACTGTCTTCCATGACTATTCTGCCTGCCGAGCGTGCTGTAAATGTCCATGCACTCTTTTTGTGTCGTATTACAGATTCGTCTGTACAGATGACTCATCTTTATCATCGGTGTTATCACAGATGAGACCATTGACCTCCACATTAACCACAATTGAGTTCTGTTCAAAATAAATACGACAATCAACATCAACATAATATAAGTCATGAATATCGCAAATAGAAACAGAATATCAACAAAATATAAGTCATGAATATCGCAAATAGAAACAGAACATCAACAAAATATAAGTCATGAATATCGCAAATAGAAACAGAATATCAACATAATATACGTCATGAATATCGAAAATAGAAACAGAACATCAACATAACTATAGACGGCAGACAACTTCAACAAGTAGTGGAATATGTAATACCTAGGAAGTTTAGTGACAAACGGCAATTCACAAACAGCAGAATTAGACTCAAGATACAACAAAGCGTGTCAAATCATTGGACAGTTATCACCACTATTATCCAACAAGGAAATAACTCTAGAGACAAAACTGGGACTATCCAATACAATCTTCATCCCAACGTTGTGCTACCAATGCCAGACCTGGACCCTAGATGTAAGAACAATAAGAAAAATAACCTCTCCTGAGATGAAATGTGTCAGACGAATGACAGGAAACTGCCTGAGAGATACGTTAGTAATGAAGAAATGAGAAATGAGAAAAAAGCTAATAATAACACCAGCCATAGAATATATAAAGAAACAGCAGATACAACGGTAGAGCTACGCGACAAGGCAGAAAGATGTAATCACAAAACAATGAGCCTTCAGTAAACGTTGCGAGAACACCAGACCCAAGGGCCGACCACGATAAAGATGGATTAACGGAATATTAGAAACACTAGAAAGCATAACAGCAGCAGAGGCGAATAGAAGAGCAAAATATCGCAATTTATATCTCCCCTCGACGCTGAAAGGCAAATGAGGAAGGAAAGAAGAAGATATACCTTTATTACATTTCGCGATATGTGCTATGGATTTTCTGTATCTATTTCACGATAACATAGAACTGGTTACCAGCATTTGGGTCTTCATTGACAAGGTAAGAAACAAAATGACATAAAGCAGATCACTCATAGCGCTTTGAAGAGTTATTATCAACATAGTACAGCCAATGATCGTTATGTGTAATAAATGAACTAAGGTTTTAGCAAGCATTAATATATGTTCATACATAATTGAATAATAATATATGTACAAACATCAAAGTTAAACTCATTCGATGAATGGTATTACAAAAGAACAATGAAAGAATGAAATAACATTGGCAATAATTCATAAACGTAATAACAATAATAACAATCAATGAATTAACCAATAACAAGAAGAATGGATGAATTAACCAATAGCAAGAAGAATGGATGAATTAACCAATAGCAAGAAGAATGGATGAATTAACCAATAGCAAGAAGAATGGATGAATTAACCAATAGCAAGAAGAATGGATGAATTAACCAATAGCAAGAAGAATAACTATCTTTCTTGACGACACATATTACCATATCTATGTCGTGGGGTGGGGGTGGACACGACAGGACCAGAGAAACAAAAGCCGGAGAAATGACAAATAAAATAGAAAATAAACGGCATGGTTAAAACTTTACGCAATAGATGGACAACGAAAATTAGAGCAACGTTACGGCTTAATAGGCCTTCAGCAGGAACAAACATACATCACACACTCAGATATGTATTTAAAATAAAAAAAAAATAATAATAATATGGAAGAAGAGTGAAACTGTAAACTTCGCTTTGGGCAGAATGAAAACGAAAGTTAGTGCGCACGGGGTACGTGTTCAATGTACACAATATGAAATGTGCGCACGCAGAACGCATCACCATTAGTTCCCACACACAGGTCCGTGTGCAAACACAGAGAACAGACTAGAATAATACAGAGTACCTTAGAGGAGGAAAGATTGAAATGTCACAGAATGGGGTTAGAGTGGACAGCTGAAGTATTGCAGTGTGGTCTAGTAGAGGAGGGAAGATTGAAATGCCACAGAGTGGGGTTAGAGGGGACAGCTGAAGTATTGCAGTGTGGTCTAGTAGAGGAGAGATGCGAATAACACAGCATGTGAATACCATGTTGAGCATAGGTCTTCATCATCATCATCTTTAAGTGCCGTCTCCGCATCGAAGTTTTGCTACCATGGAGCGCCATTCCACTCTGTCTCTTGCTTTGATGGTGCAGATTGTCATAGGTTAACTTGTCCATCTTTTGATGTTACTCGTCCATGTTAGTCTTGGTCTGCCTCTGCATCTTCTACCTTGTATTTTCCCTTCCAATATTACTTTTATTAAGCTGTTGTATTTTTTAACATGCCCCAAAAATTTCATTTGTCTTGTTCTAATTGTATTTAGTAGTTCTCTTTTTATTCTTAGTCGTTTTAAAAACGTCATCGTTTGTTTTCTCTTCTTTCATTCGATTCTACCTGTTCTTCTATAGATCCACATTTCAAAGGCTTCAATTTTCTGTTATGTTTTCTGGTCTAATGTCCATGTTTCTGCACCATACAGGAATATTGAGAGGATGTAACATTTTGCTATTCTTAGTTTTAGCCCTGGTGTTATTTGTTTTGATGTTAGTATATTTTTCATGACAATTAAAATTACTTTTTGCCATACCTATTCTTTTGTTTATTTCAGTTGTACATTTTCCATCACTGGTTATAGTATGTCCCTGGTAGTTGTAGCTCTGAACTGTCTCCATGTGTATTCCTTCAACTTTGAAGGTCTTCAACACACACAAAATAAAACCCGCTTGGTCAAAGCAGTCGCCATGACGTGTGAGACTCCGGATTTTTATTTCACCCCCGATAGAAAAAATCCTTTCTGTCTACCGCGGGTTTCGAACACCGTATGTCGGCTTTTTAGTCAGGGGAACAGGGGATTTCGCCGCTCGACCACTCGCTCCTCAACCAGAAAGTTGGATGGATGAGATAACGATAAATGAGAGTAATTCGTCAAACAGGTTCGGACACATGTCACGAAGTAGTTGTAAAGAACAGAGAATACTGAATCTGATGATAACAACGGATTTGCATGTTTATCTCGGGTGATGTGAGAAGGTTTACTTGATTGTCTAGGGGCAGAGCTGTGTCTTCGGCGGTTGAAGGTCCCAGATTTGACTCTCACGAAATGGTGGCCAGAATCTTTCACTTCTTATCCGTGTTCCCTTATGGTGATTTCTTATCCGTGGTTTCCTCATGGTGATTTCTTATCCGTGGTTCCCTCATAGTAATTTCTTATCCGTGGTTCCCTCGTGGTGATTTCTTATCCGTGGTTCCTCTTGGTGATTTCTTATCCGTGGTTCCCTCATGGTGATTTCTTATCCGTGGTTCCCTCATGGTGATTTCTTATCCATGGTTCCCTCGTAGTAATTTCTGTAATGTTAATTTGGGCCATGTTAAAAGACACAACAGCCTTCTAAAAGTAATCCTGGAGGGGAAAATACAAGGTAAAAGATGCAGAGGCAGACCAAGACTAAAATTGACGAGTAACATGAAAAGATAGACAAATCAGCCTATGACAACCTGCACCATCAAAGCAAGAGACAGAGCAGAATGGCGCTCCATGGTAGCCAACCTTCGTTGCGGAGACGGCACTCGATGTTGATGAGGAAATATAACAGTAGGAGAGGCGAACAGAAGAGCAAGATGCCGCAAATTATATCTCCCCTCGACGCTGAAAGGCAGATGAGAAAAGATAGAAGAAGACCAAATAATAATGATATTTCTTTAAACAAAATATGATCATCTATCTTTTCTCGAAAGTCAGGCACTAAAATGTACATTTTTTATATGTCAGCAATCATCAAATCTTAATTCACTTTGTAGGGAAATGATGAATTTGAAAAGAGAACATAACATAACAATGATGGAGTACCAACATAGACCATTCATAAGAACACTGTAACTAAAACAATTACTAGATTCTTATGGGTAACATAGGGTGTCTCACTCGTTACAGAAACTGTTCATCTTCTACCCTTCATCTCCCTGTGGAGCATAGGTCTTTAACAAATACTTTCAGCTCCCTGTGGAGCATAGGTCTTCAACAAATACTTTCACCTCCCTGTGGAGCATAGGTCTTTAACAAGCACTTTCAGCTCCCTGTGGAATATAGGTCTTCAACAAACACTTTCAGCTCCTTGTGGAGCATAGGTCTTCAACAAACACTTTCAGCTCCCTGCGGAATATAGGTCTTCAACAAACACTTTCAGCTCCCAGTTGAGCATAGGTCTTCAACAAACACTTTCAGCTCCCAGTTGAGCATAGGTCTTCAACAAACACTTTCCAAGTCATTCTGTTTCTTGCCATTCTTTTAAGATCATTCCATGTCTTCCCCATCATCTTCATCTCTGCTTTTGTCTGTCTTCTCCAAAAATAATTTGGTCTTCCTCTTTGTCTCTTCCCCATGGGATTCCAAAAAGGCCATGTACATTGACTGGTGCATTTCCATAATTCTATGTTAGTGATTTTGTCCTGCCATTTCCATCCTTTTATTCTGTTTAAGCATCCATTAATGAAAGTCTGTATCTCCATGATAGTCATTTTTGTTGTTCTCCATGTTTCACAGCCATATAATAAGACTGACTTAACATTGGAGTTTTATCATTTGTATTTCCGGTTTTAACCTAATTTATTTGGATTTCCATGTTTCCTATTGCAACGAAGGTATCTCAAGATTTATTTATCTAAACAAGC
Organism: Megaustenia siamemsis; assembly: GCA_032433765.1. NCBI lineage: Eukaryota > Metazoa > Mollusca > Gastropoda > Stylommatophora > Ariophantidae > Megaustenia > Megaustenia siamemsis. The sequence goes on along the minus strand of JAVIAB010000104.1, from coordinate 29,052,795 downwards.
CACTGCATTTCCTCAATAATTCTAACATCAGTGGAGATATGTTCAATATAAAAAAAAAACTCAAGGTAATGGCAATAGCGAGAAAGAAAGAAAAACTAAACATCATAATAGATAATACAACTCTGAAGCAAGTAGACAATTTTAAATATCTGGATAGACACAAGACAATAACCAAGAGACAGAGATAGATATAAGGTGTAACAAAGCATGGCAAGTTATAGGCCAAGTATCAACACTATTGAAAAACAAAGCAATAACCACGGAAGCAAAAAGGGCAATATACAAATCAATTTTTCTACCAACTCTGAGCTATCAGTGCCAGAATTGGACGCTGGACTCTAGAACAATAAGACAGATAACGACCACCGAAATGAAATGTGTCAGAAGAATGACAGGAAACAGCTGAAGGGACAGAGTAAGAAACACTGAACTGAGGAAGAAACTCGAAATTGAACCAGCCATCGAATACATAAAGAAACAACAGATAAATTGGTTCTAAAAAAGAACTAACAATGACTCAAAGAGCCATAAACAAACGCTACGAAAACGCCAGATTAAGAGGAAGACCGAGAAAGAGATGGATAAAGGGAATACTAGAGTCACTAGGAGGAATAACACCAGAAGAGGCCAACAGAAGAGCAAAGAATCGCAGATTGTATCTCCCCTCGACGCCAACGGCAACAAAGGAAGGATAGAAGAAGAGGAAGCAGTGAAGATATTGGAACAAAATTCGAACAAGTGTATGCTCAGTGTGTAGGGAATGGAAATAAATATGTGTGTGGCATGTGTGTGGCATGTGTGTGGTATGTATGTGGTATGTATGTCGTATGTGTGTGTTATGTGTGTGGTATGTATGTCGTATGTGTGTGGTATGTGTGTGGTATGTGTGTGGTATGTATGTGGTATGTATGTCGTATGTGTGTGGTATGTGTGTGGTATGTGTGTGGTATGTATGTGGTATGTGTGTGGTATGTATGTGGTATGTGTGTGGTATGTGTGTGGTATGTATGTCGTATGTGTGTGGTAGTATGTGGTATGTGTGTGTTATGTGTGTGGTATGTGTGTTTTATGTGTGTGGTATGTATGTGGTATGTGTGTGTTATGTGTGTGGTATGTATGTGGTATGTGTGTATTATGTATGTGTTATGTATTTGGGATGTATGTGGTGTGTGTGTGTGGTATGTATGTGGTATGTATGTCGTATGTGTGTGGTAGTGTGTGTGTGTGTGTTATGTGTGTGGTATGTATGTCGTATGTGTGTGGTAGTATGTGGTATGTGTGTGTTATGTGTATGGTATGTGTGTGTTATGTGTGTGGTATGTATGTGGCATGTGTGTGTTATGTGTGTGGTATGTATGTGGTATGTGTGTGTTATGTATGTGTTATGCATTTGGGATGTATGTGGTGTGTGTGTGTGGTATGTATGTGGTATGTATGTGGTATGTGTGTGGTATGTATGTGGTATGTGTGTGTTATGTGTGTGGTATGTGTGTGCTATGTATGTGTTATGTATTTGGGATGTATGTGGTGTGTGTGTGTGGTATGTATGTGGTATGTATGTGGTATGTGTGTGGCGCCTAACTGTTGTGATACGGATGCTTTCGCGTCTCTCTGCCGATCACTTATTTTTGCATGTGGGTGCATACCCAATACGGTTGTTGTTTGTGACTTAACTCGTGCTTTCATTCAGGATAGCTGGAAAGTGTGTTGGTTACTCTGAAGTGGCCTGTGTTTTGTGGCAACCCTCTTTCAAGAGATGCTGGCTTCATGTAGCGAGTGAGATACCCCACATTTAGTGTGTGGAGGTTTACACGATGGAATTGTGGAGGTTTTCATTTTGATAACAAATATTACATTTTACGTACAATTCATGATGATCAATAAATGAGATTCAGAGATAATTTGGCCATCGTATAATTCAAAACTCACATACACACATACACATACACAAACAAGCGCTTACTCACACATTTTCATCAATTAGATGTCATTGTTACATGTAAGGTTGGCTAACATGGACACCCATTTTACTCTGTCTCCAGTCTTGATAAACCATGATGTCGAACGTTGTCGTAGGTTCACACGTTAACGCTTCACTCCACTTTAATGTTGGTCTGCCTCTGTCTCATGCCTTGATAGACCACGTTGTCATAGGTTCACCTGTCTATCTTTTAATGTTATCAGTCCACTTTAGTCTTGGTCTGCCTCAGCTTCGTCGACCGTGTACCTTCCCTTCCAAGATGGCCTTCACAAGGGTATTCAAACACATACACACACACGAACAAACACCCGTGCACACTTTCACACTTTAACAAAAACACGTTCAGTGAAATATTGGATCAGCCCAACACTGATGACATCATCAATCAGTTTGTCATTTAATGACACCGCACATTGCCACGTGGTGGCTCTATGTAACAAATAACCAGCCCCGACACCGCACATTGCCACGTGGTGGCTCTATGTAACAAATAACCGGCCCTGACACCGCACATTGCTACGTGGTGGCTCTATGTAACAAATAACCGGCCCCGACACCGCACATTGCCACGTGGTGGCTCTATGTAACAAATAACCGGCCCCGACACCACACATTGCCACGTGGTGGCTCTATGTAACAAATAACCGGTCCCGACACCGCACATTGTCACGCGGTGACTCTATGTAACAAATATCCGGCCCCGACACCGCACATTGCCACGTGGTGGCTCTATGTAACAACCGGTCCCAACACCGCACATTGCCACGTGGTGGCTCTATGTAACAACCGGCCCCAACACCGCACATTACCACGTGGTGGCTCTATGTAACAACCGGCCCCGACACCGCACATTGCCACGTGGTGGCTCTATGTAACAACCGGCCTCGACACCGCACATTGCCACGTGGTGGCTCTATGTAACAAATAACCGGCCCTGACACCGCACATTGCCACATGGTGGCTCTATGTAACAAATAACCGGCCCCGACACCGCACATTGTCACGTGGTGGCTCTATGTAACTAATAACCGGCCCCGACACCACACATTGTCACGTGGTGGCTCTATGTAACAAATAACCGGTCCCGACACCGCACATTGTCACGTGGTGGCTCTATGTAACAAATATCCGGCCCCGACACCGCACATTGCCACGTGGTGGCTCTATGTAACAACCGGCCCCAACACCGCACATTGCCACGTGGTGGCTCTATGTAACAACCGGCCCCAACACCGCACATTACCACGTGGTGGCTTTATGTAACAACCGGCCCCGACACCGCACATTGCCACGTGGTGGCTCTATATAACAACCGGCCTCGACACCGCACATTGCCACGTGGTGGCTCTATGTAACAAATAACCGGCCCCGACACCGCACATTGTCACGTGGTGGCTCTATGTAACAAATAACCGGCCCCGACACGGCACATTGCCACGTGGTGGCTCTATGTAACAAATAACCGGCCCCGACACGGCACATTGGCACGTGGTGGCTCTATGTAACAAATAACCGGCCCCGACACGGCACATTGCCACGTGGTGGCTCTATGTAACAAATAACCGGCCCCGACACGGCACATTGCCACGTGGTGGCTCTATGTAACAAATAACCGGCCCCGACACGGCACATTGCCACGTGGTGGCTCTATGTAACAAATAACCGGCCCCGACACTGCACATTGCCACGTGGTGGCTCTATGTAATAACCGGCCCCGACACCGCACATTGTCACGTGTTGGCTCTATGTAACAAATAACCGGCCCTGACACCGCACATTGCCACGTGGTGGCTCTATGTAATAACCGGCCCCGACAAATGTGTCTCCACTCAATATGGTTGATTACTGAGCGATCATAACAGACAGTGTGTGTCCAGTTTTTACACAAAATAAATACTCATCATGTATTACCTACTCCTTCCTTCCTTCCTTCCTTCCTTCCTTCCTTCCTTCCTTCCTTCCTTCCTTCCTTCCTTCCTTCCTTCCTCCCTCCCTCCCTCCCTCCCTCCCTCCTTCCTTCCTTCCTTCCTTCCTTCCTTCCTTCCTTCCTTCCTTCCTTCCTTCCTTCCTTCCTTCCTTCCTTCCTCCCTCCCTCCCTTCCTCCCTCCCTCCCTCCCTCCCTTCCTCCCTTCCTTCCTTCCTTCCTTCCTTCCCTCTGTATCTGTTAAATCGTCATGGCATACACCTACTGGCATATATGACCATGTCTCTCCACAACTTAACGTCCCAGCAGATGTTTATCATTTCTATTGATGACGACATCATTCCTATAGACTGTAATGTATCAAGTTGTTACTAATATATTAGGATCACTATTGCACTCCGGACGCACCCATAGGTAGTTTGATTTTCTCCTTGAGATACTTATGAGAATCCTGGCCACGTAGCACAGCCGTTATCATCATCATGATGTGCCATACCAGTTGGCATAGGCGATCATGCCCTTCCACAATCTTCTACCCACAGTGCATGCTATCAATTCTGTTGTTGACTGTTTTCCGTGTCCTGACATCAAGCTATCTAGTATTTTCTCTCTTTGTTGCCCGGGATATCTCTTTCCTTGTATTTTGCCAGTTGTAACCGAGTATTCCAACTTTCCTCTTCTCATGATGTTAACTAAATATGTCGATTGTTACTTTCTGATGTTTTTTATGAGTTTTTCTTTGGTGTTTTGTCCTCTTTGTGAATTTTCTCGTTCGTCTCCCAACATTCTTCTGAGAAATCCCATTTCTGTGTCACCAAATCGTCGTATCAATTGTTTGTCTACTATGATCCACCCAGACGCCAGAACTGCCTCTATATAGCAACGATGCACTATCTTTACATTATCTATCGACATAGATTTGTTACATAAGAAGTTTCTCATTTTCTGAAATGCTATTTTAGCCTGAACTTGTTTTTTATTTCTCTTGTGCATCTTCCATCTGATGTTATTATTGTGTCCAAGTATTTGACTCTCTGCATCACAACAAGGAATCCTTTTAAAATTACTGTATATTTTCGCCTGTTTCCTTTTACGTTTTCCCCTTGATTTTACCTGTTTTTCCCCCCCAAAATATCACCGTTATTTCCTTTCTAACCGCGGCTAGCTAATCTTGATGAATTCGTTACGATGTTGGAAGTAACATTTTAATTTTATTTCTGATTTGACCTATCTTACATTATTCTTGTTACATCTTGAACTGTCATGCTTTTACTGTATTTGTATTTAAGAACACATTTCTGTGAATTTTCAGCGATTTCTTTGTATATTGCTCGATTGTCCATGATATACTTCATGATATCACAGAACCTTGAACCTAACACTGAAGAGCTATTTTTTTTATTTGTCAAATAGAGAAGATAAGATACGGCAACAAAAAGGAGATAATATAAGGCAATACAAGATAAGATGAGACAAGACATACAAGATAAAATACAACAAGAAAATAAAATATAAGACAAGATAATACCAGATAATATAAGACAATACAAGATAAGATAGAACAAGATAATAAAAGACACGACAAGATAATACAAGATAATATAAGACAATACAATATAAGATACGACAAGATAATAAAAGATACGACAAGATAATATAAGGCAATACAAGATAAGATACAACAAGATAATAAAAGATACGACAAGATAATATAAGACAATACAAGATAAGATACAACAAGATAATAAAAGATACGACAAGATAATATAAGATCATAAAAGGTCAGATAAGAATACATAATACAAGATAAGATAAGACAAGATAATCTAGAACATGATATGTCAATGTAAGATACCATAAGACGAGGTATGGCTCTATGTGATATGACAAAGCATGACATGATAAGACAAGACAGGATACTAACAAATAAAATAAGAAGCACAAGACATAATACGCTAAGATATTACAAGATAAAATAAGATACACGTAAACAGACAGCTAGATACAGTAAACAACCCTTAGATGACAGACGGGTAACTAAAGTAGTGGAACAAGCGGAGAAATATAGAAGGCTCCTTAGCCACCCCATGCACCAAAGAATATCTGGTTCCGGAATTTTACGACTAAAGAGGAGCAACTTCGCTACAATTGCCAATGAACTAACTACTGGAGACCCAGTACTTTCCCAAACAATATCGAAACCCTTGGGCCCATCTGATATGTCTCCTCATGGAAAACATAAAATACCAGAACTTAAGGAAAATATAACAGGAATCATGAAAATAGTCACCCAATCAGACACAGAAAGAAAACACGTAGCAGAAAAACACATACACGATACCTACCCACAGGACTCTTGGTCCCACATATACACAGATGGCTCTGCTACAAATGCCACCAGAAATGGAAGGGGAGTTGTGTTCTTGACGCTGAATAATCAGGACGAGATCACCAAGTCAATAGCTACTGGAAAATTCTTAAACAAATTTAAAGCAGAAACTGAGGCCTTCAGAGATGCTGCAACACTGGCTACTCAACACAAAAATAACATGCACAATAAATTGGTGATTCTGACTGATGCACTGTCAGTACTATCAGCTCTAAAAAGTCCCAATAACAATGAACTAGATGACTTGAGAACAACCCTGGACCAACTATGCAACAACTTCCAGAGAGTAGTCATTCAGTGGATACCATCACGCTGTAATATACACGGGAACGGACGCGAAGACAAATTAGCTAAAGAGGGAGGAAAATTACCACAAGAGAACCATCCGCTCAGTTATGATGAAGCCAAATCCATCCTCAAGGGTCAGTTCCATGAAAAATGGAAACGAGAACACCCAAAGCATAATGAGAGTTACGGATACCACCAACTATCAAGGAGGGATCAAGTCATCATACTTCGCCTACGTACTGGCCACAATAGAATGAGAAATCACATGTTCACCAAATTCAAAATAGGTACAACCAGCCTATGCCACTGTACACTGGACAATATGACTACAAAACATGTTCTACAGGATTGCCCCCAGTACACAGACCTGAGAAGAGCAATGTGGTCCACGCCCACCTCCCTGGAAGAGAAACTATATGGGGCAATCGATTCGCTTAAACAGACAGCTGACTTCATGAGAGAGTCTGGAATCCTACTCTGATTGAGTCTTGATCGCAGGCAGAGAGAGAGAGAGAGAGAGAGAGAGAGAGAGAGAGAGAGAGAGATAAGATAAGAAGACGAGCATGCAAGTTCGTTGCTTGTAGGGAATATGTGTGCCAGTATTTGTCCACTATTATCATATTTTTAGGTGACTTGATAAGTATAACGCCAGTGCTGTTAGCTTTGAAATAAATACACTTTGTCCATTTATAGCTGAGCTAGATTAAAAGTCGTCGGTCTGGCACAGTTCTCATTATTGACATCTTGTCATCAGTGGATCAGTTTTCATTATTGACATCTTGTCATCCGCGGATCGGTCCTTAATCCCGACATCTTGCCATCAGTTTATCAATCCTTAATCCCGACATCTTGTCATCAGTGCATCAATCCTTAATCCCGACATCTTGCCATCAGTGCATCTATCCTTAATCCCGACATCTTGCCATCTGTGTATCTATCCTTAATCACGACATCTTGTCATCAGTGCATCAATCCTTAATCCCGAGATCTTGCCATCAGTTTAACAATCCTTAATCCCGACATCTTGCCATCAGTGCATCTATCCTTAATCCCGACATCTTGCCATCAGTGCATCTATCCTTAATCCCAACATCTTGCCATCTTTGAATCGATCCTTAATCCCGAGATCTTGCCATCAGTTTATCAATCCTTAATCCCGACATCTTTCCATCAGTGCATCTATCCTTAATCCCGACATCTTGCCATCAGTGCATCTATCCTTAATCCCGACATCTTGTCATCAGTGCATCTATCCTTAATCCCGACATCTTGTCATCAGTGCATCTATCCTTAATCCCGACATCTTGCCATTTTCGAATCGATCCTTAATCCCGACATCTTGTCATCAGTGTATCAATCCTTAATCCCGACATCTTGCCATCAGTGCATCTATCCTTAATCCCGACATCTTGCCATCAGTGCATCTATCCTTAATCCCGACATCTTGCCATCAGTGCATCTATCCTTAATCCCGACATCTTGCCATCAGTGCATCAATCCTTAATCCCGACATCTTGCCATCAGTGTATCAATCCTTAATCCCGACATCTTGCCATCAGTGTATCAATCCTTAATCCCGAGATCTTGCCATCAGTTTATCAATCCTTAATCCCGACATCTTGTCATCAGTGCATCTATCCTTAATCCCGACATCTTGCCATCAGTGCATCTATCCTTAATCCCGAGATCTTGCCATCAGTTTATCAATCCTTAATCCCGACATCTTGCCATCAGTGCATCTATCCTTAATCCCGGCATCTTGCCATCTTTGAATCGATCCTTAATCCCGACATCTTGTCATCAGTGCATCTATCCTTAATCCCAACATCTTGCCATCAGTGTATCTATCCTTAATCCCGACATCTTGCCATCTTTGAATCGATCCTTAATCCCGACATCTTGCCATCAGTGCATCTATCCTTAATCCCGACATCTTGCCATCAGTGCATCTATCCTTAATCCCGACATCTTGTCATCAGTGTATCAATCCTTAATCCCGACACCTTGCCATCAGTGTATCTATCCTTAATCCCGAGATCTTGCCATCATTGTATCAATCCTTAATCCCGACATCTTGTCATCAGTGTATCAATCCTTAATCCCGAGATCTTGCCATCAGTTTATCAATCCTTAATTCCGAGATCTTGCCATCAGTGTATCAATCCTTAATCCCGAGATCTTGCCATCAGTGCATCTTTCCTTAATCCCGAAATCTTGCCATCAGTGTATCAATCCTTAATCCCGAGATCTTCCCATCAGTTTATCAATCCTTAATCCCGACATCTTGCCATCAGTGCATCTATCCTTAATCCCGACATCTTGCTATCTGTGCATCTATCCTTAATCCCGACATCTTGTCATCAGTGGATCAGGTCACTAGTCGTCTCTCTCATGATAATATTTTAAAAAAGTAATATTGCATTAGTAAAGTTGAGATAAGATAACGAATGTAATATAATTGTGGTAAAATACAATTACAAATTAGCAGGTAATGAGATAATTTAGCAATGATAAGAAGGAAGGAAGGACGGAGGAAGGGAGGACAGGAAGAGAGGGAGGGATGGTGAAAGGAATGTAGGTAGGTAGTTAGAAGGTAAGTAGGTAGGTAGGTAGGTAAATAGATAGACAAACAGACAGACAGGTAGACAGGGCAGACAATCAGGCAAACATAAATACAGACAGGCAGTCAAGACAGACAAGACGGACAAACGGACTGACGGACCGACAGACAGACGGATAAACTGATAGATAGATAAACGGATTGATAGATATAAGGAAAGATAGATAGAAGGATAGACAGAAATACAGGCAGACAGACAGACAATTGGGCAGGCAGGCAGACAGGCAGATAGGTAGGCAGATTGGTAGTTAGGTAGGTAAGTAAGTATGTAGGTAGGTAAGAATTAGGTAAGTAAGTAATTATTTAGTTAGGTAGGTAAGTAGTTATATAGGTGGGTAAGTAGTTAAGTAAGTAGTTAAGTAATTAGGTAAGTAGTTAGGAAGGTAAGTAGTTAGGTAGGTAAGTAGTTAGGTAGGTAAGTAGTTAGGAAGGTAAGTATTTAGGTAGGTAAGTAGTTAGGTAGGTAAGTAGTTAGGAAGGTTAGTAGTTAGGTAAGTAGTTAGGTAGGTAAGTAGTTAGGTAAGTAGTTAGGTAAGTAGTTAGGTAGGTAAGTAGTTAGGTAAGTAGTTAGGTAAGTAGTTAGGTAAGTAGTTAGGTAAGTAGTTAGGTAAGTAGTTAGGTAGGTAAGTAGTTAGGTAAGTAGTTAGGTAAGTAGTTAGGTAAGTAGTTAGGTAGGTAAGTAGTTAGGTAAGTAGTTAGGAAGGTAAGTAGTTAGGAAGGTTAGTAGTTAGGAAGGTAAGTAGTTAGGTAGGTAAGTAGTTAGGTAAGTAGTTAGGTAGGTAAGTAGTTAGGTAAGTAGTTAGGTAGGTAAGTAGTTAGGAAGGTTAGTAGTTAGGAAGGTAAGTAGTTAGGAAGGTAAGAAGTTAGGTAAGTAGTTAGGTAGGTAAGTAGTTAGGAAGGTAAGTAGTTAGGTAAGTAGTTAGGTAAGTAGTTAGGAAGGTAAGTAGTTAGGTAAGTAGTTAGGTAAGTAGTTAGGAAGGTAAGTAGTTAGGTAAGTAGTTAGGAAGGTAAGTAGTTAGGTAAGTAGTTAGGAAGGTAAGTAGTTAGGTAAGTAGTTAGGTAAGTAGTTAGGAAGGTAAGTAGTTAGGAAGGTAAGTAGTTAGGTAAGTAGTTAGGAAGGTAAGTAGTTAGGAAGGTAAGTAGTTAGGTAAGTAGTTAGGTAAGTAGTTAGGTAAGTAGTTAGGTAAGTAGTTAGGAAGGTAAGTAGTTAGGAAGGTAAGTAGTTAGGTAAGTAGTTAGGAAGGTAAGTAGTTAGGAAGGTAAGTAGTTAGGAAGGTAAGTAGTTAGGCAAGTAGTTAGGTAGGTAAGTAGTTAGGTAAGTAGTTAGGTAGGTAAGTAGTTAGGTAAGTAGTTAGGTAGGTAAGTAGTTAGGTATATAGTTAGGTAGGTAAGTAGTTAGGTAGGTAAGTAGTTAGGTAAGTAGTTAGGTAAGTAGTTAGGAAGGTAAGTAGTTAGGAAGGTAAGTAGTTAGGTAAGTAAGTAGTTAGGTAAGTAGTTAGGTAAGTAGTTAGGAAGGTTAGTATTTAGGAAGGTAAGTAGGTAGGTAAGTAGTTAGGTAGGTAAGTAGTTAGGAAGGTAAGTAGTTAGGAAGGTAAGTTGTTAGGTAGGTAAGTAGTTAGGTAGGTAAGTAGTTAGGTAGGTAAGTAGTTAGGAAGGTAAGTAGTTAGGTAAGTAGTTAGGTAAGTAGTTAGGAAGGTAAGTAGTTAGGTAAGTAGTTAGGTAGGTAAGTAGTTAGGTAGGTAAGTAGTTAGGTAGGTATGTAGTTAGGTAGGTAAGTAGGTAGGTAATTAGTTAGGTAGGTAAGTAGTTAGGTAGGTAAGTAGTTAGGTAGGTAAGTAGTTAGGTAGGTAACTAGTTAGTTAGGTAAGTAGTTAGGTAGGTAAGTAGTTAGATAGGTTAGTAGTTAGGTAGGTAAGTAGTTAGGTAGGTAACTAGTTAGGTAGGTAAGTAGTTAGGTAGGTAAGTAGTTGGGTAGGTAAGTAGGTAGGTAAGTAGTTAGAGATTTAGGTAGGTAAGTAGTTAGAGATTTAGGTAGGTAAGTAGGTAGGTAAGTAGTTAGAGATTTAGGTAGGTAAGTAGGTAGGTAAGTAGTTAGAGATTTAGGTAGGTAAGTAGTTAGAGATTTAGGTAGGTAAGTAGTTAGAGATTTAGGTAGGTAAGTAGGTAGGTAAGTAGTTAGAGATTTAGGTAGGTAAGTAGTTAGAGATTTAGGTAGGTAAGTAGTTAGAGATTTAGGTAGGTAAGTAGTTGGGTAGGTAAGTAGTTGGGTAGGTAAGTAGTTAGAGATTTAGGTAGGTAACTAGTTAGGTAGGTAAGTAGTTAGGTAGGTAAGTAGTTGGGTAGGTAAGTAGGTAGGTAAGTAGTTAGAGATTTAGGTAGGTAAGTAGGTAGGTAAGTAGTTAGAGATTTAGGTAGGTAAGTAGTTAGGTAATAAGTAGTTGGGTAGGTAAGTAGTTGGGTAGGTAAGTAGTTGGGTAGGTAGGTAGGTAGAAATATTTCTAAATAGGAAGGAAGGAAGGAAGGAATATGAATGAAGGACTCTCTGCAACACAATACAGATATTTTATAAAACTATGCTATTCTCTCCATTGTTATTTTTCCTCCATTTTCCATGTTCTCATAGCCCACCGCTGTATATGTTCTCATAGTCCACCGCTGTATATGTTCTATTATGTGGTTAAACACTTGATTGATTCGTCTGCCATATTCGCTCATCTTTCTCCTTTACTTTCACATCAAACAGAGCGCACTCTGCTTCTATAATAACTGTAGTCTACTTTAGAGATGTATTTGTTTAGAGCCGTTTCCTGGACAACTCCACTAACTAAACAATAGGATTATAGATTAAAATATATATTAAAGAAACAACGTGATCTGTAGCATGTAGCTTACAATATGTAGTAATAAATTAGCAAAATGTATTCATAAGTTTCAAATTTGTAGTCATTAGGTTGTAGTCGCTAGTTGACATGGTTCATGTCGTAGATAACTCTGGCTCTAACTCCATGAACTTTAACTCTCTGAGCTTGGACTTTTGTAGATGGGGTTGTGTCCCTTGGCGTCAACGGGAGAGTCGCAGATGCTGATGGCTGTCATTCCGCCTCTTGAGAAGTTCCGGTCTGAGGAGAGGCGGGTAGGTCTAGCGCAGCAACCGAACCCGCAGTCTGTGGAGTGAATGATAGAAAGATTAGTTGAGTCAAGAATAGAAGGTTTAGTTGAGTCAAGGATAGAAGGATTAGTTGAGTCAGGGATAGAAGGATTAGTATAGTCAGGGATAGAAGGATTACTTTAGTCAAGAATAGAATGTTTAATTGAGTCAAGGATATAATGATTAATTGAACCATGGATATAATTATTAGTCGAGTTAAGGATTCAGAGTTTAATTCAAATCAAATTGAGATGTATTAGTGGAGTCAAGGATAGAAGGATTAGTTGTGTCAAAGATAGAAGGATTAATTTAGTGAAGATAGAACGATTAATTGAATAAAGGATAGTAGTATTAATTGAGTGAAGATAGAACGATTAATTGAGTCAAGGATAGTGGAATTGGTTGAGTTGGGGATAGAAGGATTAATTGAGTTAAGGATACAATGATTAAATGAGTCAGTGACTAAGGGATTAATTCACGTCAAAATGTAAGGTATTAGTGGTGTCGAATAATGTAGAATTGGTTACATCAAGGATATAAGGATTAATTTAGTCGAGGATTGAAAGATAATTTGCGCCAGGGCAATAGGCATTAGTGGAGTCCAGGATAGAAAGAATCATCATCATCAAGCCCCATTCCTGCTGGCGTAGGTGATCATGTCTCTCCACAACTTTCGATCTCGACAGTTATTTATCATTTCGGTTGTTGACATTCTGCCAAGCCATTCACTTAAGCTGTAGAAAGAGCAGTAATCGGGGATTGAGTGTTTTATATAATCAGGGATTCAGTGTTTATATAATCGTGGTTGGAGAGTTTATATAATCGGGGATGGAGTGTTTATATAATCGGGGATATAGTGTTTATATAATCGGGGATTGAGTGTTTATATAATAGGGAATTGAGTGTTCATATAATCGAGGATTGATTGTTTATATAATCGGGGATATAGTGTTTATATAATCGTGGACTGAGTGTTCTATATAATAGGAAATTGAGTGTTCATATAATCGAGGATTGATTGTTTATATAATCGGGGATTGAGTGTTTATATAATAGGAAATTGAGTGTTCATATAATCGAGGATTGATTGTTTATATAATCGTGGATTGAGTGTTTATATAATCGGGGACTGAGTGTTTTATATAATCGGGGATTGAGTGTTTTATATAATAGGGAATTGAGTGTTTATATAATCGGGGATTGAGTGTGTATATAAATTGGGATTGAGTGTTTTTATAAAACGGGTTAGAGTTTATATAATCGGGGATGGCATGTTTATATAATTGAGGGTATAGTTAAAAGAGACAACAAAGTAGAGATTGGAAGGCAACAAAGAAAAGAGAACTATAAACAAGGTTGCGTAATAGGTGCACGAATATCATGATGGAAAATTTGAAGAAAGACGAAAATAAAAAACACAAATTTTTTTTTCTAACGAATACAAATAAAAAACAAAGGAATAGAAAAAAGAGCATCTTCCTTCCATGCCTTGTGAGAAAACACGTTACAGATGGAATAGAACTGAAGAAGTCAGAAGAAAGAAAGACACGAATAAGCAGAAAAGAACAGATAAAGAAACAGTGAAACAGGAAATTTCAAAAGAGTAAAAAAAAAAGTTTTATATAAAAACGAAAGACAGGGGAAAAAATGAATAAGTTGTCAAGGTAAAGAAATATATAGAGATCGTGTCTCGTAAAAAATTAATATTTTAAAATGATTGATAAGTCACGGCTGCTTGTTTTAACCAAAAAGTGAAATGATAGTTACAGTCCTAGAAATGAGACAGGTTTCACGTATGAAGATGTTCGGAATCTGCCCCCAAAAAATCGTCGATGTAAAAATTGATGGGGGGTGGGGGGGGTGGCATGATGATGACATTGATGGTTCAAACTTGATACACCCACAAAAACTTTAAATGTTAAAACTTGATTAATGTTTGTTTTGACGGTATTTTATTTGATTAATGTTTGTTTTAACGGTATTTTATTTGATTAATGTTTGTTTTAACGGTATTTTATTTGATTAATGTTTGTTTTGACGGTATTTTATTTGATTAATGTTTGTTTTAACGGTATTTTACTTAATTATTGCTAATGATGACCAATGTTAAACGACATCAAAAGGATATAACATCGGAACTAAAACTACCAGTAACAAAATACTATATTTACTCAATATCCCTGTGTGGTGCTGAAACATGGACATTAAATAAGAAAACAAAATAGAAAATTGAGGCCTTTGAAATGTGGATCTATAGGAGAATGGGGGTAGGTGAGTGGAGAGAAAAAGACAAACAAGGAAGTTCTGAATCAGCTCGAAAAGGAAGAAAGAAATCTTTTCTTTCTCTTTTCTTTTCTCTTCCTCACTGATACCGAAAAGGTGTCGTGGTTATATAATTTGTCGTTCTTGAGCTGCTCCAACTGTCTGAATTAGTGATTTTCCTTTGTTGTTACATGTCTCTGTCACTGCATCTTCTTCTAGGTCTTCCTCTTGGTCTTTTTCCATGCATTCTCGAGAAGAACGCCCTTGATGGTGATTGGTAAGGATTCATTCTGACCAGGTGGCCAAACCATTTAAGTTGTTGTTGTTCTATATATTCTTGGCAGGGTTTTGTTCCTACCATTTTTCTTGTTTTATTTGGTATTCTATTTCTTCTTGTGTTGTTTGTTACTTTTCTCAAGCATCGCAGCTCACATGTATTGATCTTTCTTTAATGTGATTTATTAAGGGTCCATGTTTGACTTTCATAGCACAAAGTTTGTTCAAAAAAAGAAATACTTTACGTAATTAAAAAAACAACTGAAATTATTTGGACATGTGAAGAGACATACTACCCTTCCAGAAAGCCTCGTGGAGGGGAAGGTAAAGGAGGCAGAGGCAAACCAAGACTAAAGTGGACTTGAAAGGTTTAAAGATGGAGAGGTGAACCTATGAAAACGTGCAACTTCAAGACAAGAAACGGGGTAAAATGGCGCTCGATGGTAACCAACCTTCGATGTCTAGATGGAACCCAATAAATGGTGCTCCATGGTAGCAAACCTTCGATGTCTAGATGGAACCCAATAAATGGTGCTCCATGGTAGCAAACCTTCGATGTCTAGATGGCAGCCAATAAATGGTGCTCCATGGTAGCAAACCTTCGATGTCTAGATGGCAGCCAATAAATGGTGTTCCATGGTAGCAAACCTTCAATGTCTAGATGGAACCCAATAAATGGTGCTCCATGGTAGCAAACCTTCAATGTCTAGATGGAACCCAATAAATGGTGCTCCATGGTAGCAAACCTTCAATGTCTAGATGGAACCCAATAAATGGTGTTCCATGGTAGCAAACCTTCGATGTCTAGATGGAACCCAATAAATGGTGCTCCATGGTAGCAAACCTTTGATGTCTAGATGGAACCCAATAAATGGTGCTCCATGGTAGCAAACCTTCGATGTCTAGATGGCAGCCAATAAATGGTGCTCCATGGTAGCAAACCTTCGATGTCTAGATGGCAGCCAATAAATGGTGCTCTTTCGTAGTCAACTTTCGATGTTGAGACAGCACCAAATGAATGGTGCTCCATGGTAGCCAACCTTCGATGTGGAGATGACACCCAATGAAAGACATACAAAAGAGACCCGTTATTTGTAGACACGCACACAAAAAAAACAGGCTTATAATCATACCATGCGACATAGGATATGCAAGAAATGATGTAAACAAAGCAAAGAGAAATGCAAATAAAATGAAACTGAAAAAAAGAGAAAACATGGCGAAAGAGAAGAAAAAATAACATTTCATAGGGGCCCATATCAACAACGTTGATAAAAATCCATAATCAACAACGGCTGGTGGATAATACTATGACTAATTTAAACCAGGATCGAACCCCATCTCTTGTCCTTAGTGGTCCCGTTCACTAACCACTGAGCGGTTCCCTGACACACGAGAATGGGCAGGATTAATTGTAGTGATATCATAGTAGCTGTTGGAGGGTGACTGGAAGGTATGGAGATGTGGTTGGGAGTTTCAGCAACCGACAAGGTTGTGGGACTGGTGATGATAGTGGTGGTGATGATTGTGGCGGTGATGATGGTGGTGATGATGTTAATGGTGGTGATGATGGTGGGGGTGATGATGGTGGTGGTGATGATAATGGTGGTGATGATGGTGGTGGTGATGATAGTGGTGGTGATGATGGTGGTGGTGATGATGGTGGTGGTGATGATGGTGGTGATTATGGTGATGGTGATGATTGTGGTGGTGATGATGGTGGTGGTGATGGTGGTGATGATGATTGTGGCGGTGATGATGATGGTGGTGATGATGATTGTGGCGGTGATGATGGTGGTGGTGATGATAATGATGGTGGTGGTGATGATAATGATGGTGGTGGTGATGATAATGATGGTGGTGGTGATGATAATGATGGTGGTGATGATGGTGGTGATGATGGTGGTGATTATGGTGGTGGTGATGATTGTGGCGGTGATGATGCTGGTGGTGATCATTGTGGCGGTGATGATTGTGGCGGTGATGATTGTGGCGGTGATGATGGTGGTGGTGATGATGGTGGTGGTGATGATTGTGGCGGTGATGATTGTGGCGGTGATGATTGTGGCGGTGATGATTGTGGCGGTGATGATGGTGGTGGTGATGATTGTGGTGGTGATGATTGTGGCGGTGATGATGGTGGTGGTGATGATTGTGGCGGTGATGATTGTGGCGGTGATGATTGTGGCGGTGATGAATGTGGCGGTGATGATTGTGGCGGTGATGATTGTGGCGGTGATGATGATGGTGGTGATTATGGTGGTGGTGATGATTGTGGCGGTGATGATGGTGGTGGTGATGATAATGGTGGTGGTGATGGTTGTGGTGATGATGATGGTGGTGGTGATGATGGTGGTGGTGATGATAATGCTGGTGATAATGGTGGTGGTGATGATGGTGGGGGTGATGATTGTGGTGGTGATGATTGTGGCGGTGATGATGGTGGTGGTGATGATGGTGGTGGTGATGATTGTGGTAGTGATGATGGTGGTGATTATGGTGATGGTGATGATTGTGGTGGTGATGATGATGGTGGTGATGTTAATGGTGGCCATGATGGTGGAGGTGATGATTGTGGTGGTGATGACTTTGGGGGTGATGATTGTGGGGGTGATGATGGTGGTGGTGACGATAATGTTGGTGATGATGGTGGTGGTGATGATAGTGGTGGTGATGATGGTGGAGGTGATGTTAATGGTGGTGATGATTGTCGTGGTGATGATAATGTTGGTGATGATGGTAGTGGTGATGGTGATGATGATGATGGTGATGGTGATGGTGTTGATGATGATGATTATGGTGATGGTGATGGTGACGATGTTGATGTTGATGGTGATGGTGATGATGTTGATGGTGATGGTGATGATGTTGGTGATGATGGTAGTGGTGATGGTGATGATGATGATGATGGTGATGATGATGGTGATGATGATGATGATGATGATGGTGATGGTGATGGTGTTGATGATGATGGTGATGGTGATGATGATTATGGTGATGGTGATGGTGGTGATGTTGATGGTGATGGTGATGATGTTGATGTTGATGGTGTTGATGATTATGGTGATGTTGATGGTGATGGTTTTGATGATGATGGTGATGGTGATGATGATGATTATGGTGATGGTGATGGTGTTGGTGATGATGTTGATGGTGATGGTGATGATGAAGATAGGGGTAATTGTGATGTTGATGATGATGGTGATGGTGATGGTAGTGGTGATTGTGATGATGATGGCGATGTGATGATGATGGTATGGTAGTGGTGATAGTGATGTGATGATAATTGTGGTGATAATGATGATGATGTTGATGATGGTGATGATGGTGATGATGATGGTGATGTGATGATGGTATGGTAGTGGTGATAGTGATGTGATGATAATTGTGGTGATAATGATGATGATGATGATGGTGATGATGGTGATGATGGTGATGATGATGGTAGTGGTGATTGTGATGATGATGGTGATGTAATGATGATGTTGATGATGATGGTGATGTGATGATGATGTTGATGATGATAGTGATGTGATGATAATTGAGTTGATAATGATGATGATGGTGATGTGATGATGATGATGATGATGGTGATGTGATGACGGTATGGTAGTGGTGATAATGATGTGATGATAATTGTGGTGATAATGATGTTCATGGTGATAATGGTGATGATGGTGATGATGATGGTGATGTGATGATTGTATGGTAGTGGTGATAGTGATGTGATGATAATTGTGATGATAATGATGATGATGGTGATGATGGTGATGACGATGGTAGTGGTGATTGTGATGATGATGGTGCTGTACTGATGATGTTGATGATGATGGTGATGTGATGATAATTGTGGTGATAATGATGATGATGGTGATGATGGTGATAATGATGGTAGTGGTGATTGTGATGATGATGGTGATGTAATGATGATGTTAATGATCATGGTGATGTGATGATGGTAGTGGTGATTGTGATGATGATGATGATGATGGTGATGATGATGGTAGTGGTGATAATGATGATGATGGTGATGATGATGGTAGTGGTGATAGTGATGTGATGATAGTGCTGATTGTGATGATGATGATAGTGGTGATTGTGATGATGATGATGGTGATGTGATGATAATTGTGGTGATAATGATGATGATGGTGATGTGATGATGATGATGATAGTGATGTGATGATGATGTGATGATGATAATGATGATGATGGTGATGTGATGATGATAATAGTGATAATAATTATGATGATGATGATAATTGTGGTGATATGATAATGCTGATGATGGTGATGGCGATTTGACGATGATGATGATGATGGTGATGGTGATGTGATGATAATTGTAGTGATGTGATGATGATAATGTTGAAGATGGTGATGGTGATGATGATGGAGATGATGATGATGATGATGGTGATGATAAAGATTGTGATGATGATGATGTTAATGAGGAAGGTGATGGTGATGTGATGATAATTGTGGTGATGATGTTGATGCTGGTGGTGATATGATGATGATGGTAATGATGACGATAATGATTATGATGAGGATGGTGGTGATGTGATTATGATAATGTTGATAATGGTGATGATGGCGACGGTGAAGATGAGATATCTATGGACATATATTATCTGACCTTATATTATTTATCCCTCACCTATCCCCATTTCATACGTGCAACAAAAATGAACGATTCCAGCTCTCTCTCTCTCTCTCTCTCTCTCTCTCTCTCTCTCTCCTGTATCAGTCTCATCATCATCCTTACTGCTGTATTTTCGTGCCTTAATTCATTTCAGACCAGGACAAAAAAAATCCCTTGACTGAAGAATTTTCAAAGTTATCACAATTACCACACGCCGTGCAAAACATGATAATTGTCACATGTTATGATTCCGTGACATGACATGACTAATGACAAGTCCATGTTGAAATGACTTTTCATTTCTCATATTTTTATTTACTAAACCAAAGAGCCAAAACGGGCGTGCTATGCAATCAGTTTCATCACAGTAGGGCTCTCTCAATATTCGCTCCACCGCAAGTCCCACCATTTCTCGAAACGTATACAAACTGAAGGACCAGAAATACTCAGAGAAGAAGTGGAAGATGCTTTGCGCAATATGAAAGCAGGCAAAGCTCCTGGACCAGATAATATAACTAAAGAAGAGATTGAAGCCATGGGTGATTTTGGAATAGAAATAATAGCAAAAATATTGAATCCTTGTTGGACACAATCAGTACACAAACACAAAACTTAGACTATTCAAATCAAATGTACTATCAACTCTTACGTATGCGTGTGAAAGCTGAAAAACAACAAGAGATATAGAAACAAAGTTGAACGCATTCGAAAATAAATGTCTAAGGAAAATACTTGCTATAGCGTGGAACGAATTCAAAACAAACGAGGAAATTAGAGAAATCGCCAATCAACCACTAATATCTTCAGTAATAAAGAAAAGACGATGGCCATATGTTGGACATGTGATGAGGAGAGATAATAACCGAATAGCAAAGCAAGCCCTAAAGTGGGAAACAACAGGTAAGACGAAAAGAGGAAGACCCAGAGAGACATTGAGAAGAACAGTGATGAGAGAGGCAAGAGCAGCAGGAATCGGCTCCCTCAAAGAGCTGCTAGCACAGAACAGAGACAAATGATTTGATAAAATATCTTTAAAAGAATTGAAAACTGTTGGAACACAAATTCAGATAAGAGGAGTATCTTGGTCTACGCCCTATGGGCCGGCTACGGCTCGAAAGATCAATAGATATAATATGATGATAACTTTCTCTCCACGTAAGGGATTTGACTGGTCGATCAGGAAGATCTAAGATGACATATTTGTAAAGGTTTAAAACTTCAGATTAAGAGATAAAGAAGACTTAGAGATGATAATTCTGAGTTGTGTGTCGTTCAGTTGGCAGTCAGCTTATGTATTGGAATAATCTGCTCATTTTCTTTTAGTTTATTTGTTGTTATTTTTTTTATATCATAGAATGCGTCAACGAGTTTTTTTTCAACTTTATTTAATTAAAAACACTTTTATTTGGGATTAAGATTTCTTTTTTCTTCTTCTGTTTTTCTTTTTGTATATTTGTTCTTTCCTGCTTTTATGTTTGTATATGTGTGCACTGAATCTAAGGCTTGACTTCATCTGCAGTAGTTACATATTTTATTTTTTCATAATCTTTTCTTTTCTCTTTCTCTCTCTCCTTTTCGTGCTAGCTCTCTCTCTCTCTCTCTCTCTCTCTCTCTCTCTCTCTCTATATATATATATATATATATATATATATATATATATATATATATATATATATATATATATATTTGTTCATTACATGAAGGTTTACTTGTAGAATGTTCTCAATATTTCCTTAAAGTTTGAAAATATAAATAGAAATAATCTTTGTTTTCTTATGTTTCTTTCATTTGGTCAAAGAATAATATATATGTATAACATATGAAATGGTATATTTGTATGTATGTGTGTTTGAGTTTGTGTATGTGTGTTTATGTGCGCGTATGTGTTTGTGTGTGTGCGCGCGCATGCGTGCATAATACATAATATTTTCGTTGGAGATATAGAGGTCCGCTCTGACTCGATAGCATTCTAGATCTGGGAAATGTAACTTAATATTACAGCATAAATTAACCTATGTAAAGTGATGAATGTATAACTGAAATAAGTCATGTTTGTTAACTATGTAATCGTACATCTTTAAATTCTATGAAGCTTTAAATTGCAAAAAAAGAAGTAAAGAAAATGTAAAGTACGAGATTTGAATCGGTGTCTTAGCACGAGTTTTGACCCGTATATACTCAGTCGTCTATACGGAGAAGTGTTCGGAGACTTCTAGATAGTGTCCCTTCAAGCAACGAAACTTACGATGCGAAGCGGCATTTCTCACATTCCCAGAGTACTACTGCCATGGTACCCATTTATGCCAGCGGCTGGGTCGACCGCGGAAACATTTTGTTTTTCCAACCACGAGTACAACTCACACTGCTTCCAGCGGGAATTGAGCACGGGCTGTCCGAACATCGGTAGCCCAGTCGGGTGGTTTTCCCAAATAGACTACCAAGGCCACCCGCACCCAAAAACTGTGTTAAAAAACTAGATAAACGTAATACTGATTAATATCAACGAAGGCGCGCCTCCCAGCACCAGAGCTGGAAGTTGTCAGCGACTCATAGATGATGGCTTGAGCCAGGATCGGTGAACCAAAACCATCCAGACCCTGCTCCACCTCTCCGCGGTGCCTCCAGTAACAGACTAACCTGTCTAGTCCGGCCAAGCGAGCAGGGATCGAAGAGGGAAGGCAACCCGGTACTCAAAAACGTCGTGCTGAAGTCGGATGTGTTGGGCCGAAAGGCGCAAATATCACAGTGTTACACTGCAAACTACAACACAACGCAAACACGTTCACTTAATGTCCTTTTAAGGGCGGATGACGAACAGGAAGTCTACAGTATACGAATACTCTAGAATACCTTAGTCATCGGGCGAACGCAATCAACCAACCACCATATCACCCAAGTGTTATCGTTTTATCAAGTTTAACTCTTTCATGTCCCTTTATTATGGTTTGATCATTTACTCCTAGTTACCGCAATTCAACCACTAGAAATTAGATGTTTGTAGCATGTTAAAAGAGACAACAGCCTTCTACAAGTAATCTTGGAAGGGAAAAGTACAAGGTAAAAGAGGCAGAGATAGATCAAGACTGACATGGACGAGTAACATCAAAAGATGGACAATTCTATAACAACTAGCACCTTCACAGCAAGAGAATCAGGCAGGCCAAGACTAAAATGTACGAGCAACATCAAAAGATGGGCAAGTTAACCTATGACAAACTGCACCATCAAAGCAAGAGACAGCAGCATGGCGCTCCATGGTAGCCAACCTTCGATGCGGAGACAGCACTCAATGATGATGATGATGATGGTGATGATGGTGATGATGGTGATGGTGAGACAATAGTTTACCTATTTTAAAATAAAACCTCGTGATACATGTAACTACACACATTGGATTATTATATGGGCTACAAACCACCAGGCTTATTGAATGAGAAAAGTTGATATTTATTTATTTTGTGTGTGCACTAAATGTTCAAACGTTTATACAAGGATAAAACAAATAAAATGACCCAGGCAAGGGAAATGTATTTAGTGTAAAGAAATATTGGATCAAACATTAACAGAAATAATTGTTATTTATGATTTTTAATGACATCATAATCACCATCAAGGGCGTTCTTCTCGAGAATGCATGGAAAAAGACCAAGAGGAAGACCCAGAAGAAGATGGATAGATGCAGTGAGAGAGACATGTAACAACAAAGAAAAATCACTAATTCAGACAGTTCGAGCAGTTCAAGAACGACAAATGATATAAACCACGACACCTTTTGGGTATCAGTGAAAAGAGAAAAGAAGAAGAAGAATGACATCATGCCGATTATCAAGTAATTTTACAGTTCTTGCTGACGTGATGCCTTGTGTTGATGAGGGCATGTGCTCATTTATTCATCGATGTGGCGGGTCGTAATGGCTATCTTGACTGTCACGGCCTTTACTGAAGAAGTTGGAGTTCGACTAGTCCCAGGCTATGCTGGAAGCTACTAATCCAGGTCAGAGGTATTGCAATACTAGGTCTTCTATATCAGTAAGAGCCACCACTACAGGGAACACGGCGATCCTATCTTCTGTTAGCCAGCCTGTTTTGAGTATTTCCGTTGTAGACCACGAGAAGGTAGAACTATGTCTTGGTCAGCTGATTGTCTACCGGTCCCGCTATTATGGTACTTAACTGACCGAACACACTGTTACAACTAGATTTACTTATATGCTATTGGACAATTTTGTTTGTGACCTCTGTATGCTAAGTGTGACTGAGATTATTGAACTTTATTTAATTTTTTGTTAGGAACGTCATCACTGCACTCCTGATGAACCTATAGGTGTTCCGATTTTCCTTTCAATTTTCCCAGACTCCGAGGAAAACTCCTGACACGTGATCGAAAAGGTCCCCTGGGATCACCCAACATTCCAAATTAGTTAAAAGTCAGGCCTTCAAGGGAAACCACTCATTTAAAACATGTGTTTCTAAGAACACATTACGTTTTAATATTCTGGGAATTTTCATGATCTATTAATAGGTCTCCCAATAATAACATCAGACGGACGATGCATCACATAAATAAAAAAAACATGATATATCAGGCCATAGTAGCAGTTCATAAAATGAAAAACATCTTGTGCAACAATTCTATGTGAATAAAAGTGAGAAAGAGAATTCAACGAGGCGGTATAGAGCATGTTCGGATCTATATAAGGTAATCATGAGCAGTAGACAAACAAATGAAAAGACGACCGGAGAGGCATATAGATGGTATTTCTTAGAGGTATGTTGAGAGGTCCATGGACAGTTAAAAAGACAGGAGAAAATTTTCAAAAAGGAAAATTCAAAAGGGAGCTCCTAAAAAACATCAGGAATAATGTGTCGATATTTATTAGGCAGTTCATTAGATGAGTTGGAATACTTGGTTACAACTTGCAAAATAGAGGGAAAGGGAGACCGT
Organism: Megaustenia siamemsis; assembly: GCA_032433765.1. Classification (NCBI taxonomy): domain Eukaryota; kingdom Metazoa; phylum Mollusca; class Gastropoda; order Stylommatophora; family Ariophantidae; genus Megaustenia; species Megaustenia siamemsis. The sequence continues at coordinate 29,028,317 of JAVIAB010000104.1, read as the reverse complement.
GGATGACAACGAGTGAAGATACTAGACAGCTTGGTGTCACAGCAGGGAAAACAGTCAACAACAGAACTGATAGGATGTACTGTGGATAGAGATAATGTAGAAGGACATGATCGCATATACTAGCTATTATTGCACACGATGATGATATTATAATAAGGTCAAAATGTAAACTATGAGAAAATACCTTACAAGAACAGCACAAAAATAACGCGGGAAATTCGATATCTTGGACAGACCACGCTGTGGAAACCAAATGAGAGTTTAACACGACAGGTTCTTTTTTCGGAACCCTCAGGAGAGAAACGAAACGAGTGCAAAAATAAAAGGCTTGTGGAAGAGGTGAAAGCTGAGATGAAATAGATGAAATGGCATGAAATTGTTGAAATGGCATGAAGTAGATGAAATGGCATGACATGAAGCAAAGAAAAGAAACACAAAACATGACGGCTTGGGAAATTGTTGTGGATGACCGCCCTTCCCTGTGGAATTGAAATGTTTAAGAAGAAATATGTCTCTCACTAATTTGAAACTATACGTATCTTGTTTTCTGGCGTATGTCGCTCAGGACAATACATGATCTGACAGTCCAATGCTCTATGTGCCTATTGTAAGACAAAATTATGTCCAACATAACTGCACATTTGTCTGACCGATTATTTCCCTTGGGATGACATCACAATCGGATGTTCCTCAAATGTGTCCACTTTTCTTTGCTACGTTTCTTTATCTCCATTTATTCAGATGATTTTATTTTTGTGTCCATTCTCTTTAGTCACTAGTAGCTTCTCTGTTGACCATTATGTCTTCCATTTCCAACTGTCCTCTGCAAGATGACCTTTTCCAGTCAAAGTCCCTTTATTTAGGAGAGGCTATTCTTTCTTTCCATTACTTGTTTGCATCTTCTAACCATATTTGACTGTCATATCCAGTGAAAACCACCGTCGTAACTTCTTTGTACAATCATGAATCGCCACAACAATAGAAATAACGACAACAACGTTAAGGGGGATTCCAATAGAAAACTCTCGTTCGGTAGGGGACATCATGTGCTACAGGTGATACCCGATCGTCATCAAGCTACTGTAAGCAAAATAAAGATAAAACAAACTCTAAAGATAGGTACTTGGAATGTGAGAACACTCATGCAGAAGGGTAAACTAGAAAACATCATACAAGAAATGAAAAGAATGGGTTTACAATTACTGGGACTTTGCGAAATGAGATACACCGGATCAGGGGAGATGTATTCTGATAAACATAAAATAATCTATTCTGGAGGTACTGAACACCAAAGAGGAGTAGGTATCATCTTGGATGCAGAAAGAGCAAGAACAGTAAAAGACTTTTACCCAATATCTGACAGAGTCCTTTTAGTGAAATTGAATGGAAAGCCAATAGACATAAATCTTATACAAGTTTATGCACCAACAGCAGACAGTCTAGAGGATACAGTTGATAAATTTTACAATGAGTTAAATGAGGCACTTCATAAATGCAAACCACATGAAAACACCATAGTTCTAGGGGATTTTAACGCAAAAGTGGGAAAGTAAAGAGTTGAGGAAGTAGTTGGTCATTATGGCTTAGGCAAGAGGAATGAAAGAGGTGAGAAACTTATTGACTGGGCAAGAACACACAACATGAAGATAGGAAACACCTGGTTTAAGCAACATCCAAGACGTCTGTGGACATGGAAAAGCCCAGGAGACAACGCACGTAATCAAATTGATTATATAATGATAAGCAATAGATTTAGAAACAGTCTGGTGTGTGTGAAAACTAGACCAGGGGCAGATTGCAATAGTGATCATGTACCAGCTATGGGAAAGCTTAGAGTAAAATTAACAACAACAAAACGAGCCACAGTTAACATCAAGTTAAATTTAGATTTACTCAGATCAGACAAGAAGCTGCAAGACAAATATAAAATCACAATTCAGAACCGGTACAATGCAATAGAGAAGATACAAAGCATTGATTAACAGTGGGAAATGCTAAAAGAATCAATGCAACAAACATCAAAAGAGTTCATACCACCAGTGAGGACAAATTCAAGAAAGAAATGGATGACAGATGATATTTTGTAGCTAATGAATACAAGAAGAAGAAATAAAGAAAATAAAGATGAGTATAAGAGATTAAATAAAGAAATTGTAATAAAATGCAATGAAGCAAAAGAAGCATGGCTAAAAGAGAGATGTAAAGAGATTGAAATGCAACAAAAAGGAGATGCTAAAGTTATATACAAACAAATTGAGGAATTAACAGGAAGAAAAACGCAATCAAAAACTGGATGTCTAAGATCAAAGGAAGGAGAACTGTTGATTGATCAAGAAAACATAAGGGAACGATGGGCAGAATACATTAAAGATCTTTATAATGATGAACGAACGGAAGTAAATATTAAGGATAATGGAGAAGGACCAGAAATACTCAGAAAAGAAGTGGAAGACGCCTTGCGCAATATGAAAGCAGGCAAAGCTCCTGGACCAGATAATATAACTAAAGAAGAGATTGAAGCCATGGGTGATTTTGGAATAGAAATAATAACAAAAATATTGAATGATATCTACAACAGCGGATATATACCAGACGACATGCTCAAATCAATATTCATAGTCCTACCAAAGAAATTGGGTGCGATTGAATGCGATGATCATCGCACAATAAGCCTTATGAGTCATATGACTAAGATATTACTAAGAATCGTCATGCGAAGAGTGTGAAACAAAATCAGTCCAGAAATTAGCGATGAACAGTGTGGTTTTGTTAGAGATAAAGGAACAAGCAATGCCATTTATATCATAAGATCTTTAGTAGAAAGAGCCATAGAGGTGAAAACAGATCTATACCTATGTTTCATAGATTACACCAAGGCATTTGACAAGGTAAAGCACCAAGAAATAATCAGTATTTTAGAAAGCATAAACGTAGACAGCAAAGATCTAAGAATAATAAAGAACATGTACTGGCAACAAACAGCGGCCATAAGAACTGGAAACCAGTTGGGAATGTTTCAACAAATAAAACAGGGTGTTAGACAAGGTTGTGTGCTGTCACCAAATTTGTTTAATATTTATAGTGAGATTATTTTAAGATACATAAGGGACATGCCTGGAATAACAATTGGAGGTCAAAATATAAATAATCTGAGGTATGCTGATGATACAGTATTATTCGCTAAAAGTGAAAATGAGTTACAAGAAATGTTGGACATTATAGTGAAAGAAAGTAAAAATAAAGGACTCAGCCTTAATAGAAAAAAGACAGAGGTAATGGTAACAACAAAGAAAAAGACATCACCTCAGTGCAAAATAAAGACAAGTGGAACAATATTAAAATAGGTAAATGAATTTAAATATTTGGGAACTTTGTTAACCTCAGACGGAAGATGTACAAAAGAGGTGAGATGCAGAATGGCTCTGGCAAAAACAGCTTTCCAAAAAATGAGGAAGGTACTATGCAATCCATTTTTGACAATAGAAAAAAGAAAAAAGAGTTCTTAAATGTTATGTAGAGCCAGTCTTAACATATGGCTGTGAATCATAGACAATAGGACAACAGACAAGAAAATCTCTGGAGTCTGTAGAGATGTGGTTTTACCGAAGAATGTTGAGAGTACCATGGACAGCTAAGAAGAGTAATGAAAACGTTCTGAAAGAGGCCAAAGCAAAAAGAGAGCTAATTTCAAATATTAGGAAGAGACAATCGTCATTTTTTGGCCGTGTAATGAGAAGAGAACAACTGGAATATATTGTAACAACTGGAAAAAATTGAAGGACGAAGAGATAGAGGGAAGCAAAGAGAAAAAATAACAGACAGCTTAAGAGAATGGCATGGCAGAAGGTCAACAACAGAAATGATAAATAGCTGCCGAGATCGAAAATTGTGGAGAGCACAGGGAGCTGAAAGTGTTTGTTGAATACCTGTGCTCCACAGTGAGCTGAAAGTGTTTGTTGAAGACCTATGCATCACAGGGAGCTGAAAGTGTTTGTTGAAAACCTGTGCTCCACAGTGAGCTGTAAGTGTTTGTTGAAGACCTATGCTCCACGTGGAGCTAAAAGTGTTTGTTGAAGACCTATGCTCCACAGAGAGCTGAAAGTGTTTGTTGAAGACCTATGCTCCACAGAGAGCTGAAGTATTTGTTGAAGACCTATGCTCCACAGGGAGATGAAAGTATTTGTTGAAGACATATGCTCACAGAGAGCTAAAAGTATTTGTTGAAGACCTATACTCCACAGGGAGCTGAAAGTATTTGTTGAAGACCTGTGCTCCAGAGGGAGCTGAAAGTATTTGTTGAAGACCTATGTTCCACGGGGAGCTAAAAGTGTTTTTTGAAAACCTATGCTCCACAGAGAGCTGAAAGTGTTTGTTGAAGACCTATGCTTCACTGGGAGCTGAAAGTATTTGTTGAAGGCCTATGCTCCACAGGGAGCTGAAAGTGTTTGTTGAAGACCGATGCTCCACAGAGAGCTGAAAGTGTTTGTTGAAGACCGATGCTCCACAGAGAGCTGAAAGTGTTTGTTGAAGGCCTATGCTCCACGGAGAACTGAAAGTATTTGTTGAAGACCTATGCTCCACAGAGAGCTGAAAGTGTTTGTTTAAAGACCTATGCTCCACAGAGAGCTGAAAGTGTTTGTTGAAGGCCTATGCTCCACGGAGAACTGAAAGTATTTGTTGAAGACCTATGCTCCACAGAGAGCTGAAAGTGTTTGTTTAAAGACCTATGCTCCACAGAGAGCTGAAAGTGTTTGTTGAAGACCTATGCTCCACAGAGAGCTGAAAGTGTTTGTTTAAAGACCTATGCTCCACAGAGAGCTGAAAGTGTTTGTTGAAGACCTATGCTCCACAGAGAGCTGAAAGTGTTTGTTTAAAGACCTATGCTCCACAGGGAGCTGAAAGGTAAAGAAGTTAAATCTCATAAACTCAAGATCAAAGACTGGAAATTCCGAGAGTTTCAGGGGATGTAATATTCCATTTTTAACCTCAAAATTTGTTAAATTTTAAGACACATCTTTTATCTAATCACTTTGTATGTGTAATAGAAGGATCTCGTGTATTTTAATTTCCTGGAAAGACATACATGGGTATATGAACTATAGTATCAGTGACAAACTGCTGTGTGTAAGAACAACAAATGGGCTGATGGAATTAGAGCTAGGAACATTGGAAAATGCCAAAGACCTGCATAAGCAGAGACATCGACATGAACGCCAAATCTATTATTCATGCAAAATAATAAAGGAGATAAGAATAAAAATAATAAGATGAATATTAACGGCAACGACTTTCTGGAATTATCGATTAGTTGTTACGACCGTGTCACACACAAAAAAATCCGCTGTTTTAAATCAAAATCCGAGAACGCTGGCGAGGGCCACGATACGAGTGCGTGTTAAAAGGTTTCAATGAAATTTTTGTTAAACTTCGTTTATCTCATCTTTCATTTATGGTTTTTGTTTTTATGCTTTATCTCTTTATATGTTAAATTTATTTGATATAACTCCGTTATAATATATAAATCGATTTCTTTGGAGTATCTTTATGTTTGTCTTTTATTATGTAAATAAACATGTAAAATGCTCATTATTTTTACATGAAATATAAACAGAATTTAAAAAAACTACTGTCACAGTATAAATAGTAACTTTTATAAGAAAGCAAAGTTATGTTGTTTTTTCTTAAGTAAGTTACTCTAGTTACTTATGCTTTTACAGTATGCTACGCAGCTAGTTCTGTTGCGTCAGCGTGTTACCTTGATAGACTGTAATCGTCAGCGTCTGACCTTGTTCATTTTGTTACCTGAGTAATGTTATTGTAGTTCTGTTGCGTCATTTTGTCATCTTGTCTGTTATATTACTTGAGCATGTCACATTTGATAGCAATGCTCTATCACTCTCTGCGATCAATGCTCTATCAAAGTATCACCATATCATTTATGTCATCATATCGCATATCACCCTGTCGTCTATATGTGTCAGCATTTCACCCTGTCATCTATGTTGCGTCAGCATATCACCCTGTCGTCTATATGCGTCAGAATTTCACCCTGACATCTATGTTGCGTCAGCATATCACCCTGTCGTCTATATGCGTCAGCATTTCACCCTGTCCTCTATGTTGCGTCAGCATATCACCCTGCCGTCTATATGCGTCAGCATTTCACCCTGTCATTTATGTTGCGTCAGCATATCACCCTGTCGTCCATATGCGTCAGCTTTTCACTATTAAATAACTTTTGTCATGTATGAAACTTCATGAAGATGCATCCGTTATAACTTTATTTACAAAATCAGCTACAGACAGTGGCACTGGATCGCAATATAAATAACACAATCCGTTAAATTCTCGAAAGAAGAACAAATAATTAGCAGAAGAACACATCATGAATAAACACGCAAGAACGAACAGACAAAATATGTCGATAATATAGCGTGCCTTGTCACTTGACAGCGTTGTAATAGTTAATTATGCCTTGTTCGTCCATTTTAGGTTAAATTAGGATAAGATAAAATATAAAATGAAATTACATTAACGCTTTTTTGTTCAACGGGGAAAGAAACACAATTTTTACGCTTCAGTTTCGATTTGGCTTCTTAAATAATTACATTTTGAAACAAACTGGCATATAACATAATCTTATTTATCCTACAGGTTTCTATTGGCCAGCTTTCATGTCCTCTCAATGCTAAAGTTTTCAACCGTGGGTTTTCATAATTCACTTCTGGATAACCTTTTACGTTGTCAGGACATGTTTTAATCTGATTGCTATTATTTCCTTTGTAGTATCAAATGGCATTTGTGTGTTCGGTGGATAGACGAGGGATATAGAGCAGATGGGATATAGAGCAGATATAGTTTACGCTAGAGATATAGGGCAGTTGGGAGACAGAACGAATGATGGGAGACACAGTTAAAGATAAATTGGAGTATTTAAAAAAAAAATGAATAAATGTTTGATTGAGAGAGAAAATATTATTAAGATTGAGAATGATTGAAAGAGAGAGAATGTTATTAAGATTGGGAAAGATTGTATTATCGAGAATATTAATAAGATTGAAAATGTTCGTGGGAGAGAAAATGTAAAGATTGGAAATGATTGACGATTCGAGAATATTAATAAGATTGGAAATGATTGAGGGAGAGAGAATGTAACTAGGATTGGGAATGATTGAGGGAGAGAGAATGTAACTAGGATTGGGAATGATTGAGGGAGAGAGAATGTAACTAGGATTGGGAATGATTGAGGGAGAGAGAATGTAACTAGGATTGGGAATGATTGAGGGAAGGAGAATGTAACTAGGATTGGGAATGATTGAGGGAGAGAGAATGTAACTAGGATTGGGAATGATTGAGGGAGAGAGAATGTAACTAGGATTGGGAATGATTGTGGAATCTAGAATACTAATCAGATTGGAAATGACTGAGGGAGAGAGAATGAAACTAGGATTGGGAATGATTGAGGGAGAGAGAATGTAACTAGGATTGGGAATGATTGTAGAATCTAGAATACTAATCAGATTGGAAATGATTTTAGAATGGAAAATGTTACCAATGTTAAAATGTTACCAATGTTAAAATGTTACCAATGTTAAAATGTTACTGAATTTTTTTCGGGAATTAAAAAAATGCTAGAGAATTAATGAGCGTTTCAAAGTTGATCACATTACTAAGATTGTAAATATTTCTAAAATTGATCACATTAATAAGATTGTAAATATTTCTAAAATTGATCACATTAATAAGATTGTAAATATTTCTAAAATTGATCACATTACAAAGATTGTAAATATTTCTAAAATTGATCACGTTACTAAGAATGTAAATATTTCTAAAATTGATCACATTACAAAGATTGTAAATATTTCTAAAATTGATCACATTACAAAGATTGTAAATATTTCTAAAATTGATCACATTACAAAGATTGTAAATATTTCTAAAATTGATCACATTAATAAGATTGTAAATATTTCTAAAATTGATCACATTAATAAGATTGTAAATATTTCTAAAATTGATCACATTAATAAGATTGTAAATATTTCTAAAATTGATCACATTACAAAGATTGTAAATATTTCTAAAATTGATCACGTTACTAAAAAATGAATGTAAATATTTCTAAAATTGATCACATTACAAAGATTGTAAATATTTCTAAAATTGATCACATTACAAAGATTGTAAATATTTCTAAAATTGATAATAAGACCACTTCGAACAAAAATCATGCTTAAGACAGGGGTGAGTACTATCCCCCCTACGGTTTATTACATACATGGACTATATATGCAAGTTTGCCAACCCATCAGAGACAGAGGAGATCAACGAGCTATTATTTGCAGACGATCAGGCATCAATACATAGAAAAAATAGAAGTCCTAGGATAAAACTTAAATAGACTCAACAGCACAGGCTAAAATACACAATGGAAATCAACAAAACAGAAGTCATGAATATCGCAAAAGAGAAACAGAACATCAACATAACTATAGAAGGCAGACAGCTAAAACAGAACATCAACATAACTATAGAAGGCAGACAGCTAAAACAGAACATCAACATAACTATAGAAGGCAGACAGCTAAAACAAGTAGATGAATTTAAATACCTAGAAAGTTTAGTGACAAACGACAATTCACAAACAGCAGAGATAGAATCAAGATGTAACAAAGCTTGTCAAATCAATAGACAGCTATAATCACTTTTATCCAACAAGGAAATAACTCTAGAAGGAAAACGGGCAAACTACAATAAAATCTTGATCCCAACGTTGTGCTACCAATGTCAGTCCTGAACCTTAGATGCAAGAACAATAAGAAAAATTACCTCTGCTGAGATGAAAGGTGTTAGACGAATAACAGGATACAGGCTGAGAGACAAGATCAGAAATGAAGAACTGAGAAAAAAAGCTAGGAATAGACCCGCCATAGAAAATATAAGGAAACAATGGATACAATTATCGGGCCTCGTGATAACGCAGAGATATAATAAAAATACAACACAAAGAGCCTTCAATAAACGCCGCTGCGTGATCATCAGACCCAAGGGTCGACCACGAAAAAGATGGATTGGTGGAATATTAGAAACACTAGGAAACATAACAGCAGCAGAGGCCAACAGAAGAGCAAAAGACCTCAAATTATATATCCTCTCCACGCTGAAAGTCAAATAAGAAAGGAAAGAGAAGATGATAATATTACTAACGTTGGGGAAAAATTTGAAATTTATAACAATATCATCATCATGTGCCATACCGGTTGGTGTAGGCGATCATGTCCCTCCACAATTTTCTATCTACAGTTCATTGTATCAGTTCTGTTGTTGACTGTTTTCCATGCCATGACACCAAGCTATCAAGTATGTGAGCGTACTGAAAGACAAGACAAATTTCGACGTTTCGGCAAAAAGCCTTCAACAGGTCTAAGAAACAAGCTATTCCTATTGAACAAAGCAAACCAAGCCAGAAAACGCAACACTGATCTTAAAAGTGGCGAATAGAAATGGCGGAAAGAGACGGTGGCCAGAAATGTCGTAGAAGTTGGTTAAAATATGAATAGACAATATGGCAGATAGGATTTCATTGAACCACAAGGAGCCAAACAGTGAAAAATTAGAAAGGTGGCCTCATGAAGAAGGATGAATGGAGGGGTCCCACATGGAACGATGAAAATGAAAAAAAGAGAAAAGAGAGAGAAGATAAAGACACCAAGGGAAAAGAAGAGCAGAAGAGGTAATAAAGATAACGCAGAGTCGAATAGAAATGTGCATGTTTATTTGTGTACATTCTATGTCCATGTGTAAAATTGTCAACGATCTTCACATTTTCAATATTTCATGTGATTTCAGTGTGTTTTAAATCACACATCTTCTCCTTACCTTTACATTCATATGTTTTATATGTAACCGCCCTTCTCTGGTATTTTTATGTTGTTCACGACTGTTTGTCTTCATCAAAAAATGGTATTTTAGTTCTAATTTTGTTAACGTTTGTTCCTCTCCATGGCTTTCTCTGGAAAGAGTACGCGATGAGGCTCCAATCTTCTCAACATTCCTATACGGGGCAGAAACATGGACATTAAACAAGAAAACAGAACAGAGAATTCTAGCCTTTGAAATGTGGATATATAGAAGAATAGGTAGAATTGGATGGAAGGAAAAGAAAACAAACGATGAAGTCTTAAAATAACTAAAAATGAAAAGAAAACTACTAAACACAATTCAAACAAGACAAATGAGATTTCTGGGGCATGTTAAAAGACACAACAGCCTACTAAAAGTAATCTTGGAGGGGAAAATACAAGGTAAAAGAGGCAGAGGTAGATCAGGACTAACATGGACGAGTAACATCAAAAGTTGGACAAATCAACCATTGACAACCTGCACCATCAAAGCAAGAGACAGATCAGAATGGCGCCCTATGGTAGCGAACATTAGTTGCGGAGACGGCATTCGATGATGATAATTTAGCATTTATGGATAATGTTTGCAGCCTCGTACCTTCCCTGTATTGTTAAAACTGATCTTTTAATGGATGTGGTTTAAATGTGTGACATCACATCGAAAAAGAGCGACCGTGTGGTCTAGAGGTAATACGCCCGCCTCTGGACAAAAATCAACGAATCAATTCAGAGGAAGAAGTATGTTTACAGAACTCGGAAAAAAATGACAAATAATCAACAGAAAAAAGTATCGGCCGGGTTGGTATTGTTCACAGGCGTTTGGCTTTTCGTGGCGCTGTGCCAAGGAGTACGGGTTCGATCCTGCTCGGACCATATGTTGTTCCTTTTCTGTTCTGTTGTTGATTATTTATCTTTTTTCTCTTGTTGATTATTTGTCATATTTTCCGTTGTTGATTATTTGTCATATTTTCTATTGTTGATTATTTGTCATATTTTCTGTTGTTGATTATTTGTCATATTTTCTATTGTTGATTATTTGTCATATTTTCTGTTGTTGATTATTTGTCATATTTTCCGTTGTTGATTATTTGACATATTTTCTGTTGTTGATTATTTCTCATATTTTCTGTTGTTGATTATTTGACATATTTTCCGAGTGCTGTAAAAATACATCTTCATCTGAATTGATTAGCAGATTATGGCATCGGAAGTTTCCCTCTAGAATAATTCTCATTTATTATTTGTCTCCTGCAAAAGAAGGCCCAGGGTTCCCTTCCCACCACAGACGGTGGACATTTTTTTAAAATCGAACACGTGGTATCTCCGTGGCTTTAACCTCCCCTGGTCTCTGGGTAGTGCGATCCGATGTCTAGCCATCTCTGGGTAGTGAGGTCCGATGTCTAGTCCCCTCTGGGTAGTGAGATCCGATGTCTAGCCCTCTCTGGGTAGTGAAATCCGATGTCTAGCCCTCTCTAGGTAGTGAGATCCGATGTCTAACCCTCTCTGGGTAGTGAGATCCGATGTCTAGCCATCTCTGGGTAGTGAGATCTGATGTCTAGCCCTCTCTGGGTAGTAAAATCTGACGTCTAGCCATCTCTGGACAGTGAGATCTGATGTCTAGCCATCTCTGAGTAGTGAAATCTAATGTCTGACCCTCTCTGGGTAGTGAGATCTGGTTTCTAGCCATTTCTGGGTAGTGAGATCTGATGTCTAGCCATCTCTGGGTAGTGAGATCTGGTGTCTAGCCATCTCTGGGTAGTGAGATCCGATGTTTAGCCATCTCTGGGTAGTGAGATCTGATGACTAGCCATCTTCGGGTAGTGAGATCCGATGTCTAGCCATCTCTGGGAAGTGAGATCTGATGTCTAGCCATCTCTGGGTAGTGAGATCTGATGTCTAGCCATCTCTGGGTAGTGAGATCTGATGTCTAGCCATCTCTGGGAAGTGAGATCTGATGTCTAGCCATCTCTGGGAAGTGAGATCTGATGTCTAGCCATCTCTGGGTAGTGAGATCTGATGTCTAGCCATCTCTGGGTAGTGACATCCGATGTCAAGCCCTCTCGGACAACGACGAAAAACAGGAGATCACATGTGCACTTTCGCACGTTAAAGAACTTTTGATAGTTTGAACAATTCGAAAAAGTAGGTCAAAAAGTGGCTGCTGTCTGGGCAAAATTTGTTAAATCTACCCATCCATGCCGATGACGGATGCATCGGGCCGAAAGGCTCATATATCGCGGCTATGCTGTAAATTAGCGACACAGCGCAATCACGCCCACTTAAGGGATGAACGCCTAAAAGACAAAGAAAATTAAGAAGAAGGAGAAGGAGAATGCGAAAGAGAAGGAGACGAAGAAGGAGGAGAAGAAGAAGAAAAAGAAGACATTCACAAAGAGTATAACGTTTTACAAAAGCCAACATTTATGCATAAATGATATTTAAGTACTTAATGATCGTAACTGAAAAATGAAAAATGGATCAATCTGGGTCGCTTCCGGGGTGCTGTCTTACATTTCTAACCATACAAGACATTTTTTAGTTGTAAGCATCTTCTAACCACTTTCAATGTTTGTTGTTAGAATCATGATCCCTGCACACTTGACGAACTCATAGGTGCTCAAATATCTCACTCGAGAATCTCGAGATAATCCGAGAATTCTGGCCCACGTGCACGAACTATGTAACACGGCAACTGATCCACTGTGTGGGTAGGTTTCTAATGACAATTTTACCCATACAGCGTTCATATTAATACCCTACGCTTTTTTAATTCTAACTGCCAAGGTTTTTTAACGTGCGCAAGTGTACACGGGACCGTCTGTTTATTGCCGCTATCCCAGAAGGCGAAACATTGAACATCAAAGCGGTCACAGGAGGGTAGCGTCATAAACACAACGAATTTATTATTTTATAATTTAAAAAAAATCACTTCCGTTTCTGATGGGCATTGAACCGAAGTCCTTCCTGACCTAAGGCCGAGATCGTAACTCTAGACGTCCCCAGTATAATAGAAAAAAACATGTTTATTCCACTCGTCCCCCTGGAAAACCACTAAATGTGCAAATCAACTAATGTATCGATGACAAACAACCGTGCTCTCTATTCATTCGGAACTTAAACATAGCAAGAACATATGGCAATAAACAAATGATAACCAGCTCGTGCGCACATAAACACCTGGCACTATCGTATCAATTTCCGTAGGCCGCTGACAGGTAAGGCATATACAACTGGTTATGTGGGTCCAAGGATTTTAATGGCAGGAACAGCACTGAGTTTGTATATTTTAAAATTGATTCGTTTTCATGAAATTACTGTAAGCTAAATAAGATCAAATAATGTTTAGTCTGTTCCTATTATATGGATACAAAACATGGAGAGCAATCAAAATGACAATCTTATGCATAAGGAATTTCGTTAATGGAATTGCTTGCGCAGAATAAAAGGATGGAAATGACAGGACAAAATCACTAACATAGAATTATGGAAATGTACCAGTCAAACAGTAGACAAAGAATTGAAAAGACGATTAGAGGCCACAGAGATGGGATTTCTCAGAAGAATGTTGAAAGTTCCCTGGACAGCTAAAAAGACCAATGGGGAAATTCTCAAAGAGGCCAACACAAAAAGGGAGCTCCTAAAAAACATGAGAAAGAAACAATCAACATTTTAGGGCGCATCATGAGAAGAGGAAAGTTGGAATATTTGGTTGCAGATGGCAAAATAAAAAGGAAAGAAAGATCGCGGACGACAAAGAGAGAAAATACTGGATAGCTTGGTGCCATGGCATGGAAAACAGTCAACAACAGAACTGATAAAATGCACTGTTGATAGAAGGTTGTGGAAGGACATGATCGCCTACGCCAACCGGTATGGCACATGATGATGATGACCAGTAAAATACTAGCGGATGTAGAGATGCAGCGAATACGATGGCGCTGGATAGGACACACACTGCGGAAGCCAACTAAAAGTATTGCACAAAAGGCCCTTTTTAAGAATTCCTAAGGAAAAAAACAAAGATGAAGACGAAAATATTCTTGGAGAAGACAGATGGAAACAGTGATGAAGATGATGAGGAAGACATTGGATGATCTTAAAAGAATGGCAAGAAACAGAAAGGCTTGAAAAATGTTTGTTGAAGACCTATGTTCCACTGGAAGATGGAAGTGTTTGTTGAAGATCTATGTTCCACTAGAAGATGGAAGTGTTTGATTAAGACCATTGCTCCACTAGAAGATGGAAGTGTTTGATTAAGATCTATGCACCACTGGAAGATGGAAGTGTTTGTTGAAGACCTATGCTCCACTAGAAGATGGAAGTGTTTGATTAAGACCATTGCTCCACTAGAAGATGGAAGTGTTTGATTAAGACCATTGCTCCACTACAAGATGGAAGTGTTTGATTAAGACCATTGCTCCACTAGAAGATGGAAGTGTTTGATTAAGATCTATGCACCACTGGAAGATGGAAGTGTTTGTTGAAGACCTATGCTCCACTAGAAGATGGAAGTGTTTGATTAAGACCTATGCACCACTGGAAGATGGAAGTGTTTGTTGAAGACCTATGCTCCACTAGAAGATGGAAGTGTTTGATTAAGACCTATGCACCACTGGAAGATGGAAGTGTTTGTTGAAGACCTATGCTCCACTAGAAAATAGAAGTGTTTGATTAAAACTTATGCTCCACTAGAAGATGGAAGTGTTTGATTAAGACCTGTGCTCCACTAGAAGACGGAAGTGTTTGATTAAAACCTATGTTCCACTAGAAGATGGAAGTGTCTGATTAAGACCTATGCTACACTAGAAGATGGAAGTGTTTGTTGAAGACATATGCTCCACTAGAAGATGGAAGTGTTTGATTAAGACCTATGCTCCACTAGAAGATGGAAGTGTTTGTTGAAGACCTATGCACCACTAGAAGATGGAAGTGATTGTTGAAGACCTATGCTCCACTAGAAGATGGAAGTGTTTGTTGAAGACCTATGCTCCACTAGAAGATGGAAGTGTTTGTTGAAGACCTATGCTCCACTGGAAGATGGAAGTGTTTGATTAAGACCTATGCACTACTGGAAGTTGGAAGTGTTTGTTTAAGACCTATCCTCCACTAGAAGATGGAAGTGCTTGATTAAGACCTATGCACCACTGGAAGATGGAAGTGTTTGTTGAAGACCTATGCTCCACTAGAAGATAGAAGTGATTGATTAAAACTTATGCTCCACTAGAAGATGGAAGTGTTTGATTAAGACCTGTGCTCCACTAAAAGACGGAAGTGTTTGATTAAAACCTATGTTCCACTAGAAGATGGAAGTGTCTGATTAAGACCTATGCTACACTAGAAGATGGAAGTGTTTGTTGAAGACATATGCTCCACTAGAAGATGGAAGTGTTTGATTAAGACCTATGCTCCACTAGAAGATGGAAGTGTTTGTTGAAGACCTATGCACCACTAGAAGATGGAAGTGTTTGTTGAAGACCTACGCTCCACTAGAAGATGGAAGTGTTTGTTGAAGACCTATGCTCCACTAGAAGATGGAAGTGTTTGTTGAAGACCTATGCTCCACTGGAAGATGGAAGTGTTTGATTAAGACCTATGCACTACTGGAAGATGGAAGTGTTTGTTTAAGACCTATGCTCCACTGGAAGATGGAAGTGTTTGATTAAGACCTATGCACCACTGGAAGATGGAAGTGTTTGTTGAAGACCTATGTTCCACTGGAAGATGGAAGTGTTTGATTAAGACCTATGCTCCTCTGGAAGATGGAAGGAAGAAACAGAAATAAAGTTAAAACTGTTTGACAATACGGGCTACACACACTCCTGGGCAGACTCTTGTGGGCCTTAATCACTTAAAGGAATGTGGTGCCTCCCCCCACCCCATATCTATAAAATTAAAAATAGTAGCAGTAATAGCCTCCGTAAGTCATAGTTAACTATTGTAGCCTCCGTCAATCATAGTTGACTATAGTAGCCTCCGTCAGTCATAGTTGACTATAGTAGCCTCCGTCAGTCATAGTTGACTATAGTAGCCTCCGTCAATCATAGTTGACTATTGTAGCCTCCGTCAGTCATAGTTCACTATAGTAGCCTCCGTCAGTCATAGTTGACTATTGTAGCCTCCGTCAATCATAGTTGACTATAGTAGCCTCCGTCAGTCATAGTTGACTATTGTAGCCTCCGTCAATCATAGTTGACTATTGTAGCCTCCGTCAATCATAGTTGACTATTGTAGCCTCCGTCAATCATAGTTGACTATTGTAGCCTCCGTCAATCATAGTTGACTATTGTAGCCTCCGTCAATCATAGTTGACTATTGTAGCCTCCGTCAATCATAGTTGACTATTGTAGCCTCCGTCAATCATAGTTGACTATAGTAGCCTCCGTCAGTCATAGTTGACTATAGTAGCCTCCGTCAGTCATAGTTGACTATAGTAGCCTCCGTCAATCATAGTTGACTATAGTAGCCTCCATCAGTCACAGTTGACTATAGTAGCCTCCGTCAGTCATAGTTGACTATAGTAGCCTCTGTCAGTCACAGTTGACTATAGTAGCCTCCGTCAGTCATAGTTGACTATAGTAGCCTCCGTCAGTCATAGTTGACTATAGTAGCCTCCGTCAATCATAGTTGACTATAGTAGCCTCCGTCAGTCATAGTTGACTATTGTACCCCCGTCAGTCATAGTTGACTATAGTAGCCTCCGTCAGTCATAGTTGACTATAGTAGCCTCCGTCAGTCATAGTTGACTATAGTAGCCTCCGTCAGTCATAGTTGACTATGGATTTTTCAACGCCGCTAGAAATGTTATTTTTTCTGTTCTTTTCTGTCCCCGTTTATTCTCTTTCTCTATGAATCTGTCAGCTCCTTGTTTGAGTTGCAGCTTTAGAGTGTGTTTCCGTAGATTGCGGTCTGCAGCTATGTCTTCCCAGGCTGCAGGGTTTATGTTCAGAGTCTTCATGTCGCGTTTACACACATCTACAAATCGAAGTTTTGGGTGCCCCCTAGTTCTTTTACCATCTGCCAGTTGTCCGTAGAGTCTATCTTTTGGTATAATTCACAATAGAAACAATAACAAACCAGGAAACAAACAAATTGTATTTATCTAAATTAAACAAAACTTACAGTAAGATGGAGACTAATGTTTATTTGTGTATACTTCCACTTGATTTATGTTTGACAAGTTTTCTCCTACTTGTTTTTTATATGAGAAAGTCTTTGACGAGATCCTCAAAACTGATCGTATGTAACACATCAGCTTTTAGACTTAACTTTTTCAGTGAGGAAGATTTTTGTCAATTCAGTGGTAGAAATTTCAGAGACAAGATTTGTTCATGGTTTTAAATACAAATCTACGTGTTTATATTTCTCTAACACTGAACATATTATATATGAATGTTTAGATAATTAAACAAGGAATTATATTTCACCAATACCATGATGATACAAGACATGTAAATAGAATATCTTTTGATGACAATTTACACTAATCAAATTGAGAGTGACGCACTGTGCGGCGCAACGTACGTAAAGAGTTAATAATGATAAGGCATCTCAGATCATTGGCGGAGGCCTGCTGCACTCACTGGGTGCTCTTGTCATTAATTATATTTATTATATCTTGTATTTATTTGTATTATCTATTTTATCATTGAATGTGGGGCCCCTTTGTGGTGCACCCTTCCCTTGATGCCCTAAGCGCGCACTTATTTTGATTAATCCGCCCATGTACCAGAGTGATTAGAATAAACTTACTCGGGAAATATAACATGTAACATATAACATATAACATATAACAGTTAACAAAATAAAGAGCCCCGTCCCGCCAAGTGGCGTATAGGAAATATGGTGTTAGTGATATTTTTCTATATCATGTTTCGATATTCCAATTGTTTACGATGAATGATGGTGATCGTA
Source organism: Megaustenia siamemsis (assembly GCA_032433765.1). NCBI lineage: Eukaryota > Metazoa > Mollusca > Gastropoda > Stylommatophora > Ariophantidae > Megaustenia > Megaustenia siamemsis. The sequence continues at coordinate 29,010,501 of JAVIAB010000104.1, read as the reverse complement.
TGTCAGGGAACAGTTGGCTGTGTTCACTTTCTGCGAACAAGAAGGTTTCGCCTTATGTCTTTTGGCGTGTGCTGAGACTGCTACGATGGGGACTACAGTTACCTTTCTTTGTTTGGGAGATGAGATATTAATACGGATGATTACGCAGGCATAGACGGTTGAGAAATTATGGATTTTAATTCGTTTGCAGTGATTCCGGGGCCTTCCATAACCAAATAACCAAATTTGTATAGAACTTCAGCACATGATTTTTTGAGTATTGTGGTCGGTATTACGCCCGTGCCGCTTTACTTTCCAAGACAAAAATCCGGTACCCATTTAAGGCTGGGTGCACCTGGAAGCCGTCGGTCAGGATCGAACCCGACCTCTTCTCCTTTGTAGTCCAGTTCACTAACCAGCGAGCTAACGCGGCTCCCAAAAATAACATTTAGCTGGTACAAATACCAAGGAGAGATGTTTAAAAAAAGAAACAAAAAGAAACATAAAATTGTATCTAGCAGCTAAATTAGTAGACAGACGAGACAAGCAACGATGATTCGGCAAATGTCTTTATCAAGTAAAATAAAACATACAAAGATGAACACGATAGCAAATACTACAATAAAATAAAGAAAGAAATATAAAAAACGAAAACTAAACATTGATCTCAAAAATGGCGGAAGGAACGATGATCCGAGGGAGAGATTTGTTGAAGATTAGGAAGATATCTATCTAAAATACTTGGACTAAATGACTCCACTGTAATGAAAGCAAAGATAGAAAAACATGTATAAATATATATCTGTCTGTCTGTCTGTCATTCGTGCTTCTGTTCTGTCCTGTCCTGTCCTGTCCTGTCCAGTCAGTCAGCCCGTTCGTTCGTCCGTCAGCATGTTCGTCTGTCTGTCAAATCCATCCATCTGTCTGTCCTATCCATCTATCTGTCTGTCTGTCCTATCCATCAATCTGTCTGTCTGTCGTATCCGTCCATCTGTCGGTCTGTCCTATCCATCTATCTGTCTGTCTGTCCTATCCATCAATCTGTCTGTCTGTCGTATCCGTCCATCTGTCGGTCTGTCCTATCCATCTATATGTCCGTCCTATCTATCTGTCTGTCTGTTATATCCATCTATATGTATGTATGTCTGTCCTATCTATCTATCTGTCTGTCCTATCTATCTATCTGTCTGTCTGTCCTATCCGTCCATCTATCTGTCTGTCCTATCTATCTATATGTCTGTCTTATCCGTCCATTTGTCTGTCTGTCCTATCTATCTATATGTCTGTCCTATCCGTCCATCTGTCTGTCTGTCCTATCCATCTATATGTCTGTCCTATCTATCTATATGTCTGTCCTGTCCGTCCATCTATCTGTCTGTCCTATCCATCTATATGTCTGTCTGTCCTATCCGTCCATCTGTCTGTCTGTCCTATCCGTCCATCTATCTGTCTGTCCTATCCATCTATATGTCTGTCTGTCCTATCTATCTATCTGTCTGTCCTATCTATCTGTCTGTCCTATCTGTCTGTCCTATCCTATCTATCTATCTCTGTCTATCCTATCTATCTATCTATCTATCTATCTATCTATCTATCTATCTATCTATCTATCTATCTATCTATCTATCTATCTATCTATCTATCTATCTATCTATCTATCTATCTATCTATCTATCTATCTATCTGTCTGTCCTATCCGTCCATCTGTCTGTCTGTCCTATCTATCTATCTGTCTGTCCTATCCGTCCATCTGTCTGTCTGTCCTATCTATCTATCTGTCTGACCTATCTATCTTATCTATCTGTCCTATCTATCTATCTGTCTGCCCTATCTATCTATCTGTCTGTCCTTTCCATCTATATGTCTGTCTGTCCTATCTATCTATCTGTCTGTCCTATCTATCTATCTGTCTGTCCTATCCGTCCATCTGTCTGTCTGTCCTATCTATCTATCTGTCTGTCCTATCCGTCCATCTGTCTCTCTGTCTTATCTATCTATCTATCTATCTGTCTGTCCTATCTATCTATATGTCTGTCCTATCCATTTATCTGTCTGTCTGTCTGTCCTATCTATCTATCTGTCTGTCCTATCTATCTATCTATCTATCTATCTATCTATCTATCTATCTATCTATCTATCTATCTATCTATCTATCTATCTATCTATCTATCTATCTATCTATCTATCTATCTATCTATCTATCTATCTATCTATCTATCTATCTATCTATCTATCTATCTATCTATCTATCTATCTATCTATCTATCTATCTATCTGTCTATCTATCTATCTATCTGTCTGTCTGTCCTATCTTTCTATCTGTCTGTCCTATCTATCTATCTATCTATCTATCTATCTATCTATCTATCTATCTATCTATCTATCTATCTATCTATCTATCTATCTATCTATCTATCTATCTATCTATCTATCTATCTATCTATCTATCTATCTATCTATCTATCTATCTATCTATCTATCTATCTATCTATCTATCTATCTATCTATCTATCTATCTATCTATCTATCTGTCTGTCCTATCCGTCCATCTGTCTGTCTGTCCTATCTATCTATCTGTCTGTCCTATCTATCTATATGTCTGTCTGTCCTATCTATCTATCTGTCTGACCTATCTATCTTATCTATCTGTCCTATCTATCTATCTGTCTGCCCTATCTATCTATCTGTCTGCCCTATCTATCTATCTGTCTGTCCTATCTATCTATCAGTCTGTCCTATCCGTCCATCTGTCTGTCTGTCCTATCTATCTATCTGTCTGTCCTATCCGTCCATCTGTCTCTCTGTCTTATCTATCTATCTATCTATCTGTCTGTCCTATCTATCTATATGTCTGTCCTATCCATTTATCTGTCTGTCTGTCCTATCTATCTATCTGTCTGTCCTATCTATCTATCTATCTATCTATCTATCTATCTATCTATCTATCTATCTATCTATCTATCTATCTATCTATCTATCTATCTATCTATCTATCTATCTATCTATCTATCTATCTATCTATCTATCTATCTATCTATCTATCTATCTATCTATCTATCTATCTATCTATCTATCTATCTATCTATCTATCTATCTATCTATCTATCTATCTATCTATCTATCTATCTATCTATCTATCTATCTATCTATCTATCTATCTATCTGTCTGTCCTATCTTTCTATCTGTCTGTCCTATCTATCTATCTGTCTGTCCTATCCATTTATCTATCTGTCTGTCCTATCTATCTATCTATCTATCTATCTATCTATCTATCTATCTATCTATCTATCTATCTATCTATCTATCTATCTATCTATCTATCTATCTATCTATCTATCTATCTATCTATCTATCTATCTATCTATCTATCTATCTATCTATCTATCTATCTATCTATCTATCTATCTATCTATCTATCTATCTATCTATCTATCTATCTATCTATCTGTCTGTCTGTCCTATCCGTCCATCTGTCTGTCTGTCCTATCCATCTATATGTCTGTCCTATCTATCTATCTGTCTGTTCTATCCATTTATCTGTCTGTCTGTCCTATCCATCCATCTGTCTGTCTGTCCTATCCATCTATATGTCTGTCTGTCCTATCCATCCATCTGTCTGTCTGTCCAATCCATCTATATGTCTGTCATATCTATCTATCTGTCTGTCCTATCCATCCATCTGTCTGTCTGACCTATCTATCTATCTGTCTGTCCTATCCATCTATCTGTCTGTCATATCCATTTATCTGTCTGTCTGTCCTATCCATCTATCTGTCTGTCTGTCCTATCCATCCATCTGTCTGTCCTATCCATCCATCTGTCTGTCCTATCCATTCATCTGTCTGTCCTATCCATCCATCTGTCTGTCCTATCCATCCATCTGTCTGTCCTATCCATCCATCTGTCTGTCCTATCCATCCATCTGTCTGTCCTATCCATTCCATCCTTTCCTATCATCCGTTGTCGTTTCGAGACGAAGACGGCACACAGGACATTGGAGACTCTCTATGTCTGACAATCCTTGTTATCAAGTGTCAAACTTTGCAAAGAACCCGAAGTGTATCTCTCCGCCGCTTCTAAATCTCGGCAAAGAAGTTAATGCATGCTATTGTTGCCTCTGGCATCTGTGTTCTTGTATTGCTTCTCTAAGTCTGCTTTGTTTTCTTTCACCATCAAGTTCCAATTTTAGGGCTTGATTTGAGATTCTCTTGTTGTCTCTTCTCATCACATAACCAACATATGACCACCTTCTACTCTTGTTGTCTCTTCTCATCACATGACCAACATATGACCACCTTCTACTCTTGTTGTCTCTTCTCATCACATGACCAACATATGACCACCTTCTACTCTTGTTGTCTCTTCTCATCACATGACCAACATATGACCACCTTCATCTCTTGTTGTTTCTTCTCATCACATGACCAACATATAACCACCTTCTTCTCTTGTTGTCTCTTCTCATCACATGACCAACATATGACCACCTTCTTCTCTTGTTGTCTCTTCTCATCACATGACCAACATATGACCACCTTCTTTTCTTGTTGTCTCTTCTCATCACATGACCAACATATGCCCACCTTCTTCTCTTGTTGTCTCTTCTCATCACATGACCAACATATGACAACCTTCTTCTCTTGTTGTTTCTTCTCATCACATGACCAACATATGACCACCTTCTTCTCTTGTTGTCTCTTCTCATCACATGACCAACATATGACCACCTTCTTCTCTTGTTGTCTCTTCTCATCACATGACCAACATATGACAACCTTCTTCTCTTGTTGTCTCTTCTCATCACATGACCAACATATGACCACCTTCTTCTCTTGTTGTCTCTTCTCATCACATGACCAACATATGACCACCTTCTTCTCTTGTTGTCTCTTCTCATCACATGACCAACATATGATTACCTTCTTCTCTTGTTGTCTCTTCTCATCACATGACCAACATATGACCACCTTCTTCTCTTGCTGTCTCTTCTCATCACATGACCAACATATGATTACCTTCTTCTCTTGTTGTCTCTTCTCATCACATGACCAACATATGACCACCTGCTTCTCTTGTTGTCTCTTCTCATCACATGACCAACATATGACCACCTTCTTCTCTTGTTGTCTCTTCTCATCACATGACCAACATATGACCACCCTCTTCTCTTGTTGTCTCTTCTCATCACATGACCAACATATGACCACCTTCTTCTCTTGTTGTCTCTTCTCATCACATGACCAACATATGACCACCTTCTTCTCTTGTTGTCTCTTCTCATCACATGACCAACATATGACCACCTTCTTCTCTTGTTGTTTCTTCTCATCACATGACCAACATATAACCACCTTCTTCTCTTGTTGTCTCTTCTCATCACATGACCAACATATGACCACCTTCTTCTCTTGTTGTCTCTTCTCATCACATGACCAACATATGACCACCTTCTTTTCTTGTTGTCTCTTCTCATCACATGGCCAACATATGACCACCTACTTCTCTTGTTGTCTCTTCTCATCACATGACCAACATATGACAACCTTCTTCTCTTGTTGTTTCTTCTCATCACATGACCAACATATGACCATCTTCTTCTCTTATTGTCTCTTCTCATCACATGACCAACATATGACCACCTTCTTCTCTTGTTGTCTCTTCTCATCACATGACCAACATATGACCACCTTCTTCTCTTGTTGTCTCTTCTCATCACATGACCAACATATGACCACCTTCTTCTCTTGTTGTTTCTTCTCATCACATGACCAACATGTGACCACCTTCTTCTCTTGTTGTTTCTTCTCATCACATGGCCAACATATGACCACTTTCTTCTCTTGTTGTCTCTTCTCATCACATGGCCAACATATGACCACCTTCTTCTCTTGTTGTCTCTTCTCATCACATGACCAACATATGACCACCTTCTTCTCCTTTTTGTCTCTTCTCATCACATGACCAACATATGATTACCTTCTTCTCTTGTTGTCTCTTCTCATCACATGACCAACATATGACTACCTTCTTCTCTTGTAGTTTCTTCTCATCACATGACCAACATATGACCACCTTCTTCTCTTGTTGTTTCTTCTCATCACATGACCAACATATGACCACATTCTTCTCCTTTTTGTCTCTTCTCATCACATGACCAACATATGATTACCTTCTTCTCTTGTTGTCTCTTCTCATCACATGACCAACATATGACCACCTTCTTCTCTTGTTGTCTCTTCTCATCACATGACCAACATATGATTACCTTCTTCTCTTTTTGTCTCTTCTCATCACATGACCAACATATGACCACCTTCTTCTCTTGTTGTCTCTTCTCATCACATGACCAACATATGACCACCTTCTTCTCTTGTTGTCTCTTCTCATCACATGACCAACATATGACCACCTTCTTCTCTAGTTGTCTCTTTTCATCACATGACCAACATATGATTACCTTCTTCTCTTGTTGTCTCTTCTCATCACATGACCAACATATGACCACCTTCTTCTCTTGTTGTCTCTTCTCATCACATGACCAACATATGACCACCTTCTCTTGTTGTCTCTTCTCATCACATGACCAACATATGACCACCTTCTCTTGTTGTCTCTTCTCATCACATGACCAACATATGACTACCTTCTTCTCTTGTTATCTCTTCTCATCACATGACCAACATATGATTACCTTCTTCTATTGTTGTCTCTTCTCATCACATAACCAACATATGACCACCTTCTTCTCTTGTTGTCTCTTCTCATCACATGACCAACATATGACCACCTTCTCTTGTTGTCTCTTCTCATCACATGACCAACATATGACCACCTTCTTTTCTTGTTGTCTCTTCTCATCACATGACCAACATATGACCACCTTCTCTTGTTGTCTCTTCTCATCACATGACCAACATATGATTACCTTTTTCTCTTGTTGTCTCTTCTCATCACATGACCAACATATGACCACCTTCTCATGTTGTCTCTTCTCATCACATGACCAACATATGACCACCTTCTTCTCTTGTTGTCTCTTCTCAACACATGACCAACATATGACCACCTTCTTCTCTTGTTATCTCTTCTCATCACATGACCAACATATGACCACCTTCTTCTCTTGTTGTCTCTTCTCATCACATGACCAACATATGACCACCTTCTCTTGTTGTCTCTTCTCATCACATGACCAACATATGATTACCTTCTTCACTTGTTGTCTCTTCTCATCACATGACCAACATATGACCACCTTCTTCTCTTGTTGTCTCTTCTCATCACATGACCAACATATGATCACCTTCTTCTCTTGTTGTCTCTTCTCATCTTCTCATCACATGACCAACATATGATTACCTTCTTCTCTTGTTGTCTCTTCTCATCACATGGTCAACATATGACCACCTTCTTCTCTTGTTGTCTCTTCTCATCACATGACCAACATATGACCACCTTCTCTTGTTGTCTCTTCACATCACATGACCAACATATGACCACCCTCTTCTCTTGTTGTCTCTTCTCATCACATGGCCAACATATGACCACCTTCTTCTCTTGTTGTCTCTTCTCATCACATGGCCATCATATGACCACCTTCTTCTCTTGCTGTCTCTTCTCATCACATGACCATCATATGATTACCTTCTTCTCTTGCTGTCTCTTCTCATCACATGACCAACATATGACCATCTTCTCTTCCTTATTGTAGATAGGATCGTTGGTTACATGGCCATTTCTCTTATCTCTATATTAGTCTTGAATTCATTCCATTGTAGATGAGATCGTTGGTTGTACGACCATTTCTCTTATCTCTATATTAGTTTTGAATTCATTCCATTGTAGATGAGATCGTTGGTTGCATGACCATTTCTCTTATCTCTATATTAATCTTGAATTCTTCCCATTTTACACAGAGTATTATTCTTAGACATTTTTCTTCAAAAGTGTTTGGTTTTCTCTCAATCTCTTTTGTTGCTTTCGAGCTTTCTCACGCGAAGTTAAGTGGTGATAATACGTATATTTCCTTATAACATAAAATAACTAATATTTGTGGACAGAGAAAAGGAAGGAAAATAGTATAAACATTAAAATGGACAATGATTAAAAAACAAATCAGAAATGAATAGAACATTACGAACATATAGATACTAAAATACAACATTGGTAAAACAGAAGAATTATAAAATATATGAATAATATAAAACTACAAAATAAAAACAATGCAGAGATAAAATGAATATCAAAAACATTGAAATAAAATTCAACAACTGAAAAAGAAAACAGAGATAAATGGAACAACTTTAATAACAATTAAATAATAATCAACAACAGAAACAAGAGACAGAAATAAATGGACAAATGTCGAAAACATCCTTAAGTGTAAGAAGCATGTACTTACATGTATACTAACACCCTCGCCGCTGTAAATTTGGGAATAGTAAAGTATTACATGTTGACAACATTTGAATGTAAGAGAAACATAGATAGTAAAGTATTACGTGTTGACAAAATTTGAATGTAAGAGAAACATAGATAGTAAAGTATTACATGTTGACAACTGAATGTAAGAGAAACATGGATAGTAAAGTATTACATGTTGACAATTGAATGTAAGAGAAGCATGGATAGTAAAGTATTACATGCTGACAATTGAATGTAAGAGAAGCATGGATAGTAAAGTATTACATGTTGACAATTGAATGTAAGAGAAACATGGATAGTAAAGTATTACATGTTGACAATTGAATGTAAGAGAAGCATGGATAGTAAAGTATTACATGTTGACAATTGAATGTAAGAGAAACAAGGATAGTAAAGTATTACATGTTGACAATTGAATGTAAGAGAAGCATGGATAGTAAAGTATTACATGTTGACAACAATTGAATGTAAGAGAAACATGGATAGTAAAGTATTATATGTTGACAACATTTGAATGTAAGAGAAGCATGGATAGTAAATTATTACATGTTGACAACAATTGAATGTAAGAGAAACATGGATAGTAAAGTATTACATGTTGACAATTGAATGTAAGAGAAGCATGGATAGTAAAATATTACATGTTGACAACAATTGAATGTAAGAGAAACATGGATAGTAAAGTATTACATGTTGACAACATTTGAATGTAAGAGAAGCATGGATAGTAAAGTATTACATGTTGTTAACAATTGAATGTAAGAGAAACATGGATAGTAAGGTATTACATGTTGACAACATTTTAATGTAAAAGAAACATGAATAGTAAAGTATTACATGTTGACAACATTTGAATGTAAGAGAAGCATGGATAGTAAAGTATTACATGTTGACAATTGAATGTAAGAGAAGCATGGATAGTAAAGTATTACATGTTGACAACATTTGAATGTTAGCGAAACATGGATAGTAAAGTATTACATGTTGACAATTGAATGTAAGAGAAACATGGATAGTAAATTATTACGTGTTGACAATTGAATGTAAGAGAAACATGAATAGTAAAGAATTACGTGTTGACAATTGAATGTAAGAGAAACATGAATAGTAAAGTATTACGTGTTGACAATTGAATGTAAGAGAAACATGGATAGAAAGTATTACATGTTGACTACAATTGTATGTAAGAGAAACATTGAATAGTAAAGTATTACATGTTGACAACAATTGAATGTAAGAGAAACATGGATAGAAAGTATTACATGTTGACAACAATTGAATGTAAGAGAAACATGGATAGAAAGTATTACATGTTGACAACATGTTGACAATTGAATGTAAGAGAAACATGGATAGTAAAGTATTACATGTCGACAATTGAATGTAAGAGACACATGGATAGTAAAGTATTACATTGAATGTGACAATTGAATGTAAGAGAAACATGGATAGTAAAGTATTACATGTTGACAATTGAATGTAAGAGAAAGATGGATAGTAAAGTATTACATGTCGACAATAGTGAGTGTTGAAGTAAGAGAACATGGATAGTAAAGTATTACATGTTGACAATTGAATGTTAGTAAAGTATTACATGTCGACAATTGAGAAGAGAAACATGGATAGTAAAGTATTACATGTTGACAACATTGAATGTAAGAGAAGCATGGATAGTAAAGTATTACATGTTGACAATTGAATGTAAGAGAAACAAGGATAGTAAAGTATTACATGTTGACAATTGAATGTAAGAGAAACATGCTGACAATTGAATGTATAGTAAAGTATTACATGTCGACAATTGAATGTAAGAGAAACATGGATAGTAAACTATTACATGTTGACAACATTTGAATGTAAGAGAAGCATGGATAGTAAAGTATTACATGTCGACAATTGAATGTAAGAGAAGCATGGATAGTAAATTATTACATGTTGACAACAATTGAATGTAAGAGAAACATGGATAGTAAAGTATTACATGTTGACAATTGAATGTAAGAGAAGCATGGATAGTAAAATATTACATGTTGACAACAATTGAATGTAAGAGAAACATGGATAGTAAAGTATTACATGTTGACAATTGAATGTTAGAGAAACATGGATAGTAAAGTATTACATGTCGACAATTGAATGTAAGAGAAACATGGATAGTAAACTATTACATGTTGACAACATTTGAATGTAAGAGAAGCATGGATAGTAAAGTATTACATGTCGACAATTGAATGTAAGAGAAACATGGATAGTAAAGTATTACATGTCGACAATTGAATGTAAGAGAAACATGGATAGTAAACTATTACATGTTGACAACAATTGAATGTAAGAGAAACATGGATAGTAAAGTATTACATGTTGACAATTGAATGTAAGAGAAGCATGGATAGTAAAATATTACATGTTGACAACAATTGAATGTAAGAGAAACATGGATAGTAAAGTATTACATGTTGACAATTGAATGTAAGAGAAACATGGATAGTAAATTATTACGTGTTGACAATTGAATGTAAGAGAAACATGAATAGTAAAGAATTACGTGTTGACAATTGAATGTAAGAGAAACATGAATAGTAAAGTATTACGTGTTGACAATTGAATGTAAGAGAAACATGGATAGAAAGTATTACATGTTGACTACAATTGTATGTAAGAGAAACATGGATAGTAAAGTATTACATGTTGACAACAATTGAATGTAAGAGAAACATGGATAGAAAGTATTACATGTTGACAACAATTGAATGTAAGAGAAACATGGATAGAAAGTATTACATGTTGACAACAATTGAATGTAAGAGAAACATGGATAGTAAAGTATTACATGTCGACAATTGAATGTAAGAGACACATGGATAGTAAAGTATTACATGTTGACAATTGAATGTAAGAGAAAGAAGGATAGTAAAGTATTACTTGTCGACAATTGAGTGTAAGAGAAACATGGATAGTAAAGTATTACATGTTGACAACATTTGAATGTAAGAGAAGCATGGATAGTAAAGTATTACATGTTGACAATTGAATGTAAGAGAAACAAGGATAGTAAAGTATTACATGTTGACAATTGAATGTAAGAGAAACTTGGATAGTAAAGTATTACATGCTGACAATTGAATGTAAGAGAAACATGGATAGTAAACTATTACATGTTGACAACAATTGAATGTAAGAGAAACATGGATAGTAAAGTATTACATGTTGACAATTGAATGTAAGAGAAGCATGGATAGTAAAATATTACATGTTGACAACAATTGAATGTAAGAGAAACATGGATAGTAAAGTATTACATGTTGACAATTGAATGTAAGAGAAACATGGATAGTAAATTATTACATGTTGACAATTGAATGTAAGAGAAACATGGATAGTAAATTATTACGTGTTGACAATTGAATGTAAGAGAAACATGAATAGTAAAGAATTACGTGTTGACAATTGAATGTAAGAGAAACATGAATAGTAAAGTATTACGTGTTGACAATTGAATGTAAGAGAAACATGGATAGAAAGTATTACATGTTGACTACAATTGTATGTAAGAGAAACATGGATAGTAAAGTATTACATGTTGACAACAATTGAATGTAAGAGAAACATGGATAGAAAGTATTACATGTTGACAACAATTGAATGTAAGAGAAACATGGATAGAAAGTATTACATGTTGACAACAATTGAATGTAAGAGAAACATGGATAGTAAAGTATTACATGTCGACAATTGAATGTAAGAGACACATGGATAGTAAAGTATTACATGTTGACAATTGAATGTAAGAGAAAGAAGGATAGTAAAGTATTACATGTCGACAATTGAGTGTAAGAGAAACATGGATAGTAAAGTATTACATGTTGACAACATTTGAATGTAAGAGAAGCATGGATAGTAAAGTATTACATGTTGACAATTGAATGTAAGAGAAACAAGGATAGTAAAGTATTACATGTTGACAATTGAATGTAAGAGAAACATGGATAGTAAAGTATTACATGCTGACAATTGAATGTAAGAGAAACAAGGATAGTAAAGTATTACATGTCGACAATTGAATGTAAGAGAAACATGGATAGTAAACTATTACATGTTGACAACATTTGAATGTAAGAGAAGCATGGATAGTAAAGTATTACATGTCGACAATTGAATGTAAGAGAAGCATGGATAGTAAATTATTACATGTTGACAACAATTGAATGTAAGAGAAACATGGATAGTAAAGTATTACATGTTGACAATTGAATGTAAGAGAAGCATGGATAGTAAAATATTACATGTTGACAACAATTGAATGTAAGAGAAACATGGATAGTAAAGTATTACATGTTGACAATTGAATGTTAGAGAAACATGGATAGTAAAGTATTACATGTCGACAATTGAATGTAAGAGAAACATGGATAGTAAACTATTACATGTTGACAACATTTGAATGTAAGAGAAGCATGGATAGTAAAGTATTACATGTCGACAATTGAATGTAAGAGAAACATGGATAGTAAACTATTACATGTTGACAACATTTGAATGTAAGAGAAGCATGGATAGTAAAGTATTACATGTCGACAATTGAATGTAAGAGAAACATGGATAGTAAACTATTACATGTTGACAACAATTGAATGTAAGAGAAACATGGATAGTAAAGTATTACATGTTGACAATTGAATGTAAGAGAAGCATGGATAGTAAAATATTACATGTTGACAACAATTGAATGTAAGAGAAACATGGATAGTAAAGTATTACATGTTGACAATTGAACGTTAGAGAAACATGGATAGTAAAGTATTACATGTTGACAACAATTGAATGTAAGAGAAACATGGATAGTAAATTATTACATGTTGACAACAATTGAATGTAAGAGAAACATGGATAGTAAACAAATGAACAGTTAGCTGTTGAATCAAAGAAATAAGGTATGAATGAGAAAATAGGAAGAACTGTATAGGAAAAGACATAACATTTAAGCTATCCATCTTCCACCCACCCATCCGTCCGTCTCTCTGTCTATATGTCAAACTATCTATCCGCCCGATCGCCCCCACCCATCCATCCATCCAGTCACCTACTCACCCACCCACCATCCATCCATCCATCCATCTACCCACCCACCAACCCACCTACCCATCCATCCAACCAACCATCCATCCATCCATCCTTCCATCCATCCATCCTTCCATCCATCCAATTCCGTCCGTCTGTCTGTCCCTCTGTCTGTTTGTCCGTCCGACCATCAATCCCTGTCTCTCCGTCCGTCCGTGTATGTCTGTGACTGTATGTCTGTGTATATATGTACATCTGTGTCTGTATGTCTGTGTCTGTTTGTCTGTCTATCTTTTTATATCAATATTCTTTACGAGTAGAAGAAGTCACAAAAGGTAGAAACCCTAGAATCTCTGTGTCCAGCGATCTATCACAAGTCATAGTTTACACAGGAACAGCATTGTATCTTGCCACTTATTTCTATCGTGAGGGTGCCTCTCAAACCTCGGCATAAAAGTCCGTGCCTGCTGTTGCTGCATCCCGCTTCTGTGTTCCTTTTAGTATATCTCTATTTCGGTTTATTTAAATCTCTAGTTAGAGATTCTCGTCTCTTGTTGTCTCTTGTTGTCTCTTCTCATCACGTGACCAGTATACGTCCATCTTCTTCTCTTTGATTATAGATGTTATCTTAAGATCAATGATCAACCTATAGGTGATCAGATTTTCCACATCGAAATTTTGAGAATCTCCGACGGTAAAGCTTACCCATATGCACGAACTCCGTCGCACGGTTTGCTACTATTCGGTGTGGGTAGATTTTTCCTTATTTATTTTGCCCAGACAGCGGCCGTTTCTTGGCCTACTCTCTTCGATTTTTAACTGGCAGTGGTTCTTCAACGTGCGAGAACACAACACGGGTCCTCCCATTTTTGTTTACTTTTATTGCAGGAGGGTTCGACTTCGGATTTCACTAACGGGGGGGGGGGGGGGGGGGGGGGGTAAATCCACAAATAAACCACAGATTTAATTTTCGTTATTTTTGAAAAAAAAAATCCCTTGGCTGGAATTCCTGCACGAATTTGTTGTTACGTGTCTCTGTCACTGCATCTATCCATCTTCTTCTGGGTCTTCCTCTTGGTCTTTTCCCATGCATTCTCGAGAAGAACGCCCTTGATGGTGATTGGTGAGGATTCATTCTGACCAGGTGGCCCAACCATTTAAGTTGTTGTTGTTCTATAATTCTTGGCAGGGTTTGGTTCCTACTATTTTTTCTTATGGTTTCATTTGGTATTCTACTTCTTCTTGTGTTGTTTGTTACTTTTCTCAAGCATCGCATCTCACGTGTATTGATCTTTCTTAAATGGGATTTAGAAAGGATCCATGTTTGACTTTCATAGCACAAAGTTGGTATGAAAATGCTATTTATCATTTCTTGTTTAGTTGCCATAGAAATGTTTTGATGTCTTAACATTGGTGAAAGCTGCTATGTGGCAGCATTTGCTTTTTGTATTCTCAGTATATATATATATATATATGTTGTATATATAATATTATCCGCAATGACTTATGGGCGGGATAATGTTATCGCTATTTGTATTTTATTGCTGTAGTGGCATAACTTCCGGTTGCTTTAACAGGTCAGAAAATGTCTCTGGTGCCCTCTTAAAGACTCGGTAAATGCGAATTCTGGTGAAGACCAGAAGAGAAAAAAACGAGTAAAATGTGAGAATTAACATTGTCTGTACCAGGAGCCAAGGAAATGCGGTACTAGGAGGAGCCAAGGAAATGCGGTACTAGGAGGAGCCAAAGAAATGCGGTACTAAGAGGAGCCAAAGAAATGCGGTACTAAGAGGAGCCAAAGAAATTCGGTACTAGGAGGAGCCAAAGAAATGCGGTACTAAGAGGAGCCAAAGAAATGCGGCACTAGGAGGAGCCAAAGAAATGCGGCACTAGGAGCCAAAGAAATGCGGCACTAGTAACTGATGCGAGAAACACAGGAACAGAGTTTATCGGCTTTTAATCGATTGACGCTTCTGTAGTTATTTTCAGTGTAACCTTGTATTTATCTTTGTCAAACCTCCGGTTTAACTTTCAGGGAATCTTCCCAAAACAAACCGTATGTTTACAATTCAAAATCAACAAAACAGAAGTCGCGAATATCGTAAAAGAGAAACAGAACATCAACATAACGACATACACATACTCAAACAAGTGGAGGAATTTTATTTTTTTTAATGTTCGCCAGCTTTTACCTGTGACGAAGTTTCTAGACGCTAGGAACGGAATTTTATTTTTTTTAATGTTCGCCAGCTTTTACCTGTGACGAAGTTTCTAGACGCTAGGAACGGAATTTTATTTTTTTTAATGTTCGCCAGCTTTTACCTGTGACGAAGTTTCTAGACGCTAGGAACGGAATTTACCTGGTCTCTAGGGACTTCGTCACAGGTAAACACTGGCCAACGAAAAAAAGAAAGTTTCCTACACTTGAGGAATTTAAATATCTAGGAAGTCTGGTGAGAAATGACAATTCACAAACAGCAGAGATAGAATCAAGAAGCATCAAAGCTTGTCAAATCATCGGACAGTTATCACCACTATTGTCCAACAAGGAAATAACTCTGGAGGCAAAATGAGCACTAAACAATACAATCTTCATCCCAACATTGTGCTACCAATGCCAGACCTGGACCCTAGATGCAAGAACAATAAGAAAATAACCTCTACAGAGATGAAATGTGTTTGATGAATGACAGGAAACAGTCTGAGAGATAAGATCAGAAATGAAGAACTGAGAAGAAAGCTAGGAATAGCCCCCGCTATAGAATATATAAAGAAACAACAGATAAAATGGGTTGGCCACGTGACCGCTACTGAGTTTACAATATGTGATTTTTAACAAATTGTCATTTATTTTCTCACTGTTAATTCAATTTTTAACAGATTTTCATTTATTTTCTCACTGTTAATTCAATTTTTAACAGATTTTCATTTATTTTCTCACTGTTAATTCAATTTTTAACAGATTTTCATTTATTTTCTCACTGTTAATTCAATTTTTAACAGATTTTCATTTATTTTCTCACTGTTAATTCAATTTTGAACAAATTTTCATTATTTTCTTACTGTTAATTCAAATTTTAACAAATTTTCAAAATTTCCTAGTCACAGTAAACCAAAACCTACGTGAACAGTAAAAATAAAAAAACACACTAACCACTTCGCTACATTATTTTTACATTTAAAATAAAATAAATAAAGTCATCTTGTAATTTTAAAAAAGCGTTAAAAAGCGATGTAAATGGGAGGTATTAATGTCACTTAATGCCATGTCACTTTATGCAATGTCACTTAATGCCATGTCACTTTATGCAATGCCACTTAATGCCATGTCACTTTATGCAATGTCACTTAATGCCATGTCACTTTATGCAATGTCACTTAATGCCATGTCACTTTATGCAATGTTATATTTACATGACCACGTAGTTAAATGTCAAAGGAAGACAAAGAAAAAAAAGGAGAGCAATGACATTTAAACTCAGATATTGATCATTATTTGTACTTGAGTTCATTTATCTTGAGGTTTTATTTTTTTTGTTTAGTATGAAATGCATCCAGATACAAACAGGGAAGAGTGTGGTTGGGGTGGATTGGAGCCTACTCTGCTCATGGTTATCGGTTCGATACCCTGTAAGACATATTTTTTATTTTTTTTTTTAATTCGGAGATAGAGAAGGAGAGAGGGCAGGATGAAGTAGAAAGTCTGAAATGTACACTGTGCGTCGACTGCAAATAGGTGTGACCCTTCCCGACATATCTCAGCAGTGAGACCATTACCTGAAGTATAACTTACTTTCTATGCGCTTAAGAATGTAATTATAAACAAGAAAAACACGTTGAAAACAAAAAGAACAGGACAATATGTATAAATGACATTGAGTTCCATGTATGTAGAAAATAGCTACATTACATTGTATTTGTTTGTTCATTGACAATAAATTACACATTTTTATTGCTTTACAATAATACATATATGAATTAGTGATTTACGCAACAAAATGTGCAGTTAATATTATATAACAATAACATAACAACACGTAAAGGGGGGGGGGGGGGGGGGGTTTAAAGGTGCTGGTGTGTACTGGATGTCAAAGGACAATAGGTAGGGTTCGACCCCAACCGCCGGAATTTTTTCTGGAAGGTAAAGCGGAACGGGCGTAATACCGACCACATTACCCCCAAAAATCATGTGCTGATGGTGTGTAAAATTTATGGTCACTAACACCATATCATACGTTGGACATGTGATGAGAAGAGATAGTAACCGAATAGCAAAGCAAGCCCTCATATGGGAAACAACAGGTAAAAGCAAAAGAGGAAGACCCAGGGAGACACTGAGAAGAACATTGATGAGAGAGGCAAGAGCAGCAGGAATCGGCTCCCTCAATGAGATAGAACTGCTTGCACAGAACAGAGACAGATGGCGAGATTTGATAAAATATCTTTAAAAGACAAACTGCTAGAACAAAAAATTCATATAGGAGAAGGTGTATCTTGGTCTACGCCCTATGGGTCGGTTACGGCTCGAAAGGTCAATAGATAGATAGATAGAACACCATATTCCCTATACACTACTTGGCGTGACGGGTCACTAACACCATATTCCCTATACACTACTTGGCGTGACGGGTCACTAACACCATATTCCCTATACACTACTTGGCGTGACGGGTCACTAACACCATATTCCCTATACACTACTTGGCGTGACGGGTCACTAACACCATATTCCCTATACACTACTTGGCGTGACGGGTCACTAAAACCATATTCCCAATACGCCACTTGGCGTGACGGGTCACTAACACCATATTCCCTATACGC
Organism: Megaustenia siamemsis; assembly: GCA_032433765.1. Classification (NCBI taxonomy): domain Eukaryota; kingdom Metazoa; phylum Mollusca; class Gastropoda; order Stylommatophora; family Ariophantidae; genus Megaustenia; species Megaustenia siamemsis. The sequence goes on along the minus strand of JAVIAB010000104.1, from coordinate 28,992,215 downwards.
CACTTGGCGTGACGGGTCACTAACACCATATTCCCTATACGCCACTTGGCGTGACGGGTCACTAACACCATATTCCCTATACGCCACTTGGCGTGACGGGTCACTAACACCATATTCCCTATACGCCATTTGGCGTGACGGGTCACAAACACCATATTCCCTATACGCCACTTGGCGTGACGGGTCGCAAACACCATATTCCCTATACGCCACCTGGCGTGACGGGGGTACTTTACTTTTTTTTTGACCAGAATTATTGTTGTAAACAAACAGAAGTAATGGAACAACAAAGAAAAAGACATCACCTCAGTGCAAAATAAATACAAGTGGAACAATATTTAAACAGGTAAATGAATTTAAATATTTGGGAACTTTGTTAACCTCAGACGGAAGATGTACAAAAGAGGTGAGATGCAGAATGGATTAGGCAAAAACAGCTTTCCAAAAAATGAGGAAGATACTATGCAATCCATTTTTGACAATAGAAACAAGAAAAAGAGTTCTTAAATGTTGTGTAGAGCCAGTCTTAACATATGGATGCGAATCATGGACAATAGGACAACATCATCATTTCATCATCATTGAGTGCCCTCTCCGCATCGAAGGTTGGCTGCCATTGAGCGCCATTCCACTATGTCTCTTGCTTTGATGGTGCAGATTGCCATAGGCTGACTAGTCCATTTTTTGATGTTACTCGTCCATGTTAGTCTTGGTCTGCCTCTGCCTCCAATAGGACAACAGACAAGAAAATCACTGGAGTCTGTTGAAATGTGGTTTTACAGAAGAATGTTGAGAATACCACGGACAGCTAAAAAGAGTAATGAAAGTGTTCTGAGAGAGGTCAAAGCAAAAGAGAGCAAATTTCCAATATTAGGAAGAAACAATCATCATTTTTTGGCCATGTAATGAGAAGAGAACAACTGGAATATATTGTAACAGCTGGAAAAATTTAGGGACGACGAGATAGAGGGAAGCAAAGAGAAAAGATACCAGAAAGCTTAAGAGCTGAATGGCTTGGCAGAAGGTCAACAACAGAAATGATAAATAGCTGCCGAGATCGAAAGTTGTGGAAAGACATGATCACCTACGCCAGTAGGCCCGGTACTTGATGATGATGATGAGTCGGTATCACGCCAGGTCGTCTTATTTTCTAAGAAAAATATGATCTGGTACCTATTTTCAAATACTGTATGAAATCTGAAGCTGTGTCGAACGGAAAAGAAGCTGAGCACGGGATTTGAACCCACGCTCTTATGCTTAACGGCGAATGTGTTAACCATTCAGCAATCACGGCTACACTGTTTTTAGGGCAAGAACTAAATTTCCACCTTTCACTTAAATCAAACAGGTGTGTACGATTTAACGCCATATAGGACACCCTTTATCATGTTATCATTTATCTATAGCCCTGGTTACGTAATGGTTGAAACGGGAACATAAGATAAAGACAAATTGTAACAAATAAATGTCGTTTAGTCATGTTTATAATTGTTATAACAGGGCTCAATGAGAGTAGGACGTCCAAATATAATTGTTATAACAGGGCTCAATGAGAGTAGGACGTCCAAATATAATTGTTATAACATGGCTCAATAAGAGTAGGACGTCCAAATATAATTGTTATAACAGGGCTCAATGAGAGTAGGACGTCCAAATATAATTGTTATAACATGGCTCAATGAGAGTAGGACGTCCAAATATAATTGTTATAACAGGGCTCAATGAGAGTAGGACGTCCAAATATAATTGTTAGAACATGGCTCAATGAGAGTAGGACGTCCAAATATAATTGTTATAACAGGGCTCAATGAGAGTAGGACGTCCAAATATAATTGTTATAACAGGGCTCAATGAGAGTAGGACGTCAAAATATAATTGTTATAACATGGCTCAATGATACACGCGAATACAGACCGATGACACACGTTATGCTGTAAACATAAATTTAACATCACAGCCAGGCGTCCAAGCAAAGGACAACAATAAGGTGTCATGGTGTATTGATTAGTGCTTCACTTTTTGGTTAAATAGAGATTTAGTTCGCACAGGCCTAGAGATTAATGGAAGGGTGATTAATAACATGAGATATGCTGATGATATTGGATTAATCATTGTCAAGTAGCTTGGGTGCTGGCGTAGGTGATCATGTCTCTTCACAACTTTCGATCTCGACAGTTATTTCTCATTTCTGTTGTTGACCTTCTGCCAATCAATTCTCTTAAGCTGTCTGGTATCTTTTCTGTTTCCTTCCCTCTATTTCTTCGTCCCTCAATTTTCCCAGTTGTCACAATATATTCCAGCTGTTCCCTTCCCATTATATGTACAAAAAAAATATGTTTGTTTCTTCCTAATATTGGAAATTAGCTCTCTCTTTGCTTTGGCCTTTTTGTGCATTATTAGATACTGTATTACTAGCGGACAACCCAATAGATCTACAATAATTACTTAGTGAAATAGACACGAAAAGCAAAAAAAAAATATGGATTAGATATGAATATCAAAAAGACGAAAACTATGATCATAAACAAAGATAATACTCAAAACCTACAAGTGGATATAAAAGTTGAAAGAATACACCTGGAGACAGCTCAGAGCTACAACTACCTTCGACATACTATAACCAGTGATGGAAAATGTACAACTGAAATAAGCAAAAGAATAGGTATGGCCAAAAGTAATTGTAATGTCATGAAAAATATACTAACATCAAAACAAATAACACCAGGGCTAAAACTAAGAATAGCAAAATGTTATATCTTCTCAATATTCCTATATGGTGCAGAAACATGGACATTAGACAAGAAAACAGACCAGAAAATTGAAGCCTTTGAAATGTGGATTTATAGAAGAATAGGTAGAATTGGATGGAAAGAACAGAAAACAAACGATGAAGTCTTACAACAACTAAAAATGAAAAGAAAACTACGAAATAGAATTCAAACAAGACAAATGAGATTTTTGGGGCATGCTAAAAGACGCATCAGGGTATTAAAAGTAATCTTGGAACGGAAAATACAAGGTAAAAGAGACAGAGGCAGACCAAGACTAACATGGACGAGTAGCATTAAAAGATTGACAAATCAGCCATTGACAACCTGCACCTTGAAAATCAAGAGACAAAACAGAATGGCGTTCCATGGTAGCCAACCTTCGAAGCGGAGACGGCAACTGATGGTGATTTCGCAGAGAAAACGGTGAAATAGACGATCAGAGCAGAGGGCAAGAACACAAGCAGGTAGTCTTCAAAATTAGCTCGTTTTATTTGAGATAAAAACAGGTTTGGTTTGTTTACTATTTGGTAGTTATCAGAGCTGGTGTACCTTTCTTGCTTCTCCTATTTCTTTCATTCCTTCATATCTCTCTTCTTTCTTTCATTCCTTCCTCCTCTCTCCCTTCCTTATTTCATTTCTTTCCACTTTTTCTTCCTCATAATGTCCTTTCTTCCATCCCTCCCCCTATTTTATTTTTTCACTCTATCTGTCCCTCCTCTCTTTCATTCCTTCCTCAACCATTACACTTCCTCCCTCCCTCCCTAACTTCATTTATTCATTTCTTCTTGAGACCCCTCCTTTCACGCTCCTTTCTTCAACAGAGCAATTAATAAAGACACGCCCTCGGGTACAAGGAACGAACGCTATATAGAGGATGGATACAGGCATCATGGAGCATAGAAATGTAAAGCTGCTGTAAAACTGATGATAATAATGACGATTTTTAAAAAAGGAAAAAGAGGTATGGTAACAGCTTTACGTAGGTGATATACAAAACAAAAGTAGTTCGACTTTTTGGTCCAAAGTCCTTCAGTAGGAACAACGAAAAACAACACACAAATATATAAGAATATTCACAAAGGCAAAATCAGCGGTTTATATTACGCTGTAACATGACAGCGTTCCCAGATGACGTATGTAGGTGCGTCAGGTCGACGTATATGTGAGGATTTTGTGAGCATCTCCGTGATGTTGAGCAGAAGATTGGCAGTCCGGTGTCGTCCCATTTCAATTCCCCAGGCCATAGTGGTAAACCCTACGTCACTGGCATTGTCTCATGTCACTCCAGCAATCGTAGCCGGTTTGCCTCTGAGAAACGTCTCATAGTCCAGTTGGGTTCGCTGTCTCCACAATGCATGAACATATCGCTCTCATACACATAGGACACCTGCTACACATTTCTTATCCTCATGCGCACTCGTACCTATATATGTATGTATATATATATATATATATATATATATATATATATATATATATATATATATATATATATTTGTCTTTATATGCAAATGCAGGTAGGTACGCATGTTTTTCGTACACATATTTATCGGTGTGCACACCCGTAGTTGCAGATATACACAGATATTCACTTTTTCCAGGTCCATTTACTTATTGGGAATAAACTCACATCAACGTTTCCAGTAATAGTAAAGGCTGGTATCTTGTACCCACCTCCACATAATGTTAGAACCCTTCCCTTCTTACTGTTTTCCACACCTTGGTCCCGCCCTGTTGGCTGGACACATCAATTTCAATCCAGTCGTTGCCTGACCAAGCTCTGTGTCTGATCTAGATCTGGACCTCTGAGAAGTTACTTATTTACATTTTTTGAGACTCCAGCATATTATCGCAATGTAATTAGGTCTATGAGTATATCCTTATATATTTGTGTGTTGTGGTTTATTGTTCCTGCTGAAGGTCTTTTGGCCAAAACGTCGTCCTACTTTTCTTTTGTATCTCATCTATGTAAAGCTGTTACCATAAGACATTTAAAAAACAAATTCTCGCTATATAGAGGAACCAGGTGACAGTCAGTTAAAATGGAATCATTGAAATTACAGGATGCCATGCCTTGTACCATAGCGATAATTTGTCTACCTTTCGTGCAGCCTTGGGCCTTAATTCTCAGAGCGCGTCATGTATGGGCAGTGGCGTAGCTTCGGGTTTGGTGAGGGAGGGACCAAGGGGGGACAGCCAACCTAGCATCTTTGGGCGTCAAGTTGACCATTATTGCCTACATTATTTTACTGTTTTTATCGTCATCAAACCCTACAAATATGCCACAAAATGCAGGTTTTCATGTTCTAAATTCAGGTTTTCATGTTCTAAATGCACGTTTTCTTGTTCTAAATGCAGGTTTTCATGTTCTAAATGCACGTTTTCTTGTTCTAAATGCAGGTTTTCATGTTCTAAATGCAGGTTTTCATGTTCTAAATGCACGTTTTCTTGTTCTAAATGCAGGTTTTCATGTTCTAAATGCCGGTTTTCATGTTCTAAATACAGGTTTTCTTGTTCTAAATGCAGGTTTTCATGTTCTAAATGCAAGTTTTCATATTCTAAATGCAAGTTTTCATGTTCTAAAACTCACAAATTTCAGGGAAAGCATGACAGACGCCACTTATGGTTCACACCTTATTACGAGGGACCAAGGAGAAAAAGGATGGGGGGTGGGGTGTGCACGAATGTAGAATTTGTCGCCTGGAGCTGAACTCCCCAGCTACGCCTCTGCATCTAGCTGGCTTATATGATCTCTGTCTCTACTGTCCTCAAGCTGGAATATCTTACTCTCCACTTCCTGGCCGGATTATTGACATGGAACTCCTGATAGTTTTTTTCTGGATTCTTATAAAAAATAGTTGTTAATGTTTATTTGTTTGTTTGTTTATTTGTTTATTTGTTTGTTTGTGTGTTTGTTTGTTTGTTTGCTTTCATCAGCTTTATACCTCTAACATAAGGGCAGAATCCCCCTACAGAAAAGACAATCTGCTGCCTTGCAGGAAGATTGGGGAAATCAGAGGCTAAGGAAAGCAAACCTGAATAAAATGCTGGCTAAAATCGGATGCACTGGGCCACAGGCGCAGAACACAGTGCAACGTTTTAACAGGTATTCAATCGGAATGGTTGTGAGAAGAGCAATGTGGTCCACACCCACATCCCTGGAAGAGAAACTATATGGGACAATTGAATCAATTAAACAGACAGCTGACTTCATGAGAGAGTTTGGAATCCTACTCTGATTGAGTCTTGATGGCAGAGAGAGAGAGAGAGAGAGAGAGAGATACCTCTAACAAAGTGCCGAGGGATATATGTAGATCTCCCCTATTTCTAACATTCTCTTTTTCATAGTGGCAGCCGTGTGCTCAGCTGTCCCCCGCCATGCAGGCAGATAAGCTCCGACTTTAGAGATGCTGTCACATTTTTATTGTCGAGAGTTTTAACGTTTCTTGTATATTTTTTCCTTTTAATTTTGCACCGGACAATTTTTTTTAAATTTTTGCCGTCTCCGCATCGAAGGTTGGCTTCCATGGAACGCCATTCCACTCTGTCTCTTGCTTTGATGGTGAAGATTGTCATAGGTTAACTTGTCCATCTTTTGATGTTACTCGTCCATGTTAGTCTTGGTCTGTCTCTGCCTCTTTTACCTTGTATTTTCCCTTCCAATATTACTTTTATTTGGCTGTTGTGTCTTTTAATATACCCCAAAAATTTCATTCACAACAGAAATGATAAATGACATTTCGAGATCGAAAGTTGTGAAGATACATGATCACCTACGCCAGCAGGTATGGTACTTGAGGATGATGATGATGATAATGATAACGATGACGATGATGATGATGATGATGATATATTCAGCTATTGTTATCTTCTGAACTCAATCTTCTAGCTCAATATCGCGACTTCTTCTTTGTCATCACCGAGCAAGAACAAAAACTACGATCTGCAAACCTTATGGCGCTTTTTCGGGCAGCACCAGATTTCTTTTATTGTCCACGATTTGCTGCTATTCTCGGCAGGCTGTACAAACACTTTTAACTCATTAATTTCTTGGATATTTTTTTGTAGAGTTATTTCCCTTGAAACTGTAAAAAAAAAAGATTTGACGTCATAAATTTTTAAGTTCAGCAAAAATTGTTCTATTGAAAACTTGTCCACGTGTGAACGAAATGAAAGTGTGAAATATAGAACAAGATAAGAATATGTTAATGAAAGTAGAGGACAGAACGTGCTCCGTGAGTGCAGGAAATATAATGTTAGTGCCCATTTTTCTTCGACAATCACTCCTATTATATGGCAGTGAAACATGGAGAACAACACCAATGAAAGCCTATAACATTTCGAGATCGAAAATTGTGAAGAGACATGATCACCTACACCAGCAGACATGGCACTTGAGAATGATGATGTTGATGATGTTGATGATGATGATGATGATGATGATGATGATGATAATGATGATGATGATGATGATGATGATGATGATGATGATGATAATGATGATGATGATGATAATGATGATGATGATGATGATGATGATGATGATGATGATAATGATGATGATGATGATGATGATGATGATGATGATGATGATGATGATGATGATGATGATGATGATGATAATGATGATGATGATGATGATGATGATGATGATGATGATGATGATGATGATGATGATGATATATTCAGCCATTGTTATCTTCTGAACTCAATCTTCTAGTTCAATATCGCGACTTCTTCTTTCTGATCACAGAGCAAGAAAAAAAACTACGATCTGCAAACAATCAGTCCTATTATATGGCTGTGAAACATGGAGAACAACAAAAATAAAAATCATGAATATACAGAACTATACTAATGGATGTTTACGCAGAACAAAACCACTAATGCAGAATGATGGAAAAGTACCAGTGAAATATCAAGAGCCGCGACAGCTCAGTGGTTAGTAAATTGGACAAAAACGACAAGAGGTCGAGTTCAATCCTGACCTACGGCTTCCTGGTTCACCCAGCCTTAAATGGGTAACGGATTTTTTTTTTCCGGGAAAGTAAAGCGGCACGGACATAATACCGATCACACTACCCCAAAAATCATGTGTCGAAGGTCAATATAAATTATGGTCACTAACACCATATTCCCTATACGCCACTTTCATGGACTGGGGCTTCTACTTCTCTACATACCAGTCACATACCAGTCACAAACCAGTCACATACCAGTCACATACCAGTCACATACCAGTGGATAAAGAGATACATCGAAGATGATGGCGCTGGATAGACACACACAGCGGAAGCCAACCGAGAGTATTACACAACAGGCCCTTTTTTTGGAATCCCCAGGGGGAAAAGACATTCTTGTGACATTCACAAAATATTCTTGGAGAAGACAGATGGAAGCAGAGATGAAGATGGTGGGGAAGACATGCAATGATCTTAAAAGAATGGCAAGAAACAGAATGGCTCTGAAAATGTTTGTTGAAGACCTATGCTCCACAGGGAGCTGAAAGTGTTTGTTGCAGACCTATGCTCCACTTGGAGTTGAAAGTGTTTGTTGAGGACCTATGTTCCACAGGGAACTGAAAGTGTTTCTTGCAGACCTATGCTCTACAGGAATCTGAAAGTGTTTGTTGCAGACCTACCTATGCTCTACAGGAATCTGAAAGTGTTTGTTGAAGACCTATGCTCTACAGGAATCTAAAAGTGTTTGTTGCAGACCTATGCTCTACAGGAATCTGAAAGTGTCTGTTGAGGACCTATGTTCCACAAGGAGTTGAAAGTGATTTTTCAAGACCTATGCTCCACAGGGAGCTGAAAGTGTTTGTTGAAGACCTATGCTCCACAGGGAGCTGAAAGTGTTTGTTGAAGACCTATGCTCCACATTGAACTGAAAGTGTTTGTTTAAGACCTATGCTCCACAAGGAGCTGAAAGTGTTTGTTGAAGACCTATGCTCCCCAGGGAGGTGAAAGTGTTTTTAGAAGACCTATGCTCCACATGGAGCTGAGAAAGTGTTTGTTGAAGACCTATGCTCCACAGGGAACTGAAAGTGTTTGTTGAAGACCTATGCTCCCCAGGGAGGTGAAAGTGTTTGTTGAAGACCTATGCTCCACAAGGAGCTGAAAGTGTTTGTTGAAGACCTATGCTCCACAGGGAACTGAAAGTGTTTGTTGAAGACCTATGCTCCACAAGGAGCTGAAAGTGTTTGTTGAAGACCTATGCTCCACAGGGAACTGAAAGTGTTTGTTGAAGATCTATGCTCCCCAGGGAGGTGAAGGGGTTTGTTGAAGACCTATGCTCCAAGGGAGCTGAATAGCAGACAAAGATGAATCATCATATTTCTCGTTGCGGAGGCGGATGGGTAGGTTTGATCTGTGAAACTTCACTTAAGGATGAGACATTCAGATTTGTATGTTGTTCGGCACAGTTGCAGCACATGGGGTTCATGGCTCAGATCAAAGTAGTGACAGTAAAGGAGGAGAGTAGCTTTCGTGGCAAGTTCAAGTTGTTTTGATAGACATACAAGTCAAAGAAAGCAACAAGAAAGGTCTTAGTCTGAACAGTAAGGAAACAGTAGTAACGGTCATATCAACGAAATAATCATCACCAGCAAGCAGCATAAAAATAAACAGGACAAATATGAAATAGGTGCAACTTGTCCAATATTTGGGCACAATAATAGCATCAAATGGAATATTCATCACAGAAATAAAAAACAGAAAATCTCAGACTATCGCGTATGCGATCATGTCTCTCCACAACTTTCAATTTCGACAGTTATTTATAATTTCTGTTGTTGACCTTCTGCTAAGCCATTCTCTTAAGCAGTCTGGTATCTTTTCTGTTTGCTTCCCTCTATCTCTTCGTCCCTCAATTTCCCCAGTTGTTACAATATATTCCAGCTGTTCTCTTCTCATTACATGGCCAACAATAATGATTATTTCTTCCTAATATTGGATATTAGCTCTCTTTTTGCTTTGGCCTCATTCAGAACGTTTTCATTACTCTTCTTAGCTGTCCAAGGTATTCTCAAAATTATTATGTAAAACCACATTTCTACAGACTCCAGTGATTTTCTTGTCTGTTTTCCCATTGTCCATGATTCACATCCATATGTTAAGACCGGTTCTACATAACATAACGTAGAAAGTTCAACATAAGTTAGAATAGAAGGTTCAACGTAGAAAGTTCAAAGTAGAAGTTTAAAAATAGTAGATTAAATGTAGAAGGTTAAATGTAGATGGTTAAATGTAGAAGGTTAAATGTAGATGGTTAAATGTAGATGGTTAAATGTACATGGTTAAACGTCCAGGTTAAAAGTAAAAAGTTGAACGTAGAAGGTTAAACATAGAAGGTTAAACATAGAATAGTGAACATGTTAGGGCAAAGAGTAAAATACCTGCAATTTAAAAGGCTGAACGAAAGATAAAAAAACGTGAAAGAACTGAGATAAAAAAGCATAAAAGTGATTAATACAACAAATAAATAAGACAACATGATTTTTCTTATAAATGAAATAAATCGTCGTGTTCAAAAATAGACAAGGCAAGATAAATGAGTATTCTTTTGAAGGAAATGACGACAGAGTTACACCAGCATCCCCATAATTCTATGTCAATCCTCACATAAGACAAAGCTATGCATTAGACACGATTATGCGCGACACAGAACTAGATATATGACAAAGGCTAGACATTAGGCAGAATTAGGTACTTCACAAGGCTGGACAGAATTAGATATTTATCATCATCTTGTGCCATACAGGCTGGCGTAGGCGATCATGTCCCTCCACAATCTTCTATCTACAGTGCATCGTATCAGTTCTGTTGTTGACTGTTTTCTATGTCATGACACCAAGCTATCTATTTCTCACTTTGTCGTCCGCGATCTCTCTTTCCTTGTATTTTGCATGTTGTAACCAACCAAGCATATTAAATTGCAATTTGATATTAAACAACGAAAATAGATAGTTGGGATTGTTAGAGCATACTTCTGTATTCCAGTTGGTTGGAGTTTGTTTGATTCCAGAGCTATAATAACTTTGAGGTTTCATCATTCCCCCACCCCCCGAGCTATAATAACTTTGAGGTTTAATCATAACCCCACCCCCGTGCTATAATAACTTTGAGGCTTCATCATCACCCCACACCCCGAGCTATAATAACTTTGAGGCTTCATCATCACCCCCAAGCTATAATAACTTTGAGGTTTCATCATCCCCCACACCCCAAGCTATAATAACTTTGAGGCTTCATCATCCCCCCCAAGCTATAATAACTTTGAGGCTTCATCATCACCCCCGTGCTATAATAACTTTGAGGCTTCATCATCCCCCCCGAGCTATAATAACTTTGAGGCTTCATCATCACCCCTCCCCCCGAGCTATAATAACTTTGAGGTTTCATCATTCCCCCACCCCCCGAGCTATAATAACTTTGAGGTTTAATCATAACCCCACCCCCGTGCTATAATAACTTTGAGGCTTCATCATCACCCCCAAGCTATAATAACTTTGAGGTTTAATCATAACCCCACCCCCGTGCTATAATAACTTTGAGGTTTAATCATAACCCCACCCCCGTGCTATAATAACTTTGAGGCTTCATCATCCCCCACACCCCGAGCTATAATAACTTTGAGGCTTCATCATCCCCCACCCCCCAAGCTATAATAACTTTGAGGCTTCATCATCCCCCCCAAGCTATAATAACTTTGAGGCTTCATCATCCCCCCCGAGCTATAATAACTTTGAGGCTTCATCATCCCCCACACCCCAAGCTATAATAACTTTGAGGCTTCATCATCCCCCCAAGCTATAATAACTTTGAGGCTTCATCATCCCCCCGTGCTATAATAACTTTGAGGCTTCATCATCACCCCCGTGCTATAATAACTTTGAGGCTTCATCATCCCCCCGAGCTATAATAACTTTGAGGCTTCATCATCACCCCTCCCCCGAGCTATAATAACTTTGAGGCTTCATCATCACCCCTCCCCCCGAGCTATAATAACTTTGAGGTTTCATCATCACCCCTCCCCCCGAGCTATAATAACTTTGAGGTTTCATCATCACCCCACCCCCCGAGCTATAATAACTTTGAGGCTTCATCATCACCCCACCCCCCGAGCTATAATAACTTTGAGGCTTCATCATCCCCCACCCCCCGAGCTATAATAACTTTGAGGTTTCATCATCACCCCACCCCCCGAGCTATAATAACTTTGAGGCTTCATCATCCCCCCCCCAAGCATAATAACTTTGAGGCTTCATCATCCCCCCCCCCCCAAGCATAATAACTTTGAGGCTTCATCATCCCCCACCCCCCCCCCCAAAGCATAATAACTTTGAGGTTTCATCATCCCCCCCCAAGCATAATAACTTTGAGGCTTCATCATCCCCCCCCAAGCATAATAACTTTGAGGTTTCATCATCCCCCACCCCCCCCCCCCCGAGCTATAATAACTTTGAGGCTTCATTCCCCCCCCCCCAAGCTATAATAACTTTGAGTCTTCATCATCCCCCACCCCCCAAGCTATAATAACTTTGAGGTTTAATCATAACCCCACCCCCGTGCTATAATAACTTTGAGGTTTCATCATCACCCCACACCCCCCAAGCTATAATAACTTTGAGGTTTCATCATCACCCCACACCCCGAGCTATAATAACTTTGAGGTTTCATCATCACCCCCCCCCAAGCTATAATAACTTTGAGGCTTCATCATCCCCCACACCCCCCCAGCATAATAACTTTGAGTCTTCATCATCCCCCACCCCCCCAAGCTATAATAACTTTGAGTCTTCATCATCCCCCACCGCCCAAGCTATAATAACTTTGAATCTTCATCATCCCCCACCCCCCCAAGCTATAATAACTTTGAGTCTTCATCATCCCCCAACCCCCCAAGCTATAATAACTTTGAGTCTTCATCATCCCCCACCGCCCAAGCTATAATAACTTTGAGTCTTCATCATCCCCCACCCCCCCCAAGCTATAATAACTTTGAGTCTTCATCATCCCCCACCGCCCAAGCTATAATAACTATCAGTCTTCATCATCCCCCACCCCCCAAGCTATAATAACTTTGAGTCTTCATCATCCCCCACCCCCCAAGCTATAATAACTTTGAGTCTTCATCATCCCCCACCCCCCAAGCTATAATAACTTTTAGGCTTCATCATCCCCCCCCCAAGCTATAATAACTTTGAGGCTTCATCATCCCCCCCCCAAGCTATAATAGCTTTGAGGCTTCATCATCCCCCCCAAGCTATAATAGCTTTGAGGCTTCATCATCCCCCCCCCCCCAAGCTATAATAACTTTGAGGTTTCATCATCCCCCACCCCGCAAGCTATTATAACTTGCAAGTGGCGCATATGGAACATGGTGTTAGTGACCCGTCACGCCTAGTGGCGTATAGGGAATATGGTGTTAGTGACGCGTCACGCCAAGTGGCGTATAGGGAATATGGTGTTAGTGACCAGCTACGCCTAGTGGCGTAATGGGAATATGGTGTTAGTGACCAGCTACGCCTAGTGGCGTAATGGGAATATGGTGTTAGTGACCCGTCACGCCTAGTGGCGTAATGGGAATATGGTGTTAGTGACCCGTCACGCCTAGTGGCGTAATGGGAATATGGTGTTAGTGACCAGCTACGCCTAGTGGCGTATAGGAAATATGGTGTTAGTAACCATACTTTTTTACAGACCTTCAGCACATTATTTTTGGAGTAAGGCGGTCGGTGTTACGTCCGTGCCGTTTTACTTTCCCAGAATAAAATCCGGTACCCATTTAACACTGGGTGAACCTGGAAGCCGTCGATCAGGATCGAACCCGAACTATTGTCCTTTGTAGTCCAGTTCACTAACCACTGAAGCACAGGGGACGGTTTTAATGTCATAATATTGACTTTGTTGTTTTCCTGGAGCACACACACAAAAAAAAAAAAACAGGCTCCAAGTTTTGGTTTTATTTTTATCCCCTCTTAATGCAGAATATTCAATTGAAACTTTGCTATGAATCCTAGCATGTGAAAGCTGGAAGTAAAAACAAGAAGAGTTTGAGAGAAAACTAAACGGTTTTGAAGATAAATGCCATAGAAGGATAACCTGTATATAATTGAATGAATTCAAGACTAATATACAGACAAAAGAAATAATGATGCAACCAAAGATCTCATATATATATTGTGCTTTCGAGCCATGGACGGCATTTTGAGCCGAAGACGACACATAGGACAGAACCACAACACATAGGACAGAACCACAACACATAGAACAGAACCACAATCTCAAAAACAGAAACCTTGTGTGCCAAAAATGGCACATATTGCAGAGATCACTGCTTCTTAAAAACTATGGTTCTGTTTCCATAACAATACTTTTTACAATGACAGCTTGTCAAGCCATCGATCAACCTCTTTAGTCAATGACATGTCTGGAAGGTCACGGTGTCACTATTCTTTACTCATAATGAGGCCCCGGTAACACACAGGAATATATATACATAGCAATAGTAGCCTCCGTCAGTCATAGTTGACTGGATTTTTCAGCGCCACTAGTAATTCTCTTTCTCTATGAATCTGTCAGCTTCTTGTTTGATGTGAACCTCTAGAGTGTGTTCCCAAAGATTGCGGTCTGCAGCTATGTCTTCCCAAGCTGCAGGGTTTATGTTCAGAGTCTTCATGTCACGTCTACACACATCCACAAATCGAAGTTTTGGGCGCCCAGTAGTTCTTTTACCATCTACCTGTTGTCCGTAGAGTTTATCTTTCGGTATGCGGCCATCTTTCATACGGTGTACGTGGCCAAGCCAGCGTAACCTGCGTTGTTTGAGCAGCGTGTAGATATTCGGGAGGCCTGTGCGAGTCATGACCTCCACGTTTGTCACTCCAGGTGATACCAAGAACACGGCGTAGACATCGCGTATGGAATACATTTAGCCTTCTCTCCTGCTTTACATAGGTTGTCCAAGATATATATACTTATTTTATTAGCTGAGAAAACCGATGTGGTGCATTACTTTTTCAACGCCCCTCTTTAGAAGAGAAGATGAATATATGTCGGACATGTGATGAGAAGTGACAATAAAGAGAATTCCAAAACATGCTCTTCATTGGGAAACATAAGAATACAAATAAAAGATGCAGATCTAGAGAGAAACACTAAAAAGAACACTTATAAGAGAAGCAAGTTAGCAGGCATACACTTTTTAGATACAGTCAAACAGCTCGTCTAGAATAGAGATGGGTGGTGAAAAGCACAACCCTATATGACGTCACACGGCGCTATAAGGATCATGATCAACAGTTAGAAGTACATAAAATAGGCTTCGAGTACTTATTTCAGAGTAACACAAACAATAATTGAATATGCTCAATTGTAGTTAGATATTTCAGGACATCTTTGCATATAGACACTTATATATCTGGGAACTTTGTTAACCTCAGACGGAACATGTACAACAGAGGTGAGATGCAGAATAGCTCAGGCAAAAGCAGCTTTCCAAAAAATGAGGAAGATACTGTGAAATCAATTTTTGACAATAGACACAAGAAAAAGAGCTCTTAAATGTTATGTAGAGCTAGTCTTAACATATGGATGTGAATCATGGACAATAAGACAACAGACAAGAAAATCACTGGAGGCTATAGAAATGTTATTTTACAGAAGAATGTTGAGAATACCATGGACAGCTAAGAAGAGTAATGAAAATGTTCTGTGAGAAGCCAAAGCTAAAAGAGAGCTAATTTCCAATTTTAGGAAGAAACAATCATCATTTTTTGGCCATGTAATGAGAAGAGACCAACTTGAATATATTGTAACAACTGGAAAAATTGAGGGACGAAAAGATAGAGGGAAGCAAAGAGAAAAAATACCAGACAGCGTAAGTAAATGGCTTGGCAGAAAATCAACAACAGAAATGATAAATAATTGTCGAAAGTTATGGAGAGACACGATCACCTACGCCAGCAGGCACGATATTTGATGATGATGATGATAGTACAAAGATAGAAAGTACTGTGCAAAAATATATATATGTGTTTTAAATATCGCAAAATGGCAAACATAAATATATGTTAAACAATCGAAATTTTCATTAAAAATAAAAAAAAAATAAGTTATAGTTGTCGATGTTGCCTTCATTTGTTCATATATTGTTGGTGTTGTGTCACGATAATTGTTGGTGTTGTGTCACGATAATTGTTGGTGTTGTGTCACGATAATTGTTGGTGTTGTGTCACGATAATTGTTTGTTGTTGTGTCACGATAATTGTTGGTGTTGTGTCACGATAATTGTTGGTGTTGTGTCACGATAATTGTTGGTGTTGTGTCGCGATAATTGTTGGTGTTGTGTCACGATAATTGTTGGTGTTGTGTCACGATAATCGTTGGTGTTGTGTCGCGATAATTGTTGGAGTTGTGTCACGCTAATTGTTGGTGTTGTGTCACGATAATTGTTGGTGTTGTGTCACGATAATTGTTGGTGTTGTGTCACGGTAATTGTTGGCGTTGTGTCAAGATAATTGTTGATGTTGTGTCACGATAATTGTTGGTGTTGTGTCACGGTAATTGTTGGTGTTGTGTCACGATAATTGTTGGTGTTGTGTCACGATAGTACATACAATACATTTAAAGTGCTGAATTTTGCTCGCTCTGTCACAAAATAACACAAAATATTTACAGTGCTCGATTTGATGACTGTTTCATAAAAGTACATCTACAGTGCTCAATAGTGCTGCTTATTTCATAATAGTACATCTAGAGTTATCAATATTGCTGTTCATTTCATAATAGTACATCTACAGTGCTCAATAGTGCTAGTTATTTTATAATAGTACATCTACAGTGCTCAATAGTGCTGGTTATTTCATAATTGTACATCTAAAGTTCTCAATATTGCTGTTCATTTCATAACAGTACATCTAGAGTGCTCGATTTTCTGATTGTTTCATAATTGTATGTCTAAAGTGCTGAATTTTGCCTTTTATTTAATAAAACTACACATAAAGTGCTCGATTCTATTGATTATTTCATAAAAGTACATCTCAAGTCTCAATATTGCTGGTTATTTCATAATAGTACATCTAAAGTGCTCAATAATGTAGATGATTTCATATTAGTACATCTGAAGTGCCCAGTATTGCTGGATATTTCATAATAGTACATCTAAAGTGCCCAGTATTCCTGGATATATATCACAAATAGACAGAAAATAGGTTTAAAGTAGTCAAATTACTTTGTTATTTCACTAGACCACAAGCACTAGACTTGTGTTATTTCACTAGACCACAAGCACTAGACTTGTGTTATTTCACTAGACGTGTGTTATTTCACACAAAGAAAACACATCAAAACAGACTTGCGTTATACCACAGCAGCAGGGACAGAGAGCTCCAACAAGTCCATCCTGTGTAATGAGGTTGCAAAACAATAAAAAAGACAATGAGTAACTCTTTCATACTAGGTGTTAGGATAAGTAATCCACATGGCAAGGAAAAATAAATACAAAAATAAAGCTTCATGCAAATGCCAGGAGCAAGGATTTCAACATAGCATTAAGTATTATTTTGTCAAAAAAGTGTGTGTTTTTTGTTTAAAAGCTGAAACATAAAACAATATATTTACAAGCTGACTTTTAAAACAATTTTTAAAAAAATTAAAAAAGGAAATATCAAATGACAAATCGAAGAAAAACAAACATAATGAACAGATATAAGTATTTAATAAACGTTTGAGAATGACAAGGAGAAAACGACAGAAAATTGACAAATGCATTATTTATAGGTTGGACTATACATGAGGGGACATGATGATGTCATTTCCTTGTTTGGGGTTTGTGAGAAGTGACGTCATTTGGCGCGAGTGATTCTTTTCAGTGTCGGGATAAATATGTCTGTCTGTCTCGTTCTATCTGTCTCATTCTGTCTGTCTGTCTGTCTCGTTCTGTCTGTCTGTCTCGTTCTATATGTCTGTCTCGTTCTATCTGTCTGTCTGTTTGTCTGTCCCGTTCTATCTATCTGTCTGTCTCGTTCTATCTGTCTCATTCTGTCTGTCAGTCTCGTTCTATCTGTCTGTCTGTCTCGTTCTATCTGTCTGTCTGTCTGTCTCGTTCTATCAGTCTGTCTGTCTGTCTCGTTCTGTCTCTCTCTGTCTTGTTCTGTTCGTCTGTCTCGTTCTGTCTGTCTGTCTCGTTCTGTCTGTTTATCTGTCTCGTTCTGTCTGTTTATCTGTCTCGTTCTATCTGTCAGTCTCGTTCTGTCGGTCTGTCTCGTTCTCTCTGTCTGTCTTGTTCTGCTTGTCTGTCTTGTTCTGCTTGTCTGTCTAGTTCTGTCTGTCTGTCTTGTTCAATCTGTCTGTCTCGTTCTCTCTGTCTTTCTCGTTCTGTCTGTATGTCTCATTCTGTCTGTCTCTCTGTCTCGTTCTATCAGTTTGTCTGCCTCGTTCTGTCTGTCTGTCTATCTGTTTGTCTGTCTGTATGTCTCTCTCTCTATATATATATCTATTTGCATGCTTGCCATTCTGTCTGTCTGTATATATCTATCTATTTGCATGTCTTTCTGTCTGTTACCCTATCTGTATGTCTGTCTATATGTATCTATTTCTATGCCTATCTGTCTGTCTATCTATCATACTACTTATTTGCATGTCTGTCTTCTCTACCTGCCAGTCTATTTAACTATCTATATGCATGCTTGTCTGTCTGTCTACCTGTCTAACTATTGTCCTTTCGAGCCCAGTAGGACATATAGGACATATATTAAAGCTTACGATCTTTGTTATCACGTGCCTAGACCCTGCTAAGGACCTGCATTGATCTCATTACACGTCCCTGTTCTGAGTGAGCTTCTCAATAAATGGAAAGGAGCTGATGCCTGTTGTTTTTGCTCCTCGCATCAATATTTTTGTCAGTGTTTCTATAGCTGGAACTCTTCATCTTTTACGTTTTGATCTTTAATTGAGGATTTGCATTGAGAATATATTGTTGTACCTTCTCATTACATGACCAATCTTGTTGTACCTTCTCATTACATGACCAATCTTGTTGTACCTTCTCATTACATGACCAATCTTGTTGTACCTTCTCATTACATGACCAATCTTGTTGTACCTTCTCATTACATGACCAATCTTGTTGTACCTTCTCATTACATGACCAGTCTTGTTGTACCTTCTCATTACGTTCCCAATCTTGTTGTACCTTCTTATTACATGACCAATATTGTTGTACCTTCTCATTACATGACCAATCTTGTTGTACCTTCTCATTACATGACCAATCTTGTTGTACCTTCTCATTACATGACCAATCTTGTTGTACCTTCTCATTACATGACCAATCTTGTTGTACCTTCTCATTACATGACCAATCTTGTTGTACCTTCTCATTACATGACCAATCTTGTTGTACCTTCTCATTACATGACCAATCTTGTTGTACCTTCTCATTACATGACCAATCTTGTACCTTCTCTTTACTTGGCCAACTTATTTTCTCATTGCATGGCCATCAATGTCTATTCTCATTATATGTCCAAAATTGTCTTTTTCAATTAAATGACCAAACATTCTATCTTCTCATTACATGGCTAACTTTGTCACTTCTCATTACATGGCTAATATTGTCTCTCATTACATGGCCAAATTTGTCTCTCATTACATGGCTAACTTTGTCACTTCACATTACATGGCCAACCGTGTCTCTCATTACATGGACAACTTTGTCTCTCATTACATTGCCAACTTTGTCTTTCATTACATGGCCAACTTTGTCTCTTCTCATTACATGGCCAACCGTGTCTCTCATTACATGGCCAACCGTGTCTCTCATTACATGGCCAACTTTGTCTCTCATTACATGGCCAACTTTGTCTCTTCTCATTACGTGACCAACTTTGTCTCTCATTACATGGCCAACTTTGTCTCTTCTCATTACATGGCCAACTTTGTCTCTCATTACATGACCAACTTTGTCTCTTCTCATTACATGACCAACTTTGTCTCTCACTACATGACCAACTTTGTCTCTTCTCATTACATGACCAACTTTGTCTCTCTCTCATTACATGGCCAACTTTGTCTCTCATTACATGGCCAACTTTGTCTCTTCTCATTACATGGCCAACTTTGTCTCTCATTACATTGCCAACTTTGTCTCTCATTACATGGTCAACTTTGTCTCTCATTACATGGCCAACTTTGTCTCTCATTACATGGCTAACTTTGTCTCTCATTACATGGCTAACTTTGTCTCTCATTACATGACTAACTTTGTCTCTCCTTACATGGCTAACTTTGTCTCTCATTACATGACTAACTTTGTCTCTCATTACATGACTAACTTTGTCGGTCATTACATGACTAACTTTGTCTCTTTTCACTACATGACAAACTTTGTCTGTCATTACATGACTAACTTTGTCTCTCATTACATGACTAACTTTGTCTCTCATTACATGGCCAACTTTGTCTCTCATTGCATGGCCAACTTTGTCGATCATTACATGACTAACTTTGTCTCTTTTCACTACATGACCAACTTTGTCTCTCATTACATGGCCAACTTTGTCTCTTCTCATTACATGGCCAACTTTGTCTCTTTTCACTACATGGCCAACTTTGTCTCTCATTACATGACTAACTTTGTCTCTCATCACATGACTAACTTTGTCTCTCATTACATGGCCAACTTTGTCTCTCATTACATGACTAACTTTGTCTCTCATTACATGACTAACTTTGTCTCTCATTACATGGCTAACTTTGTCTCTCATTACATGACTAACTTTGTCTCTTCTCATTACATGGCCAACTTTCTCTCTCATTACATGGTCAACTTTGTCTCTCATTACATGGCTAACTTTGTCTCTCATTACATGGCCAACTTTGTCTCTTCTCATTACATGACCAGATTGTCTCATCTCATCACATATCCAACTTTCTCCCTTCTCATTACATCACTCACATATGTCTCCTCTACCCATGTGATTAATTTGCTGAGATCTTTCTCTCCTGAGAAATAAACCTTTATATTCATCAACCTGTAATCTTTCTTTGTC
Organism: Megaustenia siamemsis; assembly: GCA_032433765.1. NCBI lineage: Eukaryota > Metazoa > Mollusca > Gastropoda > Stylommatophora > Ariophantidae > Megaustenia > Megaustenia siamemsis. The sequence continues at coordinate 28,971,389 of JAVIAB010000104.1, read as the reverse complement.
TTTCTCTTCCTCTTCTGTTTTAGTTATCTTCTGTTGTCCCTAAACGGTTTATTTATTGCCCCTAAAACCAAAACTACCGTTCTATATCTTCATTTTGTTGTTCTTCTTTTCTTGTTTTTTTTTCTTGTGATTTTGAAACAACACCATCAACACCAACAACAATAACAACAACATGAAACAGTTAGTGTTTAATCTAACAAACATCATATCAAATCGACACAGCGCCTTGCTGCAAGAAAAACGTGCTACGAGCTATTTTGTTGTACTGTTAATCTTATAACAAACTGACAATTATGATTCTTTTATACTGGAAATATCTTATGAAATACTATTTTATACTGGAAATATCTTATGAAATACTATTTTATACTGGAAATATCTTATGAAATACTATTTTATACTGGAAATATCTTATGAAATACTATTTTATACTGGAAATATCTTATGAAATACTATTTTATACTGGAAATATCTTATGATATACTATTTTATACTGGAAATATCTTATGATATAATATTGTATCTAAAAGAGGAGTAAGACAAGGATGCATCCTATCACCAAGCTTGTTCAATCTATACACTGAGCAAATCTTTAAAAACATCTCAGAGATACCACGCCTAAACATTAATGGAAAGATAATCAATAACCTGAGATATGCTGATGATACTGTTCTACTAGCAGAAAATCCTAAAGACCTACAACAATTGCTTAATGTGATAAACATAACAAGCAAAAAATATGGACTAGAAATGAATATCAAAAAAACTAAAACTATGATCATAAACAAAGAAAATTCTCAAGACCTACAATTAAATATCAAAGTTGAGGGAACACATCTGGAGACAGTCCAGAGCTACAACTACCTGGGACATACTATAACCAATGATGGAAAATGCAAAACTGAAATAAACAATAGAATAGGTATGGCAAAAAGTAATTTTAATGCCATGAAAAATATACTAACAACAAAACAAATATCAGCAGGGCTGAAACTAAGAATGGCAAAATGTTACATCTTCTCAATATTCCTGTATGGTGCAGAAACATGGACATTAGACAAGAAAACAGAACAGAAAATTGAAGCCTTTGAAATGTGGATTTATAGAAGAATAGGTAGAATTGGATGGAAACAAAAGATAACAAACGATGAAGTTTTAAAACAACTAAAAATAAAAAGAGAACTACTAAATACAATTAAGACAAGACAAATGAAATTTTTGGGGCATGTTAAAAGACACAACAGCCTACTAAAAGTAATATTGGAAGGAAAAATACAAGGCAAAAGAGGCAGAGGCAGACCAAGACTAACATGGACGAGTAACATCAAAAGATGAACAAGTCGATCTATGTCAGCCTGCACCATCAAAGCAAGAAACAGAGTAGAATGGCGATCCATGGTAGCCAACCTTCGTTGCGGAGAGGGCACACGATGATGGTGATAATATTGTGTATTGATCTTATGATATAATATTTTGCATTGGAAATATCTTATGATATAATATTTTGTATTGGAAATATCTTATGATGTAATATTTTGTATTGTAAATATCTTATGACATTATATTTTATATTGTAAATATCTTAAGATGTAATATTTTGTATTGGAAATATCTTATGATGTAATATTTTATATTGGAAATATCTTATGATATAATATTTTGTATTGGAAATATCTTATGATATAATATTTTGTATTGGAAATATCTTATGATGTAATATTTTATATTGGAAATATCTTATGATGTAAGATTTTATATTGGAAATATCTTATGATATAATATTTTGTATTGGAAATATCTTATGACATTATATTTTATATATTGCTAAGACATCCAGACATTTCTATAGCAGCTAAACAACAAATGATAAATAGCATTTTCATACCAACTTTGTGCTATCAAAGTCAAGCATGGACCCTTTCGAAATCACATTTAAGAACAATCAATACATGTGAGATGCGATGCTTGAGAAAAGTAACAAACAACACAAGAAGAGATAGAATACCAAATGAAACCATAAGAAAAATGGTAGGAACAAAACCCTGCCAAGAATATACAGAACAACAACAATTTAAATGGTTTGGTCACCTGGTCAGAATGAATCCTCACCAATCACCATCAAGGGCGTTCTTCTCGAGAATGCATGGAAAAAGACCAAGAGGAAGACCCAGAAGAAGATGGATAGATGCAGTGACAGAGACATGTAACAACAAAGGAAAATCACTGATTCAGACAGTTCGAGCAGCTCAAGAACGACAAATGATATAACCACGACACCTTTTGGGTATCAGTGAGAAAGAGAAAAGAAGAAGATGGATAGATGCAGTGACAGAGACATGTAACAACAAAGGAAAATCACTAATTCAGACAGTTCGAGCAGCTCAAGAACGACAAATGATATAACCACGACACCTTTTAGGTATCAGTGAAAAGAGAAAAGAAGAAGATATTTTATATGGGAAATAACTAATGATATAATATTTTATATTGGCAATGGCCCATTCGCGTCCGAGCCATGGTGTAAACAATGTTGACTTTGAACATCACGCTATCTGTTTTCACAGCGAGTTGGCGGAATTTTAGAAATGTAACCATGGGTTTGATAATAAATGTTTGTACACAGTTCGTTAACCACCGCTGTAGATCAAGTCTGTATTCTGCTGGCTTCGTTCGCGACCTTGGAAGTTAATGACCTAATTTGTGCAGCCGGTTGGTTTGGGACGAATTGTACGTTACAATGTCACTGCTATAATGACTCAGTTTGTGACAAAACTACAGGGATATGCCCAAACAATGACAGTTGTCAGCACGAATATTTCGGACTCCTGTGTCAGTACTTGGATCTCGTTTACAAATACCCCCAAAAATCTGAACCTACTTTCCTGTTTTATAACAACGACACCCCATATAATCCGGACACAGATTCTACATCAGTTGAGGCAACACTCAATTAATCTTTGCCGTTCTCCTGGTTTAGGATTTATGTGAATGACTTAACAGTTCCGGACAGTTTCACGGTAAAACTAAATGGTTCTGCCTCATGTAACAATGAATCATAGTTTGTAGTTAATTCGCACGAGATTGATGTCTTTTGCTCTGGGGCTGGTCTGATCAACAAGTTACGGATTGAAGGGGCGATAGTTACAAATATCTGCTCCATCTACATTGGCGGGGGTCGGAATGTGGCTCTCAAACAAAACATAAACCAGACCGACACATTTAATGCTTGTTATACAGGAGACGGATGTGGACCAGAGACCGCAATTAATGGCAAAACAAAGACCAATCTCTATGACAATGACTGCACACACACACAATTGAGAAGTGGAACCAATTCTGTTTACTGATATCTGAACTTTGCCACGCCCAAGAAGACTCACACCATTCGAATTTATCATCGAGCTAGCACTATGATTCGGGTAAAGAATGCCACTCTAAGGGCTTTCTCTGACAGTGGCGGTGTAGTGTTCCAGTATAATGATATATCATACCCAAACATTTCTGTGAACACTATTGTAGTCACCACACATGCGACAATGGCACATATCAAGATTGAGTTCTCACCGACCATTTCGCAGGCCGACAGTGCACTGACGGTGAGTGAGGTGCAAACATTTACAGACACCTATTGTCTGGACGGGCATTCTTGGTCGTTTTGGGATGTGTGTAGTGGGTGCTGCAAAGGCTACAACGTCATCATCGGTACGTGTCACGGCAACTGTTCATATGGGATCTATGGACACGACTGCTCCGGGTCTTGTCTTAGCGTCTGTCCTTTATGTGAGGAAAATTCCTACAATGTAAACGTCCTGGCTACACCTGTAGTGACACTTGTCCCGATGGTAATTTTGGGCTACAGTGCAAACAGACGTGTTCTGATGGCTGTGACATCATATGTGGCCCGGAAAGTACAGACTGTACGTGCAAGGAAACGTACTACGGATCTGACTGCACTCTCAAATGTCCGGACAACTGTTTCAACGACACCTGTGAACAGTCAACCGGGAACTGTACATGCAAGGGAACGTTCTACGGGTCAGACTGCACTCTCCAATCTCCGGACAACTGTTTGAACGAAACCTGTGAACAGTTAATCGGGGCCTGCGTCTCGTATGTCGATGATTCCCACGTTAAGAAGAGTCTGCCGACTACAACAAACCCAAGCATATGGGTACCTTAATGTGTTTCTGCGCAGGACATGGTTCATTTCTTGGTGTTTTTCCGTGAAGCCATGGCTCATATCTTGATGTGTTTCTGTGCTAGCCATGGCTCATATCTTGATGTGTTTCTGTGCTAGCCATGGCTCATTTCTTAGCTTTTGTGTGTGTGTGTGTGTGTGTGTGTGCTGGCCATGGCTCATATCTTAGTGTGTGTGATGTTAGTCATATCTCATATCTTAGTGTGTATCTGTGTTAGTCACGTGTCACATCTTTGTGTGTGCATGTTTGGGTTAGTGATATCTCATATCTTTGTGTGCATGTTTATGTTAGTCATATCTCATATCTTTGTGTGTGCATGTCTGTGTATGTCACATCTCATATCCATGTGTGCGTGGTTATGTTACTCACATCTCATATCTTTGTGTGTGCATGTCTATGTTAGGCATATGTCATATCATTGTGTGTGCATGTCTGTGTCAGTCATATCTCATATCTTTATGTGCATGTTTATGTTAGTCATGTGTCTTATATCTTGATGTGTGTCAGTGTTAGTCATGCCTCGTATCGCTGTGTGCATGTCTGTGTTGGTCACATCTCTTATCGTTGTGTGTACATGTCTGTGTTAGTCACCTCTAGTGACTCGGGCAGATGGTGCTCGTAAACCTGGGAGAGCCGACCATCTAAGGGCAGAATCCCCCTACAGAAAAGATCATCTGCTGCCTTGCAGGAAGAGTGGGAACAATCAAAGGCTAAGGAATGCAAACCTGAATAAAATGCTGGCTGAAATATCTGATGTACTGGGCCACAAGCGCAGAACACAGTGCAACGTTTTAACGGGTGTTCAATCAGAGTGGATCTGGCAGACTCTAATTGTGATGTTCTGTCTGTGGGGGCGATCAACACACTTAACCTGACAGCTGACTTCTTGTGAGAGTCTGGAGTCCTACTCTGATTGAGTCTTGATCGCAGAGAGAGAGAGAGAGAGAGAGAGAGAGAGAGAGAGAGAGAGAGAGAGAGAGAGAGATTGGAAATATATTAGGACATTATATTATATATGGGAAATAACTCAATGATATAATATTGTATATATTTGAAATCCACCAGTTATTAAAGTGGTATTCTTTTCTCAATGCAAGCCACCCAGTTTTTTAAATAAATGTTTACAGATATCTTTTGAAATATAAAGTGTTTTCTTGAGATATTAATCAGAAACCATAAATTTATGTATGTGAATTTTGTTGTGTCATAGCTGTTTGTTTTAATATCATCATCATGTGCCATACCGGTTGGCGTAGACGATCATGTCTTTCCACAATCTTCTATCTACAGTGCATCGTATCAGTTCTGTTGTTGACTGTTTTCCATGCCATGACACCAAGCTTTCCAGTATTTGCTCTCTTTGTCGTCCGCGATCTCTCTTTCCTTGTATTTTGCCAGTTGTAACCAAGTATTCCAGCTTTCCTCTTCTTATGATGTGCCCGAAAGATGTTGATTGTTTCTTTCTGATGTTTTTTAGGAGCTCCCTTTTTTTGTTGGCCTCTTTGAGAATTTCTTCATTGGACATTTTATCTGTCCAGGAAACTTTCAACATTCTTCTGAGAAATCCCATCTCTGTGGCCTCTAATCGTCATTTCATTTGTTTGTCTACTGTCCATGATTCGCTGCCATAGGTCAGAATTGGTTCTATATAGCACCAATGAACTGTCATTTCTATTGACATAGATTTGTTGCACAATATATTTTTCATTTTCCGAAATGCTATTTTGGCCTGAGCTATTCTGCTTTTTATTTCTGTGCTGCATCTTCCATTCGATGCTATTATTGTACCCAAGTATTTCAAACGTTGCACTTGTTTCAGATTTGTCCTGTTTATTTTTATGCTGCATGATGGTGATAATTGTTTCTTCGATATAACCATTACTTCTGTTTTCTTACTATTCAAACTGAGATCTTTCTTGTTGCTTTCCTTTACTATTATGTCTATCATTTCTAATTATTTTTATAATACCAAAGTTCCATTTTAGTTAGTGTAGTGGGGAAGAGGGGACGGGGGTGGCGTGGTCAGCATTACGCAAAAACCGTCTTCCTTTCACATGCAAAAATCTCAAGACCAATTTAGGCTGGATAATGAGACTAATAATACATAAATAAATAAACAAATACATTAATTAATAAACAAACAAATAAATACATTAATTAATAAACAAATAAATAAATACATTAATTAATAAACAAATAAACAAATACATTAATTAATAAACAAATAAACAAATACATTAATTAATAAACAAATAAATAAATACATTAATTAATAAACAAATAAACAAATAAATAAATATAGGGAGCCGCGATAGCTCTCAGTTGTTAGTGAACTGGACTACACACGACAAGAGGTAGTGTTCGATCCCAACCAAAGGCTTCCGGGTTCACCCAGCCTTAAACGGGTACCTTCGGGGTTCTTCTGGGAAAGTAAAGCGGCACGGGCGTAATACCGACCACATTACCCCAAAAATCATGTGCTGAAGGTCTGTAAAGTTTATGGTCACTAAACACCATATTCCCTTTACGCCACTTGGCGTGACGTGGCCTCATTACTTTTTTTTATTATTATTAAGAATGACATCAACTTTTTAACGTTGCTTAGTTGGCCCTGTACTGTAGTGCATAGTTTCGCGTGGCAAGGCCTAATATCAAGGAGTGTGTGTTCGATGTTGCTTCGTGCCGTTTATTGATCTTTGTTTCTTTTCTGCTGTTGTTTATTTGTAATTTTTTCTGAGGGTTCTAAACACACCTTCTCCCAGGACCTGATTCACTATCCCAGTACAATGATGTTTGTCGCTGATACTTTAGTTTATTTGCTTGTTCGTGTCTTTCCAGGAAGATAACACACACGTACTTCTGCTTTCATACATTCAAAGTCTAAAGATGAATATGTGTCTTAAAATTGAAATAAAAACTGTTCTTGAATTATTATCTTGTTGTCTTATCTCATTACATGTACAACTTTGTCTCTTCCCATTACATGTCCAACTCTGTCTCTTCTCATTACATGTCCAACTCTGTCTCTTCCCATTACATGTCCAACTCTGTCTCTTCCCATTACATGTCCAACTCTGTCTCTTCCCATTACATGTCCAACTCTGTCTCTTCCCATTACATGTCCAACTCTGTCTCTTCCCATTACATGTCCAACTTTGTCTCTTCCCATTGCATGTCCAACTTTGTCTCTTCTCATTACACGGGCAACATTATTTCATCTCATTACATGGTCAACATTGTCTCCTCTCATTACATGGCCAACATTGTCTCCTCTCATTACATGGCCATCATTATCTCCTCTCATTACATGACCAACATTATCTCTACTCATTACATGGTCAACTGTATGTCTTCTCATTACATGGCCAACATTATCTCCTCTCATTACATGGCCAACATTGTCTCTTCCCGTTACATGGCCAACATTATCTCCTCTCATTACATGGCCAACATTATCTATTCTCATTACATGGCCAACATTGTCTCTTCTCATTACATGGCCAACATTGCCTCTTCTCATTACATGGCCAACATTATCTATTCTCATTACATGGCCAACATTGTCTCTTCTCATTACATGGCCAACATTGTCTCTTCTCATTACATGACCAACATTATCTCCTCTCATTACATGGCCAACATTATCTATTCTCATTACATGGCCAAAATTATCTCTTCTCATTACATGGCCAACATTGTCTCTTCTCATTACATGGCCAACATTATCTATACTCATTACATGACCAACATTGTCTCTTCTCATTACATGGCCAACATTATATATACTCATTACATGACCAACATTGTCTCTTCTCATTACATGGCCAACATTATCTCCTGTCATTACATGGCCAACATTATCTCCTCTCATTACACGGGCAACATTATTTCCTCTCATTACATGGGCTACATTATCTCCTCTCATTACACGGGCAACATTATTTCCTCTCATTACACGGGCAACATTATCTCCTCTCATTACACGGGCTACATTGTCTCCTCTCATTACATGTACAAAATTATCTCCTCTCATTACATGGCCAACATTGTCACCTCTCATTACATGGCCATCATTATCTCCTCTCATTACATGGCCAACATTATCTCTTCTCATTACATGGTCAACTTTATGTCTTCTCATTACATGGCCAACATTATCTCCTCTCATTACATGGCCAACATTGTCTCCTCTCATTACATGGCCATCATTATCTCCTCTCATTACATGACCAACATTATCTCTTCTCATTACATGGTCAACTGTATGTCTTTTCATTACATGGCCAACATTATCTCCTCTCATTACATGGCCAACATTGTCTCCTCTCATTACATGGCCATCATTATCTCCTCTCATTACATGGCCAAAATTATCTCTTCTCATTACATGGCCAACATTGTCTCTTCTCATTACATGGCCAACATTATCTATACTCATTACATGACCAACATTGTCTCTTCTCATTACATGGCCAAGATTATCTCCTCTCATTACATGACCAACATTGTCTCTTCTCATTACATGGCCAAGATTATCTCCTCTCATTACATGGCCAACATTATCTCATCTCTTTACGTGGATTGAATTTTGTATCTCCCGAATCTCTCATGTTTGCCTATTTCAGATATTTGTTTTGTTACGAGCAATAAATACTAAAATACCAATGCGACATAAATATTTATCTCAGCTATAAATGTAACATTTTATATTTGGTGTCACGAATTGTGGGTCTTTTATCGGGTCGGGTAATTTTACCTGCTACTGTATGTTGTAGACAGTACAACCTGCGGCCGGCCTGCAATCCTTGCAGGTATGCTCGGGAGAGTAGAAGGCTAAGGGAGTGTACCCCTGAAGTAAATCAACCCCACTACCTTGTGGGTGGTACATTTTAGTCAAAGGCTAGCGGAGGCAACCGTAAACAAATCGACGGAAGGCAACAGAAAACCACCGTCGTAATTTCTTCGTATAACCAGGAATCGCCGCAGGTCAACAACAGAAATGATAAATAACTGTTGGGATAAAAAGTTGTGGAGCGACATGTTCACCTATGCAAACAGTCATGGCACTTGATGATGATGATGTCAATTTTATATTTTCAATTTAATTGATATTTTTGTCTTTAATGTCATGTCAGGTCGAGTAATTTGACCTGCTACTGTATGCAATCGACAGTACAACCTGGGCTGCCCTGCTGCCTTGCAGGTATGCTCGGGAGAGTAAAAGGCTAAGGGATGATACCCTTTGTTTCAGTCAAACAACCCCACTGCCTTGTGGGTCAGACAATCGGAGGTCATAATATAAATAATCTAAGGTATGCTGATGGTACAGTCTAGTTCATGTTTGACAATAGAAACAAGAGAAAGACTTCTTAAATGTTATGTAAAGACAGTCTTAACATATGGATGTGAATCATGGACAATGGGACTGCAGACAAGAAAATCACTGGAGTCTGTAGAAATGTGGTTTTACAGAAGAATGTTAAGAATACCATGGACAGATAAGAAGAGTAAAGTAAACGTTCTGAAAGAGGCCAAAGCAAAAAAAAAGCTAATTTCTAATATTAGGAAGAAACAATCATCATTTTTTGGCCATGTAATGAGAAGAGAACAACTGGAATATATTGTAACAACTGGGAAAATTGAGGGACGAAGAGAAAGAGAGACGAAGCAAAGAGAAAAGATACCAGACAGCTTAAGAGAATGGCTTGGCAAAAGGTCAACAACAGAAATAATAAATAACTGTCGAGAATGAAAGTTGTGGAGAGACATGATCACCTACGCCAGCAGGCACGGCCCTTGATGATATATATTATTATTATTATCAGGAATACAATGTTTCCTATAAGCTTACACAACTTGAAGGCTGCAGTGTTTGGGTTCTTGCTGTTCACATAAAGGTGCTAGGTTCCAATCGTTAACTATAACATATAACATTCATACAAGACTAACAATATTATGGTGTAGACACCATGTGTCAACGACTTCATGTTGCCATAGGTTCACTTTAATACTAATTTAACATATTTTTTGCGACAAGGCGCTAAGTCAATTTATAACGACCCTGTAACGTTTTCAAACAATTCTTCTAATTCATTGTTGCATTTTGGTGCATATTTACAATTAGTAGATTCTTTAGTCAGATACGTGCTTTTATTTATGTACAACTACTATTTAAAACCAGCCAATCATATTAGCTGTTTTGTTTGTATAATTAGTCGAGAAACCAATCAAATTCGTTTAATTTTAGTGAATTTCGGTTAATTGGGTCAAAGTCCATGACTAAACAGCTTCCCCAAATATTTCTGTTACATTATTTCCAATCCCTGTTAAAAGACAAGCATGCATTGTTCTCTTATATGATTTCGTCTATACATGAAAATGTCCCAATTATCCAGTGGCCCAATTAACCGATTTGTTCTTATGCAATGGAAACAAAAGCTACACAAAAAGGCAGACAACAATTAAGACTTTCAGACAGGGTTCAAGGCCACATTAAAGGTCATGATGCATATAATTATCCTCCTTTCAGAACGTGAGTACCTCTCTGGAACACTTTTCTGATTTCCTTCCTAAAAGACTGGTTCATGAAGGCGTAGATAATGGGATTGGCGATGTTATAGACGAAGTGCATGTAGAAGATGATTATTTCATAACTGATGATGTTCGTGGCCATCAGCCAGGCTGGAAGGAAACTGATGATGAATACAAGCGTTACAACAAACAACATTATCGCCGTTCGGATATTGGCCAAAAAGTTAAAGTCCCGCCTTTCTCTGTTAATCTTCTTATCCGCTGATGATTGACAGTTTGATTGACAGCTGTCTAGGCCGTTTTCATGCGAACCAATCGGTTTGACAGTTCCGGTGGACATAACTTTACGAGACGAGGGAGTTTTAACGATGTTCTGTGACGTAACATCAGCAACATCATTCTCCTTGTTGTCCAGATGTACAGAACCAATAGAAATGTTCTGGGGAGATAACTCTAAGTTCTCTCCATCTCCTAAATAGACATCGTTAAATTTATTCCCATTATCAGCTTCGATTGTTACCGCCCCTGTCATAGTCATGGGGGAATGCGACCAAGATTTCTGTTTCCGCCTCCAGGCGCGTCTTTCAGCGACTGATCTGTAAATCAGGAAGTAAAGGGAGAAAACTGCTAAAAGGGAGATGGCATAAAAGGAAATGTAAACCTTCTGGTACATTTCAGTGAAACGAAAGCTCAATATGTCTTCACTCATTACGCAAAGCCCGTCAATGTTTTCATTAGGACACGGGTTTGAATCCTGCCCGAGTGTATCGTTCGACTTCCAGAAGTTTGTATAATTGGATCCATCTTGTACACGCCCACCAGTGACCTTTGACACTTCTGTGACGTAAGGATTCGATGACGTAGAAGTGACAACTCCTGTCACGTGATCAGTGTTAAAATGTATATTGATGTTAACAGTTTCGTTATTGTACAAACTGCCGTTAACATCACTTTTGTTAACGGCCCGGTATGCGGTGTAGATACAGGCGGTTATGGAACCTGCAGAGTGGAAACAACAACAAAAATATAAAAAATGATGCATTTGGACACCCGTAGATGGGGAAAACGTAATTTATTTTTCTACATAGTCCGTAATTGTGATTTTTACTATCAGTATGTAAGTACCTGTATGTATGCACTTGTATGTATGTACTTGCATGTGTGTACTTGTATGTATGTACTTGTGTGTAAGTAAGTACCTGTATGTATGTACTTGTATGTATGTACCTGTATGTGTGTACTTGTATGTAAGTAAGTACCTGTATGTATGTACTTGTATGTGTGTACTTGTATGTGTGTATGTACCTGTAAGTATGTAAGTACCTGTATGTATGTACTTGTATGTATGTACTTGTATGTGTGTACTTGTATGTGTGTGTGTACCTGTAAGTATGTAAGTATATGTATGTATGTACTTGTATGTGTGTGTACCTGTAAGTATGTAAGTATATGTATGTATGTACTTGTATGTGTGTGTACCTGTAAGTATGTAAGTATCTGTATGTATGTACTTGTATGTGTGTGTACCTGTAAGTATGTAAGTATCTGTATGTATGTACTTGTATGTGTGTACTTGTATGTGTGTGTACCTGTAAGTACATGTATGTATGTGTGTACCTGAATGTATGTATGTATCTGTATGTAAGTACCTGTATGTATGTGTGTACCTCAATGTATGTGTGTACCTGTAAGTATGTAAGTACCTGTATATAGGTACCTGTATGTAAGCACCAGTATGTAAGCACCTGTATGTAAGTACCTGTATGTAAGTGCCTGTATATATGTGTGTACCTGAATGTACGTGTGTACCTGTATGTAAGTACCTGTATGTATGTACCTGAATGTAAGCACCAGTATGTATGCACCTGAATGTAAATACATGATGCATGTACCTGTACGAATGTACATGTATGGAATTATCTGTATGTATGTACCTTATGCATGTACCTTATATATGCACCTGTATGTATGTACATGTATATAGGTACCTGTATGTAAGTAATAAAATGAATATACCTGTATGGAAGTATCTCTATGTATGTACCTGGATGTATGTACATGTATGTATGCACCTGTATGTAAGTACCTGTATGTATGTACATGTGTGTACTTACATGTATGTAAGTACATGAATGTGTGTACATGTATGTAAGCATATGTATGTAAGGAACATAACTTTAAAACAAATTTCTAATTACATTTTGTAGACTAACGCTATTCCCTAAAACTTACATCCAGAATTGTATCTTGAACTTCAAAATGATTTAGTCGGGTAGAGCTAAAATGTGCGCTATTTAATCTATTTTTATTTTTGGCGTGGGGTGAGAGAGTGTCTCTTTCCGCTTTAAGTCTAGCAGCAATGTTACATTTTCTTTCTTGTTCTTGTTTCCTGAGGAAGACCGTATGGAGGCCGAAACGTCATATCTTGTCTTGTTCTCCTCTGTAAAGCTGCTACTATACACAGAGTCTATTCGTTCTCTATTTATTAGCTTTACCGCAGCTCGACAGATACTTGTCTGTTCCGCGTATGAGAAATACTGTGTTAGTAGTCCCCATTGGCCGGCCGCACATTTTAAATGTATGTGGTCGGTATTATGCCAAGCCGCCACCCTTTCCCGGACAAATCCAGTAACCTATTTACGGATTTTTATAAATTTGTGTACTCTCGATCTCATTTTTCTAATCTAATCTAATCTAATCTAATCTAATCTAATCTAATCTAATCTAATCTAATCTAATCTAATCTAATCTAATCTAATCTAATGTAATCTAATCAAATGTAATCTAATCTAATCTAATCAAATGTATTCTAATGTAATCTAATCTAATCTAATCTCCATAGTATCTTATCTTATCTTATCTTATCTTATCTTATCTTATCTTATCTTATCTTATCTTATCTTATCTTATCTTATCTTATCTTATCTTATCTTATCTTATCTTAATCATAATGTTTATCTTATCTTATCTTATCCTATTGAGTTATTAAGTTATTAGCGGATCATCATCATTGCACTCCGAACATGTCCATAGGTGCTCAGATCCCCTCCTCAGCAAGTCCCTCAGTGTCCAGCGACTGACGACTCCAGTTCTGTGTTGGTTGATTAGTCTTCTTACACGGCCACTAAGTTTCTCATTTCTGGCTGTGCCCATCTTAACTCCCATCTCTTTCATCCGAAGGAGTGGATTTGTGGTTGTCGAAGTCCTGTGTCCATCCCACGCCCGATCCATTGGTTGACCGTCCTGAACAATAGCGCCGCTAGCCAGCCTGTCCGCTCTATCATTTCCCCGTACCCCCGCATGTCCTGGGACGTAAACAAATGTGACCTTACGTATTTTTGACTTCTGCAACAACTCTACCCATTGCCTGTGTACAGATCGCGCCTCCACGTTTCTTATCACGTTCATCGAATCACTTAGTATAAAGGCGTGGGTGTAGTCTTGTGACTTGATGTATGCCTTGGTCCCTGCCAACACCTCCATCGTCATGCTACTCTTGGTCATAAATAACGTATGCACCACTGTCTTCTTTGACTATTCTGCCCGCCGAGCGTGCTGTAAATGCCCATGCACTCCTTTGGTGTCGTATTACAGATCCGTATGTATAGATGACTGCATCTTTCTCATCAGTGTTATCGCAGATGAGACCATTAACCTCCGCATTGACCACAACTGAGTCCAAATCAAACAATCACTATGTGCCACGCCGATTTTGGCCGCGTACGTTTTGCCACGTAGTGCGTCACTCACAATTTGATTAGTGTGAACCGTCATCAGGCCATATTCTTTACACTTGTCTTGTACCATCTTGGTGTTGGTGAAATATAATTCCTTGATTAATTATCTAAAAATTCAAATATAATATGTTATATGTTCATCATCAACAAGTACCGGGCCTGTTGGTGTAGGTGACCATGTCTCTCCACAACTTTCGATCACGACAATTATTTATCATTTCTGTTGTTGACCTTCTTCCAAGCCATTCTCTTTAGCTGTCTGCTATCTTCATTCTTTGCTTCACTCTATCTCTTCGTCCCTCAATTGTTCCAGTTGTTACAATATATTCCAGCTGTTCTCTTCTCATTACATGGCCCAAAAAATAATGATTATTTCTTCCTAATATTGGAAATTACATCTCCTTTTGATATGGCCTCTTTCAGGACGTTTTCATTACTCTTCTTAGCTGTCCTTGGTATTCTCAACATTCTTCTGTAAAACTACATTTCTACAGACTCCAGTGATTTTCTTGTCTGTTGTCCTATTGTCTATGATTCACATCCATATGTAATATGTTAGATAAATATACATATGTCGATTCATTCTTAAAACCATGAAAAATTAGTTCTCACCAGCAACATCACAACCATACATACTGACGATAAGAAAATGAGGGGAGCTCACCGAATGTGAATGCGATCAAAACCAGCATAACAATAGCCCCTCGGGCACGCCTTGGTGTCACCATTTGCATGAACGGGTGGCAGATGCTGAAATATCTGCAAAAAAAAAATAGTGGCAGTAAAATTAGAAGAAGCAAAATTAGATATTGTAAACTTGAAAAAAAATAGATGCTGTAAATTAAAAAAATATAGATATTTTAATTTGAAAAAATAGTGTTGTAAATTACAAAAAAAAATTAAATTAGATATTGTAAGTTAAAAATGAGCCGCGATAGCCCAGTGGTTAGTGAACTGGGCTACAAAGGACAAGAGGTAGGGTTCGAATCCAACCGACGGCACCGGGTTCACCCAGCCTTAAATGGGTACCAGATTTTTTTCTGGGAAAGTAAAGCAGCACGGGCGTAATACCGACCACATTACCCCAAAAATCATGTGCTGAAGGTCTGTAAAATATAGTCACTAACACCATATTCCCTATACGCCACTTGCCGTGACGGGGGTACTTTACTTTTACTTACTTAAGTTAAAATAAAAGACAAAAGGAATTAGAGAATATAAAATTAGATACTCTATAGCAACCTAGAAGAAACTGGTATTTATACTCAATGAGATTGAACTCAAATGAAGGCAAAGGCGCCCGACATCAGCTGATCTGGAAGTTGTCAGTGACCCACAGCTGATGGCTTGCGTCAGAATCGGTAAAATAGACCCACTCACACCTTGATCCACCTCTCAGTGGCGTCTCCAGTAACAGACTAACCTGTCTAGTCTGGTCAAGCGTAGGGATCGAAGAGAGAAGACAACCCGGTACTCAAAAATGTGCTGAAGTCGGATGTTTTGGGCCGAAAGGCGCAAATATCACAGTTATACTGCAAACTACAACACAACGTCGACACATTCACATAAAGTGCTTTTAAGGGCGGATGATGAAGAGGTGTTCTCATTTAGTCATGAGGCGAACGCAGGCAAGATAAAACTTATATTACAATTTTTTACGCAGAGAAAACTAATCTCACAATCTGTGGTTTCCCAAGATGGTGGTATGTTCACATTTCAGAGCGTTGATTGTATGTTATAACCGATATATCGGATTTTAAGTTGTTTAAATTGTGTTATAGCGAAAGTTACTGAGTTATTGTGTTATAGCGAAAGTTACTGAGTTATTGTGTTGTAGCGAAAGTTATTGAGTTATAGCGAAAGTTATTGAGTTATTATGTTATAGCTAAGGTTACTGAGTTATTGTGTTATAGCGAATGTTACTGAGTTATTGTATTATTAGCGGGTCATCATCATTGCGTGCCGAACATGTCCATAGGTACTCAGATCCCCTCCTCACCAAGTCTCGCAGTGTCCAGCGACTGACGACTCCAGTTCTATGTTGGTTGATAAGTCTTCTTACACGGCCACTAAGTTTCTCATTTCTGGCTGTGCCCATCTTAACGCCCATCTCTTTCATCCGAAGGACTGGCGTGGACTCATGGTTGTCGAAGTCATGTGCCCTTCCCACATCTCGGAGGGCATTGATGACGTCCGCTCGATCCATTGGTTGACCGTCTTCAACGACAGCACAGCTAGCCAACCTGTCCGCTCTTTCATTTCCCCGCACTACCGCATGACCAGGGACGTAGACAAAGGTGACTCTACGTATTTTTGACTTCTCCAACGACTCTACCCATTGCATGCGTACAGAAACAGCCTCCACTTTTTTATCATGCTCATCGAATCACTCAGTTTGCAGGCAATGTCGACAGTACGCTGTGGCGCCCGGAAAGGAAAGTAAAGAATTGTAGCGACTTTCCCTACCAGACATGCTCATTCTGTTGTTAACCTTCTGCCAAGCCATTCTCTTAAGCTGCCTGCTATCTTTTCTCTTTGCTTCCCTCTATCTCTTCGTCCCTAAATTTTCCAAGTTGTTACAATATATTCCAGTTGTTCTCTTCTTATTACATGGCCAAAAAATGGTGATTGTTTCTTCCTTAAATCGGATATTAGCTCTCTTTTTGCTTTGGCCTCTTTCACAACGTTTTCATTGTTCTTCTAAGCTGTCCATGGTCTATGTTAATGCTAGAAACTTTGCATTTGAGCTCTATCTCATGATTTGTAATTTCCCTTAGCAGTTATATTTGTGATCTACCGACATGCTACGCCCGTCGTTAGCTAAAGAATTAGTTCATCTGCCTCCAGGGAAAGACGTTTCAATGTTTTGCCTTTTGAGCGTAATCGTTAGATGTAGGCCACCAGTTTAACGTTTAATGTCAGCTTTCTGGGTATTTATATAACACTCTCGCTTGGCTTCCGCAGTGTGTGTCCTATCCAGCGCCATTGTCTTCGTCTTTTAACATGCCCCAAAAATGCCATTTGTCTTGTTCTAATTGTGCTTAGTAGTTCTCTTTTAATTTTTAGTTGTTTTAAAACTTCATCGTTTGGTTTTTTTTCCCCATCCGATTCTGCCTATTCTTCTATAAATCCACATTTCAAAGGCTTCAATTTTCTGTTCTGTTTTCTTGTCTAATATCCACGTTTCTGCACCATACAGGAATATTGAGAAGATGTAACATTTTGCTATTCTTAGTTTTAGCCCTTTAGGTTAAATACAAAAACAAAAATTTTCAACTCAAATGTTAAGGCGGTTATATTATATGGCTGTGAAACATGGAGAACAACAAAATTGACAATCACGAAGATACAGACTTTCATTAATGGATGCTTACGCAGAATAAAAGGATGGAAATGGCAGGACAAAATCACTAACATAGAATTATGGAAGTGTACCAGTCAAATAACTACTACGGACAAGGGGTAGGGTTCGATCCCAACCGACGGCTCCGGGTTCACCCAGCCTTAAATGGGTACCGGATTTTTTTCTGGGAAAGTAAAGCAGCACGGGCGTAATACCCACCACATTACCCCAAAAATCATGTGCTGAAGGTTTGTAAAATATAGGGTCACTAACACCATATTTCCCTATACGCCACTTGGCGTGACGGGGGTACTTTACTTTTTTTACCAGTCAAATACCAGTGGATAATGAGATACAGCGAAGACGATGGCGCTGGATAGGACACACATTGCGGAAGCCAACTGAGAGTATTACACAACAGGCCCTTTTTGGAATCCCCAGGGGAAAAGACAAAGAGGAAGACCAAGGAATTCTTGGAGAGGACATATAGTAGCAGAGATGAAGATGATGGGGAAGACAGGGAATAATCGTAAAAGAATGGCAAAATACAGAACGACTTGGAAAGTGTTTGTTGAAGACCTATGCTACACTGGGAGCTAAAAAAGGTTGAGATAGAGTGTGTTTTAGACCTGGTGTTATTTGTTTTGATGTTAGTATATTTTTCATGACATTAAAATTACTTTTTGCCATTCCTATTCTTTTGTTTATTTCAGTTTTACATTTTCCATCACTGGTATGTCCCAGATAGTTGTAGCTCTGAACTGTCTCCAGATGTATTCCTTCAACTTTGATATTTAATTGTAGGTCTTGACAATTTCCTTTGTTTATGATCATAGTTTTAGTCTTTTTTGATATTCATATCTAGTCAATATTTGTTGCTTATCATATTTATAACATTAAGTAATTGTTGTAGATCTTTAGAATTTTCTTCCATTAGTACAGTATTATCAGCGTATCTTAGGTTATTGATATCAATAAGAACACTCAAAAAGAATAACCATAACTAGATTACTAGAAACAAACAAATAAATAAACAAAAATTACATAGCAATCTATTAAAAAACGTAACATTGAAAAAGACAGTGAAGAAACAACGAGATACAAACTGAAATTGTCAACAAGAGCGGTACAAACAACGACATATTAGTGGAGGGAGACTTTAACGCAGATGTAGACAATCTCCGGCCCGTGGGCCACAACCGGTCCGTTAAGCTATTTTCACCGGCCCTTGTGTTTGATTTGAAACCTACTATAAACGCTATTACCTGACCTTAAAACACACACGTGACACACACACGTGACACACAAATATTCTTACCCTAACAGGTAATCTTTCTATTTATAATTTAATGTTGAATTTTCTCTCTTACGCCCCCAACCCGATTTTCTGTCTCACCCCTCTCCCTTTTTTTCCACTCTCCTTTCTGTCTTCCACTCTCCTTTCTGTCTTCCACTCTCCTTTCTGTCTTCCACTCTCCATCACTAATAAGATTTGTTTTTCACTTTACAATAGCTTGTGAATGTAAATTTGGTAATTTATATAATAGCTTCATTGGGTGATGGTTATCTGGCTCTCGACGTCTTCATAGTGTTTAGATATGGCTCTTAGAAAAAACAAAGGTTGGCCCATTCCCTGCTTTAACAGAAGGTAAAGGAATCGCAAAATTGAGAATTAAGATATCATGGGACCTTTTGAACTACAAGAAATGATAGACATAATAGTAAAAGAAAGCAATAAAAAAGGTTTCAGTGTGAGTACTAAGAAAACAGAAGTAATGGGCATATCAAAGAAACAGTCAATAACATCATGCAGCATACAAATAAACGAGACACATCTGAAACAAGTGTAACGCGTCAAATACTTGGGCACAATAATAACATCAGATGGGAGATGCATCACAGAAATAAAAAGCAGAATAGCTCAGGCCAAAATAGCATTTCAGAAAATGAAAAATATCTTATGCTACAAATCTATGTTAATAGAAGTGAGAAAGATAATTCATCGGTGCTATATAGAATCAATTCTGACCTATGGAAGCGAATCATGGACAGTAGACTAACAAATGAAAAGACGATTAGAGGCCACAGAGATGGGATTTCTCAGAAGAATGTTGAAAGTTCCCTGGACAGCTGAAAAGACCAATGAGGAAGTTCTCAAAGAGGCTAACACAAAAAGGGAGTTCTTAAAAAACATCAGAAAGAAGCAATCAACATTTTCGGGCACATCATGAGAAGAGGAAAGTTGGAATACTTGGTTACAACTGGCAAAATACAAGGAAAGAGAGATCGCGGACGACAAAGAGAGAAAATACTGGATAGCTTGGTGTCATGGCATGGAAAACAGTTAACAACAGAACTGATACGATGCACTGTAGATAGAAGATTGTGGAGGGACATGATCGCCTACGCCGACCGGTATGGCACATGATTATGGGACCTTTTGATGATAAGAAAGCTGAAAAAAGTGAAATGGAAACTACTGGAATTATGTAACCAATGAAAACGGGAAAAGAGCAGAGGGGAGTGGGTTGTATGCCTTAGTCAGGAACAAGACTGAAAGCTATCAGCGACTCATAGCTGATTGCTTGTGCCAGGATCGTAGAAATATATCAAAACCTTACACCACCTCTTCACTCTGCTCCTAGAAAAAGACCAACCTGTCGAGACTGGGCAAATGAGTAGAATTGGGAGGAAGACAACCCGGTACTTAAATGAGTAGAATCGGGAAGGAAGACAACCCGGTACTTAAATGAGTAGAATCGAGAATGAAGACAACCCGGTACTTAAATGAGTAGAATCGGGAGGAAGACAACCCGGTACTTAAATGAGTAGAATCGGGAGGAAGACAACCCGGTACTTAAATGAGTAGAATCGGGAGGAAGACAACCCGGTACTTAAATGAGTAGAATCGGGAAGGAAGACAACCCGGTACTTAAATGAGTAGAATCGGGAGGAAGACAACCCGGTACTTAAATGAGTAGAATCGGGAGGAAGACAACCCGGTACTTAAATGAGTAGAATCGGGAAGGAAGACAACCCGGTACTTAAATGAGTAGAATCGGGAAGGAAGACAACCCGGTACTTAAATGAGTAGAATCGGGAGGAAGACAACCCGGTACTTAAATGAGTAGAATCGGGAGGAAGACAACCCGGTACATAAATGAGTAGAATCGGGAAGGAAGACAACCCGGTACTTAAATGAGTAGAATCGGGAGGAAGACAACCCGGTACTTAGAAATGCTGTGTTGAAGTCGGATTATTGGAACGAAAGGCAAAAATGTAAGAGTTCTACTACAAAGAACAATACATCTACACTCATTTAGCGACATTTGACCTCTTTCTTGAGTAATCGTTGGGCGGGACACCAGACAGAAATACAGCCACAATGTCAGTTACGTCACCAACACATTTTTCAAACGCAGAGAGTCGTAAATATGTACATGACACTAGAAGAACGACACATCAACTTCTTCTTCCTGTCAGCTCCCTGTGGAGCATAGCTCTTTAACAAACACTTTCAGCTCCATGTGGAGCATAGCTCTTCAACAAACACTTTCAGCTCCATGTGGAGCATAGCTCTTCAACAAACACTTTCAGCTCCATGTGGAGCATAGCTCTTCAACAAACACTTTCAGCTCCCTGTGGAGCATAGCTCTTCAACAAACACTTTCAGCTCCATGTGGAGCATAGCTCTTTAACAAACACTTTCAGCTCCATGTGGAGCATAGCTCTTTAACAAACACTTTCAGCTCCATGTGGAGCATAGCTCTTTAACAAACACTTTCAGCTCCATGTGGAGCATAGCTCTTTAACAAACACTTTCAGTTCCATGTGGAGCATAGCTCTTTAACAAACACTTTCAGCTCCATGTGGAGCATAGCTCTTCAACAAACACTTTCAGCTCCATGTGGAGCATAGCTCTTTAACAAACACTTTCAGCTCCATGTGGAGCATAGGTCTTCAACAAACACTTTCAGCTCCATGTGGAGCATAGGTCTTCAACAAACACTTTCAGCTCCATGTGGAGCATAGCTCTTCAACAAACACTTTCAGCTCCATGTGGAGCATAGCTCTTCAACAAACACTTTCAGCTCCATGTGGAGCATAGCTCTTTAACAAACACTTTCAGCTCCATGTGGAGCATAGCTCTTCAACAAACACTTTCAGCTCCCTGTGGAGCATAGGTCTTTAACAAACACTTTCAGCTCCCTGTGGAGCATAGGTCTTCAACAAACACTTTCAGCTCCATGTGGAGCATAGGTCTTCAACAAACACTTTCAGCTCCCTGTGGAGCATAGGTCTTCAACAAACACTTTCAGCTCCCTGTGGAGCATAGGTCTTCAACACACTTTCAGCTCCCTGTGGAGCATAGGTCTTCAACAAACACTTTCAGCTCCCTGTGGAGCATAGGTCTTCAACAAACAGTTTCAGCTCCCTGTGGACTTCAACAAATAGGTCCAAAACATAACTTTCACCATCACCTGTGCTCCCTGTGGACCATAGGTCTTCAACAAACACTTTCAGCTCCCTGTGGAGCATAGGTCTTCAACAAACACTTTCAGCTCCCGGTGGACCATATGTCTTCACAAACACTTTCAGCTCCCTGTGGAGCATATATCTTCTACAAACACTTTCAGCTCCCGGTGGAACATAGGTCTTCAACACACACTTTCAGCTCACTATGGAGCATAGGTCTTCAACAAACACTTTCAGCTTCCTGTGGAGCATAGGTCTTCAACAAACAGTTTCAGCTCCCTGTGGACAATAGGTCTTCAACAAACATTTTCTGCTCACTATGGACCATAGGTATTCAACAAACACTTTCAGCTCCCTGTGGAGCATAGGTCTTTAAAAACATTTTCAACTCCCTATGGAGCATAGGTTTTCACCAAACACTTTCAGCTCCCTGTGGAGCATAGGTCTTCAACAAACACTTTCCAAGCCGTTCTGTTTTTTACCATTCTTTTAGGATCATTCCATGTCAACCCCTTCATTTTCATCTCTGCTTCCATCTTTTTCCAAGAATTTCTTGGTCTTCCCCTTTGTCTTTTTCACTGGGGATTCCAAAATATGGCCTTGTGTGTAATACTCTCAGTTGGCTTCCGTAGTGTGTTCTTTTGTTTGACTTGTCCGTGTTTGTGAAGTGTTTACGGCTTTTTTTTTTTTTTTACAGTACGGGAAAGCTAGTCCCATGTCCAACCCTCTTTAGTCGCCTCTTACGAACATGCCTGGTGGGGAACAGCGCCACTATTCTTTACTGCCCGTTCGGGCCCCGGCATGGGGGAATGACACAACATAGGCCAGGTGTTCTATTCTAACAAGAAAAGAGAACAAGAGAAAAGAAACAGACAGTTGGGTTGTTCACAAAAATAGTGATTGGGGACTGGTTGGTTCCGCCAGTCTCGAGACAGAGAGGTTGTGAGTTCAAATCCCGGTTGCAATTGTTGGGATTTTTATTTGAGATTTCTTTCTGCGGCAACCACCCCTGGTCTCAGCTGCAAGGCCCGGCTCATAACGTCAATTACTCGTCGACGGGAAAACTATGAGTATCTTCGAAATTGGAGTTATCTGCCTGTGCGGCGAAGGAACTATGGCTGCCAGGGAAAAATTGATTAACATGCAAAATTCCGTTAATAGACTTCACCAGAGGTGAAAGCTGGAGAACGCAATCATCGTCATCCTCAACATCATCATCATCATCATCATCATCATCATTATCATCATTATCATTATCATTGAGTGCCGTCTCCGCATCGAAGGTTGGCTACAATGGATCGCCATTCCACTCTGTCTCTTGCTTTGATGGTGCAGATTGTCATAGGTTGACTTGTCCATCTTTTGATGTTACTCGTCCATGTTAGTGTTGGTCTACCTCTGCCTCTTTTACCTTGTATTTTCCATTCCAATATTACTTTTATTAGGCTGTTGTGTCTTTTAAAGAGAACGCAATATAAATATACATATATATATGTATATTTATATTACTGTTGATACAGACTATTCTTTTACCTTTTAGCTTCTGGTGGAGCATAGGTCTTCAACAAACACTTTCCAAGTCGTTCTGTTTTTTGCTATTCTTTTAAGATCATTCCATGTCTTCCCCATCATCTTCATCTCTGCTTCTATCTGTCTTCTCCAAGAATTCCTTGGTCTTCCTCTTTGTCTTTTCCCCTGGGGATTCCAAAAAAGGGCCTGTTGTGTAATACTCTCAGTTGGCTTCCGTAGTGTGTGTCCTATCCATCGCCATCGTCTTCGCTGTATCTCTTTATCCACTGGTATTTGACCGGTACATTTCCATAATTCCACGTTAGTGACTTTGTCCTGCCATTTCCATCCCTTTATTCTGCGCAAGCATCCATTAATGAAAGTCTGTACTTTCGTGATTGTCAATTTTGTCATTCTCCATGTTTCACAGCCATATAATAGGACCGACTTAACATTTGAGTTGAAAATTTTTATTTTTGTATTTAGCCTAATTTCTTTGGATTTCCATATGTTTCCCAGTGCAATGAAAGCTCCTCTTGCTTTTGATATCCTTATTTTGGTATCATTTTCTGTTCCTCCCTCTTTATCTATATTACTGCCCAGATATATATATAAGATTGTACGTCTAGTAGAGGTATTTCTCCTAGTTTTATATGGTTATTGCCAACTGCATTAATTCTCATAATGTTGGTCTTATCTCTATTAATCTTTAGTCCTAGCTGTTGTGATCTCTCATCTAATATACTCATTTTATCCTGCATCTGTTGATGGCTGTGTGATAGGAGAGCTATGTCATCAGCAAAGTCTAAATCATCAAGTTGTTTGGTCAGTGACCACTGGATCCCATTTCTGTTGTTTTGAGTTATTTTCATAATCCAATCTATGGCCAGTAGAAAGAGAAATGGAGACAGGAGGCATCCTTGCCTTACTCCTGTTCTTATTTCAAATGCTTCTGTAAGCTGTCCTTCATGCACCACACTACATTTTGTTCCTTCATACATTGTTTTTATCAGGTTAATAAACTTTATGGGGATTCCGTAATGACTCAGCAACTTCCAAAGCATTCTTCTGTCTAAACTATCAAATGCCTTTTCGTAATCTATGAATCCAATATATAGTGGGGATTTTAGTTCTAAACTTTGTTCAACTGTTATACGTAGGGTAGTTATTTGATCAGCACATGATCTGTTCTTCCTAAAACCTGCTTGTTCATCTCTCAAGTGTTTCTCTATAGCCTCTTTTAGTCTCTCCAGAATGATTCTGCCTAATATTTTTCCTGGCACTGATAGTAGCATAATTCCCCTATAATTTGTGCACTCCTGTAAACTTCCTTTCTTTGGTAGTTTGATCATATAACCTTCTCTCCAGTCTTTAGGTATTTCTTCCCTCTCACAAATTTTATCCAATAAATCCTGTAACATCTTGGTAGAGGTGTTAATATCTGCTTTGATGGCTTCCGAAGGAATTTCATCTGGTCCTGTGGCTTTACCATCTTTTAATAGTTTGATGGCTTTCATTATTTCTTCTTTGCTTGGTTTTCCGCAGTTAACGTGTAACTCTTCTTCTGCTGGTAGTATATCTGGAGGATTATTTGAGCCGGGTCTGTTCAAAAGTTCTTCAAAGTGTTCTTTCCATCTCTCCCTTTGTTCCCTTATATTACTAAGCAGATTTCCTTTCTTATCTTTGATAAAGGCGTTGATCTGTTTGTATTTTCCACCTAATTTCTTTGTGCTGTTGTACAGTTCTTTCATATTCCCTTTATTTGCTGCTTCTTCTGCCTCTTTAGCTAGTTCATCTATATATTTCCTCTTATCCCTTTTAATGCATCTTCTCACTTCTTTGTTCACCTCTGTGTAAGCTTCCTGTGTCTTGGCTTTATTACTTCTTGTTTTACTTTTATTTATGTCTGCTTTCTTGTTCTTTCTTTCTTTAATTTTATCCAGGGTCTCTGCTGTCATCCATGCCTTATTCTGGCGTTCTCTTTTCCCCAGTGTTTCTTTGCATGTCTCTTTCCATATATTTTTTTACCTGTTTCCAATGATCTTCTATATTTATTGTATTTTCTAGTTGTTGGAGGACTTGGTATTTGTTTGATATTGTGACTGCGAACAGACTATACAAAGATGATAATCATACTTAGAAAGCTAGTAAGAAAAGGGATATACGCGAATGAACAACAGATACAAATAAAGAGCAGGCAATAAATATAAAACAATTAAAAGTTGAAGAATCAAAAGAAAATCTCGAATCAAAACTACAAGAGAAATTGAAGAAAATGTCCTTATGAAGTAAACACAGAAGAATAAGAGTGGAAACAGTTTAAGAAAACAGTAACTAATGTCACCAGATGGAGATTTTAAAAATGAAGGTTTAAATTCCGTTAACATTGGCGCGTTATTTTGACTATAATTTGATGGTGGTTTTATTTCCGCCTATTATTATCCAATCGAAGACACCGAAGCAAAATTCGCACCCGGCTCGTTGAATTGTGAATGATGTTAACAACATTGAAGAGCACTGGCCTTCTCTCACCTCCACATAAATGGCCTAGTACAGTCAAGTTTAACACGTCACTCATCATTGGCATTTTACGTCAGGAAATGTTGTTTCATAAATGTAAGCCATTGAGTCCCGAAGTGGTAAGGACCCCCAAAGATTAAATGCTGATTCTGAGCCATATGATGTGTTCTATAATAAATTAACATCAGCAGAGACAAGAGAACATGCAATTATTAGTTACATCACTTATTCAACAAATCCATCCCTCATCAATAACTTCATAGAAACCTATGAGAAAGAGGAATATGAAGGTATAGAGAGAAAATAAGAGACAGGTGAGATATTGGAGAAAGAGAGAAGATGGAGACGGGAGGATGTTTTGATATAATTGGAAATGGAAAGTATATAGAGTATGGAATAGAATTAGACAGGCAGTTATACAGAGGAACTGTCAGGGTCGTTGAAAGATAGGTTGGTAGACAGACAGACAGACAGACAGACAGTACAGTCAGTGTCCTTGAAGGACAGGTTGGCAGACAGACAGACAGAAAGAAAGAAAGGAAGAAAGGAAGGTAGGAAGAAAAAAAGACAGAAAAGAAGGAAGGAAGGAAGGAAGGAAGGAGGTAACGGAGAGAAGGAGTGGAGAGGGGGAGGGAGAGAGTGGAGGGAGGGAGAAAGATGGGTAAATAGATAGGCAGGGAGACAGACAGACAGTTGGATAAGTATGTAGGCAGGTATGTAGATAGTCAATTATATAGGTAAACAGGTATGTAGATTTATTTGTAGGTACTCATTTAGGTAGGTGTGTAGGTAGAAAGGTATGTAGGCACGTATGGAAGTAGGCATGTAGGTAGGCAGGTAGGTAATTATATAGGTATGTAGGTAGGTTGGTAGGTAGGTATGTGGGTAGGTATGTGTGTGTTGAGAAGCTGTCTGGGTAGGTATGTAGGTAGGTAGGTGGGTAGCTAGGTAGGTAAGTAGCTATGTAGGTAGGTAAGTAGACAAGACATCCTGACTAAGAGACAGGCAGATGGGCAGACATACAGATAAGTAGCAAAAGATTAATGTGAGTATAAATATGCTAGAAAGGTCACTCACCTGTCCACTGCTATAGCCACCATGATGAATGCCGACAACGGCACGCTACACGTGTTCAAGAACTGGTACAACTTGCAGAAAAAATCGAGCTGAAGGCGAGAGCCTAAACTGATGTTCACGACCGTGAATGGCATGAAGATGAGGCAGGTAAAAAAATCGGTCCAAGCCAGAGTGAGGATAAAAATGGTTGAAGTTACCCTGTCACTTTTTTTGGAGAAAACGTATAAGACGAGTCCGTTTCCTATGCAGCCGAAGATGCTGAAAAGGACGAGCATGATTATAATTGTGATTATTTTGCTCACAGGAACTCCGTGAGTTACGGACTCGGACGCAAAGGAAGGGCAATGTTGGACGGGTGGAAGTGGAGTCGTGGTGGAGTTGGTCCCTATGATGTTGATGTAGTTGCTGCTACCGCTGGTGTAAGTGATACTTGTGCTAATGGTGCTGCCACCACTACTGCTGCTGTTGCTGTCGTTGACAGATCTTATGATGGTGTTGATCAGCGTGGACAGCGTTGGGATAGTAGCGTCAATTAGCGACATGGTTTCGTGTTCTCTTTAAAAGTTCTGTAAGAGAAGAGAAGACACGCTAATTACGGCCCTTGGTGTTAAATAAATCAATAAAGAAAACACTTCTTCACAAGTCGTGTCAGTAAATGTTGATTATTCTTCTTGGTCATTGATTATTGATCTTGTCCTGTAGGCAAGCTTTTTTCTGTCCCTGTTGCATTCAAATATTGATTAATCCGCTAGCCTAAACTCGTAGATTTGTATTCTTGTTGTGTAGATGGGATGGTTACTGCCCTTGTTGTCTAGAAATATATGTTAATCCTCGTGTTTCGAAATACTGATTTGTATTCTTGTTGTGTAGATGGGATGGTTACTGCCCTTGTTGTCTAGAAATATATGTTAATCCTCGTGTTTCGAAATACTGATTTGTATTCTTGTTGTGTAGAAGGAATGGTTACTGCCCTTGCTGTCTAGAAATATATGTTAATCCTGGTGTTTAAAAACGATAATTAACATTCTTGATGTGAAGAATTGTGGTTACGGCCCCTTATTGTCATTAAATATTCACTACATTCTAATATAGAAACATAGAAATAACTCCCTTTGTTGAATTAGACAATTAATTACTTCCAACTAAAGGCTGAATCGTTATCTCCCTTGCTGTTAATACACAAGGATTACTGCCCTTGTTCACTTAAATACGACTATTTCAAGCTGGAATTGTCTATACAGATTGATTACCCCCCGTTCTTTGAACCCGATGGCTATGGGTCATGTCATCAGTAACCATAACCGGTGCTGAACAAGATACGCCTTAATTAAGGCCCCTGTTTGAAATAAGTGCTTTTAATATCATTCAGTCTAAGACAGCTAAACCACAGTCTAGAAAGGGGGACTACTGTGAAGGATTAAGCATCACAATTGTTACAGCCCTTGTCTTAATTAAGACAGTGATAAACGCATATTCCAGTACAGACACCAGATGTCTACATCATGTAGACTGAATAATTACAGCCCTTAGATTGATGAGCAAATTCACAGATTTATATCCGAGACCTGTTAATATAAGGATTAAAACGTCCAATTAATCGTAACTGGAGTAAAGCAGTTAACTGTGTGATTACAGACCAGGTAATCTGGCCAGGTGTAGATTTAACGTGTAAATTTACTGATTACACATCTTGCAATTTAAGTCAAATAATGTTACACCCTGAGGTTGTTAACAAACAAAATAATAATAGTAGTTAATGTCTTGACAAACTATTATAATTTTAGCAATCTGAGCATATAATTAATGTTATGAATTTGTTGTCAGACAATTATAGTTTCATCAAAAAAATACAATATAGTTAACGTTCTGAATTTTTTGACAGACAATTACGGTCCTTTATGTAAGCAGACTGATTTATGATGACAAGACAAATTGAAGACTGTCTCATATGTCATCAAGACAGGAAGATCGCAGTTCATGTGACGTAATCAAGGAGAACGTAAATCTTGTAATCCGGGAAGAGTAATCCGGGAAGTGTAATCCGGGTACCTTCAATGTTATGGAAACGTTGATGATATTATCTTATGTTATCCAGATATAGTTAGCACAACACAGCTTTGATGTGTTATATGTTGTTACAACAATGTTATGTTATTTATTCACAACGGTTGCCTCAGACAATATGGTGGACACTGAACTTCCTGTTCCGTTTGCTTGAAATTTTTTTTTATGAAGGTCGCCGTAATTTTTAATTATTCTGTCTGACCTTTGACCTGAAGGGGTGTATAAATGATTGTTCCTTGTGCGGTGACAGCTCCTTGTTAGATCTAATTAAGGTGTTAGCACTCTGATCGTGGTTATTGGTGTGAGTTCTCTCGGATACACTTGTTCTCTACACTGCATGGTTAATCAAAGGGGAAACAACAAAATCAATCAAATAATTGCAATGAATTCCGTCCAGGAATCAAGAAATATAACATCACTGAGAAGCAACACCAACCATGCTGGGATCAATTATGAACTTGATGATAAATGGCAAATTCTGATGGTTGTAAAGATCAAGTTTAGCTGCTTTTGTCAATTGTCATTAATTAACAACAAAACAAAGAAATCGACATCAATAAAAGACCCACTGACTTAAGATAAATGTACCGTCACTCGGGGAAAAATAATGGTAAAGTTAGGACACCTGAATCGATGTCTCAGCACTTGAGGTTTTTACCCATATGTGCTCGGCTGCATATCCAAAAGTGTTTGGAGACTCCTGTCTAGTGTTGCCTTTTGAATAAATACACAACAAATGATGTGTTTTAATATTTAAATATAACGAGCTGGACAAATGTTCACATATAGCCACGTGATGTATGAAAACACTTCAATATCTGTCACATAAAGGACTAAGGAGAAGTGCCAGATGAAAAAGTAGAGAACGATAGTCGAATCCAAGAAATTAAAATTAAATAATGTCTTCTTTCGTTAATATGAACGGCTTTTTGAAGATGATGATGAAGAGAACTCATCAGGTGAAAGTAGAAGACGGAGACAAATTAATTTCCTGTAATTTTTGATTCATTAAAACGTAGAATTAATTTTGAGTTAAATAATTAGTTAAAAACTAGAAATCTTGAAATTACTGAAACGAAATATTTATCTAAATTAATGCGATTCACAGTTCAAACTGGCATATGTCAATTTGTGGGCTGATTTTTTTTTCGAGACTAACCAAATATCCACATATGTAAAGTGTACTTTTCGGAAAACCAAAAACTATATCCTTGTACTTCCTACTATACTTCGTGTGGGTTCTCATTAACAACAAGATTGTTCTCACGTGTGGTAGTTGTTTATACGAGATGTTTGCAAACATGTAACAAATCTTTATGTTCGTATTTGCGTAAACTTTTAGCCAGTTTAATACACGCATGTATACTCATGATGATGTTTTGAAATGTAAACAAAACGTTGATGTAATCACGGATGTAAGCATTGAATTACACCTAATGTTCCAGTCTTTACATTCGCAAAAACTGCTTGCAATTAGTGCTTTCAGTGTTTAATTATAAAATAGCTCCTGCTCAACGGGGGGAAAGGGGGGGGGGGGACCGCTTCTGATGATAAAATTTCCTCTTGCTGCGAAATTCTGCAAGAAGAGTTTCTGTCACTAAAATTAATGTAATTGTTATAATTATGTAATTGTTGTAATTACGCTGTAATGTATTTTTATAAACATTATTTACACTAAAAAAACAGGTTTACAGTTGAACTATGTCACATAAATCAGATTTAAATCAACAGTAAATGAGACGGCTCAAACAACCGAACACAATGTATTAGACTGCACACAACCCGCTATATGTTAGCTCATTGCCTTTGCAGCAACGCTCACACCGGTGCCATTCTTTTGCGTTTATCTTCCCAGGAACGCTTTCTCCGGTTCTTGCTAAATCGGGTGTTTACTAATCTAAGTCAGATAATCCAATTTAAGCCAACAAAATAATCAGGAATGGAAGAGTTCAGGCTAACTACCCACCAATGAGCCTGCCTGTATTGCAGCAAAATCAAATTTTCGCTCAAGTTAAATTCCAAATAAATTAAAAATTTATCCAAACTTATCACCATTTTTTCCCCCCGCCATGTATGCAGTTTTCCAATTTTATCCTTTCGTATTTTAATATGTACACTCCTGCTAGTTGTACATCATATAATGCGTAATGTACACATGTCCTTATTCGGTCGATGAATGAATAAACATCCAATAGAAATAACATATAAGAATATTTCAATATTTTTGTTTCCTTTCACCGATTTTTAGAAAGAAATATCTCATCCCTTGTTGATACAGCTGAGAGTATTCATGAGTTAATGCCGACAGGAATCACTCATTTATGGACAAAGTTAAAATTGTGAACACATTTCGATATTCACTCCCTGGGAACTTGAGTACAAGTATGAACTTCGTGTATTATCTAATTAATGTGAACACCACGGGTGTTTCCGTAGAAAATTCCACGAGTGGATAAATTTGGTGAATACCTACACAAATTGTCCAATTATTTTCTTCTGTTTGTTAGTCCCAGTGAAGTATCCATTGTTATAAAGTGGCTTTTTCCGTGTGTTTTTCGATTCATTAGATCCGTTCAAGCATGTTTTTTTCGAAGTATTTCTTGACGTATTAATTGCAGCGAAATGCGTTTCTCCCGTTCAGCATATTTCGAAGAAACTAATTAAACAGATAAAACAAGTTTTATTTGTCGAGTTTTTGGAATTGATTACCGTGGAATATGGATCGATTAATGATGTGTTTTTCCAGAATTGATTACCGTGGAATATGAGTCGATTATTGATGTGTTTTTCCAGAATTGATTACCGTGGAATATGAGTCGATTGTTGATGTGTTTTTCCAGAATTGATTACCGTGGAATATGGATCGATTATTGATGTGTTTTTCCAGAATTGATTACCGTGGAATATGAGTCGATTATTGATGTGTTTTTCCAGAATTGATTACCGTGGAATATGAATAGATTATTGATGTGTTTTTCCAGAATTGATTACCGTGGAATATGAGTCGATTATTGATGTGTTTTTCCAGAATTGATTACCGTGGAAGATGAGTCGATTATTGATGTTTTTTTCCAGAATTGATTACCGTGGAATATGGATCGATTATTGATGTGTTTTTCCAGAATTGATTAGTTTCAATGTAATTTTTTTTTAAATATTGGAACTGAATGGGATTATTAATTTATTTTCAGACTAACTTGTTGAGCACACCTGTAGATATCCAATTACTGATCGTCTACGTCTAACTATCTTAATGAAGTTAATCGGCAGCTTCATGTCCTGTCTCAATCAAAACGTGTGAGAACCATTGTAGATGGTAACGATCACATAATGATTGACGTGTCCGTGTTAACCAATAGAATTTGTTTCTTTTGGAACTCGACTTGGATCGATCCACGTAAGACTTCACGTAATGGACATCAAAGATGCATCAAGATCTGAAGAAAAAAAAATGAAGAGAAATACATTTTAAAGTTAAGTTATAAAAAAATGTTGAATACATAAAATAATTGTTATTTAAATTAATAATATAAATTAAAACAATAATATATTAAATATTATGAAAATAAATAATAGATTATAATATAACCATCACGATCGGGTGCCATCTCCGCAAAGAAGGTTGACTGCAATGGAGCGCCATTCTGCTCTGTCTCTTGCTTTGATGGTGCAGGTTGTCATAGGCTGACTTGTCCATCTTTTGATGTTACTCGTCCATGTTAGTCTTGATCTGCCTCTGCCTCTTTTACCTTGTATTTTCCCCTCCAAGATTACTTTTAGTAGGCTGTTGTGTCTTTTAACATGCCCAAAAATCACATTTGTCTAGTTTGAATTGTGTTTAGTAGTTCTCTTTTTAACACAACTTAAATGGTTGGGCCACCTGGTCAGAATGAATCCTCACCAATCACCATCACGGGCGTTCTTCTCGAGAATGCATGGAAAAAGCCCAAGAGGAAGTTCTAGAAGAAGATGGATAGATGCAGTGATAGAGACATGTAACAACAAAGGAAAATCACTAATTCAGACAGTTCGAGCAGCTCAAGAACGACAAATGATATAAACCACGACACCTTTTCGGTTTCAGTGAGAAAGAGAAAAGATGAAAGAAGTTCTCTTTTCATTTTTAGTTTTTTTAAGACTTCATAATTTGTTTTATTTTCTTTCTATCCAATTCTACCTATTCTTATAATATAATAAATATTTGAAAATTTGAAGAAGAAAAAAACGAGAGAGGGAATAATTGTCTATTTCTATAACTAAACTGTTTCCATGTCCATGGTGGGGGAGGGGTTGGTGGCTTATTTCTTTCAACAATGGATAGCACCTGTTCTCATGATGTTACCTGTACTTGATGCTACCTGTACTTGATGTTACCTGTACTTGATGTTACCTGTACATGATGTTACCTGTACCTGAAGTTACCTGTACTTGATGTTACCTGTACCTGAAGTTACCTGTACTTGAAGTTACCTGTACTTGATGTTACCTGTACTTGAAGTTACCTGTACTTGATGTTACCTGTACTTGATGTTACCTGTACTTGATGTTACCTGTACCTGAAGTTACCTGTACTTGATGTTACCTGTACTTGATGTTACCTGTACTTGATGTTACCTGTACTTGATGTTACCTGTACTTGATGTTACCTGTACTTTCTTTAGGAAATCGAAGATAATGAGCGCTCGTTCTTTTGTAAAAAAGTAAAGTAAAGGGGCCCGTCACGCCACGTGGCGTATAGGGAATATGGTGTTAGTGTCTATAATTTTACAGACCTTCGGCACGTGATTTTTGAGGTAATGTGGTCGGTATTACGCCCGTGCTGCTTTACTTTCTCAGAAAAAATCCGGTATCCATTTAAGGCTTGGTGAACCCGGAAGCCATCGATCAGGATCGAACCCAAGCTCTTATTCTATGTAGTCCAGTTCACTAACCACTGAGCTATCGCGGCTCAATCGTTTTTTTTTTTAGTCAACAGTGATTAATGTGGAGAATGGAGAATACAGAGCAACAATAATCCTGCATTCAACAATAATCTCTATGGAGATTGGAGAATAATGAGTTCTCGTCTTTGTGCAGTCACTAGTCATTTCTGTGGAGAATTAAGCACAATGAGCAATTCGTTTTCTTGCAGTCAACACGCAGTGAACAGGTCAGAATTTGTACTTAACCCTCACACTGCGCCCACCAACAAAAGAAAATGTGCTTGACCATAAAAAAGCGAATGGAACTAGTCTCAAACTAATTAGAGAACGGGGACACTTGCAATCCACACACCCACCAAGTGGCATTCATTATTCTCAGTAATTACTAAAATACTAAAATGAAGAAATAAAGCGAAACAAAATAATGACAGAATACACAAATAATTAACTAACAAAAGTCTTAAACAAACATTTCTCCATTCGTAATAAAGTACCGTCGTTAATTATTGGTCGTAACGGTTATGCGCCCACACAATGTAAAAGTTGTTTCAGGCGCTTTCATGGAAATGGGCGTTACGTTTAGTTTCAGTTTTTTATTTCATGAACACAAGATAATTGAAAAGAGAATTAATTGGAGTAATGTGGGTTTATAGAAGAATGGAAGGAAGTGGGTGGGCAGGAAGAAATAAGACAGAGAAGATTAGAAACAGGTGGAAAATGAAGTGAATAGTGAAGGAAACAGAGAAGATTAGAAACAGGTGGAAAATGAAGTGAATAGTGAAGGAAGCAGAGAAGATTAGAAACAGGTGGAAAATGAAGTGAATAGTGAAGGAAGCAGAGAAGATTAGAAACAGGTGGAAAATGAAGTGAATAGTGAAGGAAACAGAGAAGATTAGAAACAGGTGGAAAATGAAGTGAATAGTGAAGAAAATAGAGAAGATTAGAAACAGGTGGAAAATGAAGTGAATAGTGAAGGAAGCAGAGAAGATTAGAAACAGGTGGAAAATGAAGTGAATAGTGAAGGAAACAGAGAAGATTAGAAACAGGTGGAAAATGAAGTGAATAGTGAAGAAAATAGAGAAGATTAGAAACAGGTGGAAAATGAAGTCTCTCTCTCTCTCTCTCTCTCTCTCTCTCTCTCTCTCTCTGCGATCAGGACTCAATCAGAGTAGGATTCAAGGCTCCCACATGAAGTCAGCTGTCAGGCTAAGTGTGTTGATCGCCCCCACAGACAGAACATCACAATTAGAGTCTGCCAGATCCACTCTGATTGAACACCCGTTAAAACGTTGCACTGTGTTCTGCGCCAGTGGCCCAGTGCATCCGATTTCAGCCAGCATTTTATTCAGGTTTGCTTTCCTTAGCCTTTGATTGTCCCCAATCTTCCTGCAAGGCAGCAGATTGTCTTTTCTGTAGGGGGATTCTGCCCTTAGATGGTAGGCCCTCCCAGGTTTACGAGCACAATCTGCCTGAGTCACTAGAGGTGACTAACACAGACATGCACACACAAAGATATGAGATGTGACTAACACAGAAATGCACACAGCGATACGAGGCATGACTAACACTGACACACATCAAGATATATGACACATGACTAACATAAAAATGCACATAAAGATATGAGATGTGACTAACACAGACATGTACACAGTGATACGAGGCATGACTAACACAGACATGCACATAAAGATATGAGATGTGACTAGCACAGACATGTACACAGTGATACGAGGCATGACTAACACAGACATGCACACACAAAGATATGAGATGTGACTAGCACAGACATGTACACAGCGATACGACACATGACTAACATAGACATGCACATAAAGATATGAGATATGACTAACATAGACATGTACATAAAGATATGAGATATGACTAACATAGACATGTACATAAAGATATGAGATATGACAAACATAGACATGCACATACAAAGATATGACACATACCAAACATAGACATACACACAAAGATATAAGATACGACACATAGGCATGCAACATGTGTAACATAGGCATGCACACACAAAGATATGAGATGTGACTAACATAGCCAGGCACACACAAGGATATGAGAAGTGACAAACACAGACATGCACACACAAATATATGAGATATGACGAACATAAACTGAACATAAAAATGAAGTGAATTGTGAAGAAAAGAGAGAAGATTATAACGAGGTGAAAAATGAAGTGCATAGTGAAGAAAACATAGAAGATTAGAAATTAAAATGAAAAGAGTTATTGGACATAATAATTGTGATTACATTGAGAACTGTTATGCTGGTTCTATCGTGAGCCCCCTGACATACACCAGCAATGGTAATATGTGTCGTAACG
The DNA here is from genome assembly GCA_032433765.1 of Megaustenia siamemsis. NCBI lineage: Eukaryota > Metazoa > Mollusca > Gastropoda > Stylommatophora > Ariophantidae > Megaustenia > Megaustenia siamemsis. Next base: position 28,934,658 of record JAVIAB010000104.1, on the reverse strand, counting down.
ACGATAGTTGTTATGCTTGGACTAGCTCAAATAATCATCTCTACAAGAAATGGGGGTGATCCATAATTGATCCCCCCATTGCACTTAGATTAAACTCGTCTATAGCATTGACCTACATAGCAAAGTGTGAAGCCTTGTTAAGTGGTCTATGATTGAACTGTTGACGGCAGAGTTTAGTCTATGTGTGCCGTTGGGGGGTGGCAAGATGCTGATAGTGCACTGGGGTTCCTTCGCGGACTTCACAGAGAGTCGAGTACGTAGAGGCGAAGACAAATAGGGAGGAAGGAATTGAGACAAAATATGACATCCCAAGAGGTAGAGACAGAAAGATGTAATCTTCAAACACGGACAGACAGACCGACAGGCAGGTAGACAGGTAGACAGAGAGACAGACAGACAGACGGATCAATGGATGGAGGGACGGACGGACGGACGGACGGACGGACAGATGGATCAATGGATGGATGGAGGGACGGACGGACGGACGGACAGATGGATCAATGGATGGATGGAGGGACGGACGGACGGACGGATCAATGGATGGATGGAGGGACGGACGGACGGACGGATCAATGGATGGATGGAGGGACGGACGGACGGACGGATCAATGGATGGATGGAGGGACGGACGGACGGACGGACGGACGGACAGACGGATCAATGGATGGATGGAGAGACAGACAGACAGACAGACGGGTCAATGGATGGAGGGACGGACGGACGGACGGACGGACGGATCAATGGATGGATGGAGGGACGGACGGACGGACGGACGGACAGACGGATCAATGGATGGATGGAGGGACGGACGGAAGGGCGGACAGACAGACCGACAGGCAGGTAGACAGAGAGACAGACAGACGGGTCAATGGATGGAGGGACGGACGGACGGACAGACAGACGGGTCAATGGATGGAGGGACGGACGGACGGACAGACAGACGGACGTAAGGAAAGACGGACATATCGATATGTACATACACACACACACACATATATATATATATATATATATATATATATATAGAGAGAGAGAGAGAGAGAGAGAGAGAGAGAGAGAGAGAGAAGTGAACAAACATATATATTTATAGACAGTGAGACACACGCCAGGCCGCCTACATATTCAGGAGAGCTTAGGCACGAATACTTGAACCTAAATACACTACATCAACGTTTAGGATCTAGTCACGTGACTCTAGGCCGGATAACACTTTGATCTCCTTCCAAATGATACCAGAAAACTTCAGAGCAGTACATAGACTCCGAGGCATAGATGACGGCCCTCAGGGTCATTAAGTTCGTTAAATATAAACTGCTATTAGAACTTATTATCGTCATCATCATCAAGTACCGGGCCTGCTGGCGTAGGTGACCATGTCTCTCCACAACTTTCGATCACAATAGTTATTTATCATTTGCGTTGTTGACCTTCTGCCAAGCTATTCTCTTAAGAACTTATTATACAAAAATAAAAAATGTTCAATTCCAATGTTAAGTCAGTCTTATTATATGGCTGTGAAACATGGAGAACAACAAAACCAGCAATCATGAAGATACAGACTTTCATTAATGGATGATTACGCAGAATAAAAGGATGGAGATGGCAGGACAAAATTACTAACATAGAATTATGCGAAATGTACCAGTTAAATACCAGTGGATAAAGAGATACAGCGAAGAAGGTGGCGCTGGATAGGACACATTCTGCGGAAGCTAACTGAAATTATCACACAACAGGCCCTTTTGTCGAATCCCCAAGTAAAAAAATATAGAAAAACAGCAAGATTAAGAAAAGCTTGGAAAGTGTTTGTTGACGACCTACACAACACAGGGAACTAAAAAGTAGAAGATTAGAGCTTAACTTTTCTCTTTTGAAAATTTGGCCCGGCAGCTGCATACTGCCTAGTATTTTTGGTTTGAAACACTTGCTCGCATGGTTTTCTTTTGATGATCAGACAACACTCTGCTGTGAAACTTTGTGTAAAGAGTTTCATATTACTGTTATGGCCTTAAATGTTGTGTAGAACCAGTTTTAATATGTGGATGTGAATCATGGACAATAGTACAACATACTTGAAGATCAATGGAGGCTGTAGAATTGTGGTTTTACAGAAAAATGTTGAGAATACCATGGACAGTTAAGAAGAGTAATGAAAACATTCTGAAAGAGGCCAAAGCAAAGCGAGAGCTAATTTCCAATATTAGGAAGAAACAATCATCATTTTTTGGCCATGTAATGAGAAGGGAACAACTGGAATATATTGTAACAACTGGGAAAATAGAGTGACGAATAGATAGAGGGAAACAAAGGGAAAAGATACCAGACAGCTTAAGAGAATGGCTTAGCAGAAGATCAATGACAGAAATGATAAATAACTGTCGCGATCGAAAGTTGTGGAGAGACATGATCACCTACGCCAGCAGGCCCGGTACTTGATGATGATGATACTATTATCTTCGACTTTCTAAGACTTTAAATGTTCAACGTGAACACGGAACTTCCGTTTGTTGTTATCGCTAGTAGGTCTATGTGCGTGGTGTCACTTTGAAGCTAAGATCTCATAGAAACGGAATACCCGGTGAGTCCAGTGTGGAAGTTTGCACTCAGTTCCGGGGAGAAACTGTCAAACTTCGTCATGGAAGTGGGGCTGCAGATTTGACCTCATGAACCAAAGACAAGATGCAGAATACAGAGAAGATTAGAAACAAGTGAACAAATAATTGAACATCGAAGAAAACAAGTCTAGAAACAGGTTAAAATGAAGTGGACGGAGTAGAAAACAGAGAAATTTAGAAACAGCTTACAAAAATGAAGTGAATAGATCAGAAAACAGAAGTATAAAACAGCTGAAACTGAAAGAAGAACTAGCAAACAAAGCTGACAACAAACAACGAGACACAAAAAGGTGTCTTGTAGGTGGAAGCGAGACACAGGGTAAAGTGGGCTGATAATATCAAGAGGTGGAAGCGAGACACAGGGTAAAGTGGGCTGATAATATCAAGAGGTGAAAGCGAAACACAGGGTAAAGTGGGCTGATAATATCAAGAGGTGGAAGCGAGACACAGGGTAAAGTGGGCTGATAATATCAAGAGGTGGAAGCGAGACACAGGGTAAAGTGGGCTGATAATATCAAGAGGTGAAAGCGAGACACAGGGTAAAGTGGGCTGATAATATCAAGAGGTGAAAGCGAGACACAGGGTAAAGTGGGCTGATAATATCAAGAGGTGGAAGTTTGCACTCAATACGTTCCGGGAAGAAACTGTCAAACTTCATCACGGAAGTGGGGCTGCAGATTTGAGGTCATGAACCAAAGACAAGATGCGAAGCTTCTTCTACCAGGACAGGGTGAGTGGAATAGGTGGAGATATTGCATTCATCATCATCATCATCAAGTACCGGGCTTGCTGGCGTAGGTGATCATGTCTCTCCACAACTTTCGATCTCGGCAGTTATCTATCATTTCTGTTGTTGATCTTCTGCCAAGCCATTCTCTTTCGCTGTCTGGTATTTTTTTCTTTGCTTCCCTCTATCTCTTCGTCCCTCAATTTTCCCAGTTGTTACAATATATTCCAGCTGTTCCCTTCTCATTACATGGCCAAAAAATGATGATTGTTTCTTTCTAATATTGGAAATTATCTCTCTTTTTGCTTTGGCCTCTTTTAGAACTTTTTCATTACTCTTCTTAGCTGCCCTTGGTATTCTCAACATTCTTCTGTAAAACCACATTTCTACAAACTCCAGTGATTTCCTTGTCTGTTGTCCTATTGTCCATGATTCATATCATTTGTTAAGACTGACTCTACATAACCTTTAAGAACTCTTTTTCTTGTTTCTATTGTCAGAAATTGATTGCATAGTATCTTTTTCAATGCTATTGCATCAGTTTAAAATAAAACGTCCCATATGTTTAACAACGGACACGCCAAGCGAGTAGGAACCGCATCTAGTCCTCTATCCTCGGGGAAGGACACCCCGGACAACAAACCACTGCTGCCTTGCAGCTACCATCGGGAGAAGTAAAGGCTACGGGAGAACACCCAGACAGAGACCACGGGCAGAGTGGGCCCAACAGCCGTGGACGAGATCCACTCTAAGAGATGGAAAACTGCTGCGTCAGAACAATGTCCAACCGGCCGAGGACAGAGTGTGTCAGGCACGGCGCAGGATTAGAAGAGAAATGAGACACACACGCGTGTATGTGTACCGACCACGTGACTAGCTTATCTTGTTTCATGATGTTGTCTCTACCCCTCCATATACGTGTACCAACCATGTGACAAGTTCATCTTGTGTCATGATGTTGTCTCAACCCCTCCATATACTAGTACTGACCATATGACCAGCTCATCCTGTGTCATGATGTTGTTCCTAACCCTCCATATACTAGTAACGACCATGCGACCAGCTCATCTTGTGTCATGATGTTGTCTCTACCCCTCCATATTCTAGTACCGACCATGCGACCAGCTCATCTTGTGTCATGATGTTGTCTCTACCCCTCCATATTCTAGTACCGACCATGCGACCAGCTCATCTTGTGTCATGATGTTGTCTCTACCCCTCCATATACTAGTACCGACCATGCGACCAGCTCATCTTGTGTCTTGATGTTGTCTCTACCCCTCCATATACAGTACCGACCATGTGACCAGCTCATCTTGTGTCATGATGTTGTCACTACCCCTCCATATACTAGTACCGACCATGCGACCAGCTCATCTTGTGTCATGATGTTGTCCCTGCCCCTCCATATACTAGTACCGACCATGCGACCAGCTCATCTTGTGTCATGATGTTGTCTCTACCCCTCCATATACTAGTACCGACCATGCGACCAGCTCATCTTGTGTCTTGATGTTGTCTCTACCCCTCCATATACTAGTACCGACCATGCGACCAGCTCATCTTGTGTCATGATGTTGTCTCTACCCCTCCATATACTAGTACCGAGCATATGACCAGCTCATCTTGTATCATGATGTTGTCTCTACCCCTCCATATACTAGTACCGAACATATGACCAGCTCATCTTGTGTCATGATGTTGTCTCTACCCCTCCATATACTAGTACCGAACATATGACCAGCTCATCTTGTGTCATGATGTTGTCTCTACCCCTCCATATACTAGTACCGAGCATATGAACATCACATCCTGTGTCATGATGTTGTCCCTACCCCTCCATATACTAGTACCAACCATGCTACCAGCTCATCCTGTGTCATGATGTTGTCCCTACCCCTCCATATACTAGTACCGACCATGCGACAAGCTCATCCTGTGTCATGATGTTGTCCCTACCCCTCCATATACTAGTACCGACCATGTGACAAGTTCATCCTGTGTCATGATGTTGTCCCTACCCCTCCATATACTAGTTCCGACCATGTGACAAGTTCATCCTGTGTCATGATGTTGTCTCTACCCCTCCATATACAGTACCGACCATGTGACAAGTTCATCCTGTGTCATGATGTTGTCTCTACCCCTCCATATACTAGTACCAACCATGTGACAAGTTCATCCTGTGTCATGATGTTGTCTCTACCCCTCCATATACTAGTACCGACCATGTGACAAGTTCATCCTGTGTCAGGATGTTGTCTCTACCCCTCCATATACTAGTACCGACCATGTGACAAGTTCATCCTGTGTCAGGATGTTGTCACTACCCCTCCATATACTAGTACCGATCATATGACCAGCTCATCTTGTGTCATGATGTTGTCACTACCCCTCCATATACTAGTATCGACCATGCGACCAGCTCATCCTGTGTCATGATGTTGTCACTACCCCTCCATATACTAGTACCGACCATGCGACCAGCTCATCTTGTGTCATGATGTTGTCTCTACCCCTCCATATACTAGTACCGATCATATGACCAGCTCATCATGTGTCATGATGTTGTCACTACCCCTCCATATACTAGAACCGACCATGCGACCAGCTCATCTTGTGTCATGATGTTGTCTCTACCCCTCCATATACTAGTACCGACCATGCGACCAGCTCATCGTGTGTCATGATGTTGTTCCTACCCCTCCATATACTAGTACCGACCATGCGACCAGCTCATTTTGTGTCATGATGTTGTCCCTGCCCCTCCATATACTAGTATCGACCATGCGACCAGCTCATCCTGTGTCATGATGTTGTCACTACCCCTCCATATACTAGTATCGACCATGCGACCAGCTCATCCTGTGTCATGATGTTGTCACTACCCCTCCATATACTAGTACCGAACATATGACCAGCTCATCTTGTGTCATGATGTTGTCACTACCCCTCCATATACTAGTACCGAACATATGACCAGCTCATCTTGTGTCATGATGTTGTCACTACCCCTCCATATACTAGTACCGAACACATGACCAGCTCATCTTGTGTCATGATGTTGTCACTACCCCTCCATATACTAGTACCGAACATATGACCAGCTCATCTTGTGTCATGATGTTGTCACTACCCCTCCATATACTAGTACCGAACATATGACCAGCTCATCTTGTGTCATGATGTTGTCACTACCCCTCCATATACTAGTACCGAACATATGACCAGCTCATCTTGTGTCATGATGTTGTCCCTACCTTTTCCTTTTTAAAAGAAGACAAAATCGGGGGCCTCGGTAGCCTAGATGGGAAAACCACCCGACTGGACTACCGACGTTCGGACAACCCGTGTTCGATTCCCGCTTGGAGCAGTGTGAACTGTACTCGTGGTTGGAAAAAAAAAATACCCCCACGGTCGACCCAGCCGTTGGTAGAAATGGTACCGGTGTATTACCCTGGGAAGGTGAGGAATGTCGCCTCGCATCTGATTTTCGATGCTTGAGGCGACACTATACAGAAATCTCCGAATATTTCTGGATTGGCGCCCGAGCACATATGGGTGGAAACTCGCGTGCTAAGACGCTGGTTCAAGTCTCGCACTATTTCCTTGTCCTGTCAGGTTCAATCATTTCATCTGTATCACTACGCGTTACATAACATTATGCAAATATATCCCGACTGGACTTCTTTTTTCCCTCCAAATCACCATACGCCAGACAGAAATATACACTCGTCTAATCCTCGAGCGTGAACGTAAATTAAAAACCGGACTAAATCACTCGTCACGTACATTATCTTAGTCCAGACTCGCTTTAGCCTCATCAAGTTTCATTAATCACATCGCTCGTCGGGTCTAGTTCCGACCACTATTACCACCTTTATTACCGTCGCTGTTTTGTCTGACTGTGTCGTAAATAAACCCAGTAACGACTCGTAATGATAATTTACGACCTTAAAGATAGCAGGGTTGGGAAACAGAAATTCAAAACTGAGCATAAAAGGAGACAAAGTGAAAAAGACCATGTAATTAAATAGCGTCGATATCTTGATGGTTATATCATTAGCGTCATATTGGAAATGACAGTGTCAGAGATTTAAAGAGTCGTTGCGAATATTAACCGAGGAAAATATCGAGGGCGAATGAGGCCAGCTTTAGGAATTTACGAAGCGGAGAAAAGTACTTCCTGGTTGGTGCAGAACTTAAATAACAGTGCAAGGGAAAGAAAACACAATGTGGCGGTGGGGGGGGGGGGGGGGGATGTGTTCAACATATGGTTTTAGAGGAAAACATTTGTTAAAGAAATAACAATTGGGAAAAATTTGTTGAAGAAATAACAATAGGGAAACATTTGTTGAAGAAATAACAATAGGGAAACATTTGTTGACGAAATAACAATAGGGAAACATTTGTTGAAGAAATAACAATAGGGAAACATTTGTTGAAGAAATAACAATAGGGAAACATTTGTTCAAGATATAACAATAGCTGAAACCATTTGCTGAAAAAATAACAATAAAAGAAAACATTTGTTAAAGAAATAACAATAGAGAAAAATTATGTTGAAGAAATAACAATAGATAAAAAATTTGTTGAAGAAAGAACAACAGAGAAAACATTTGTTGAAGAAATAACAATAGAGAAAATTTGTTGAAGAAATAACAATAGAGAAAAACATTTGTTGATGAAATAACAATAGGAGAAAACATTTGCTGAAGAAATAACAAAGGAGAAAAAATTTGTTGAAGAAATAACAAAGGAGAAAAACATTTGTTGAAGAAATAACAATAGGAGAAAACATTTGCTGAAGAAATAACAAAGGAGAAAAAATTTGTTGAAGAAATAACAAAGGAGAAAAACATTTGTTGAAGAAATAACAATAGGAGAAAACATTTGCTGAAGAAATAACAAAGGAGAAAAAATTTTTTGAAGAAATAACAAAGGAGAAAAACATTTGTTGAAGAAATAACAACGGAGGGAAACATTTGTTGAAGAAATAACAACGAAGGGAAACATTTGTTGAAGAAACAACAACGGAGGGAAACATTTGTTGAAGAAACGGCAGAGTAGGAAAACAGCCGTTCTCTACATCACCCATAAGTCAGTTTAACGGTCGCAAACTTTAACTTTTTGATCCCGAGATTAATTTGCGGGCTCAGACAGTGTTATCTCCCTTAACCTATGCGACCCGTGACATCCAATAAAATCGTTAAATTTGCGCTCCTAATTAACAAGAAACAATCATCATTGTGTGGTCATGTAATGAGAAGAGAACAGCTGGAATATATTGTAACAACTGGGAAAATTGAGGGACGAAGAGATAGAGGGAAGCAAAGAGAAAAGGTAGCAGACAGCTTAAGAGAATGGCTTTGGCAGAAGGTCAACAACAGAAATGATAAATAACTGTCGAGGTCGCAAGTTGTGGAGAGACATGATCACTGCTGGGAGCTGGAGTAAGGTCTGGATCATCCGCCTCATCCGAACCGGTGCTGCTATTTTAGTGAGATTAACGCACGTGAAGGAAAGAAAAAACGTAAAAAATGAATAAATTTGACAATTTCAGTGCGGCATATTCACTAGGCAACGACAAATATTACAAGGGAGCCTCCATAGCTGAGTTGTTAATGCTCTTACCTCCTTATCTGAAGGGTGTGGGTTTAAGAAGAGATGGATTTTTTGGGGTCAAACTGAAAAGATCCGGAGTTCACCCAGTTTGAAAAATGGGTACCATATATATTTTTTCTGGGAATTAAAGATACCCTAGCGTGATGTTGATCGTATAACACAAAAAATGTTTCGTGGTCATAGAAGAATATGATCAGAAACACGATATGCCCCATACTCCAAGAAGGGCAGGGCCAAGAACCTTCGTTTAAACTAAATATTCACAAATGAGATTACAATTGAAAGCCCGCACATATTTCTAACCAATCTGATTGTACCATCTACGAATCATGTGCAGTTGTTTTCTCCTGATATGACCATCAGATGCAGAATAACTCAGGAAAGAACAGCTTTCCACAAAATGAGGAAGATACTATGCAATCCATTTTTGACAATCGAAACAAGAAAAAGAGTTCTTAAATGTTTTGCATAGTCAGTCTTAACATATGGATGTGAATCATGGACAATAGGACAACAGACAAGAAAATCAATGTAGTCTGTAGAAATGTGGTTTTACAGAAGAATGTTGAGAATACCATGGACAGCTAAGAAGATTAATGAAAACCTTCTGAAAGAGGCCAAAGCAAAAAGAGAGCTAATTTCCAATATTAGGAAGAAACAATCATCATTTTCTGGCCATGTAATGAGAAGAGAACAACTGGAATATATTGTAACAACTGGGAAAATTGAGGGACGAAGAGATAGAGGGAAGCAAAGAGAAAAGATACCAGACAGCTTAAGAGAATGGCTTGGCAGAAGGTCAACAACAGAAATGATAAATAACTGTCGAGATCGCAAGTTGTGGAAAGACATTATCACCTACGCCAGCAGGCATGGTACTTGATGATGATGGTGATGATTATGATGACCAAATTAGGAGAACAACTAAAGTATAAGTGATAATCAATTGTGAATTTCGAATAATCGAATTTGCTCGTTCGGAGTTTCGAATGTAATCAACAATCTAAAATTACCCAATGAATATATTCTGTTCACCAGTATTGAGTTCGTGCACTGTCTGTGATGTTCCCGTTTGATTAGAAAAGATATTGAAGTACTGATAAGCGCTGTCTGTGTATAATGAAGATGGTTTCATATGCAACAAAACCTATCATTTCTCGTCGTTATGACCATGACACATTAGACCCGTCAAAAGAGACTGATTCTCGCTCTCAGTTAATTTCCCAAACCAGCCCCAGGTGAAATCATTTCATTGAAGTTCTTCGCCTTATCTTTCCAACACTTATAAGTTGCGAAACATTGAACCCTCGCTCCACAGCTCGGGAGTTTGTCTGATGAAAAACTTGACACTCACGACCCGTCGACATCAAGAGATTAGTTCGGTAGGAGGCCAACAGCTTCATCATGTGCCATACCGGTTGACGTAGGCGATCATGTCCTTCCATAATCTTTTATCTACTGTGCATCGTATCAGTTCTGTTGCTCACTGTTTTCGATGCAATGACATCAAGCTATTCAGTATCTTCTCTCTTTGTCGTCCGCGATCTCTCTTTCCCTGTACTTTGCCAGTTGTAACCAAGTATTCCAACTTTCCTCTTCTCATGATGTCCCCGAAAAATGTTGATTGTTTCTTTCTGATGTTTCTTAGAACCTCGCTTTTTGTGTTGGCCTCTTTGAGAATTTCCTCATTGGTCTTTTTAGCTGTCCAGGGAACTTTCAACATTTTTCTGAGAAATCCCATCTCTGTGGCCTCTAATCATCTTTTCATTTGTTTGTCTACTGTCCATGATTCGCTTCCATAGGTCAGAATTAGCTCTATCTAGCACCGATGAACTCTCTTTCTCACTTCTATGGACACAGAATTGTTGGACAAGATATTTTTCATTTTCTGAAATGCTATTATGGCCTGAGCTATTCTGCTTTTTATTTCTACCTTGCATCTTCCATCTGATGTTATTATTGTGCCGAAATATTTGAAGCGAAGATCAACCACATATACATTACATGGTTTTTTTAGGGGAAAGGTTGCGGAGCAACATGATCGTCTACACCTGATAGATTATAATTGATAAAGATCTGCATTTTGTTTTACTCACATACCAATGCTTGGAAAAATGAAACAAAATATAGAAAACATAAATTGTAAGGTTAAAGCTTTATGCATATGATGGACAACACAAATTAGAACGATGTTTCGGTTCAATAGGCCTTCAGCAGGAATAAACACACACATACACATACAGATATGTAAGTAAATATAACTAGTCCTACATAGCTAGACGACACAAATTAGAACGACGTTTCGTTTCAATAGGCCTTCAGCAGGAATAAACAAACACATGCACATACAGATATGTAAGTAAATACATCTAGTCCTACATATCTAGACGACACAAATTTGAACGACGTTTCGGCTCAATAAGCCTTTTAGTTGGGATAAACAACCAACGCACAGCAGCAACAACAACATCAACAACAACAACAACAACAACAACAACAACATCAACAACAGCAAAAACAAGAACAGCACCAACAACAAGAACAAGAACAGCACCAACAAGAACAGCACCAACAACAAGAACAGCACCAACAACAAGAACAGCACCAACAAAAAACAGCACCAACAACAAGAACAAGAACAGCACCAACAACAAGAACAGCACCAACAACAAGAACAAGAACAACACCAACAACAAGAACAAGAACAACACCAACAACAAGAACAGCACCAACAACAAGAACAAGAACAGCACCAACAACAAAAACAGCACCAACAACAAGAACAGCACCAACAACAAGAACAGCATCAACAACAAGAACAAGAACAACACCAACAACAAGAACAAGAACAACACCAACAACAAGAACAGCACCAACAACAAAAACAAGAACAGCACCAACAACAAGAACAGCACCAACAACAAGAACAGCACCAACAACAAGAACAGCACCAACAACAAGAACAGCACCAACAACAAGAACAGCACCAACAAGAACAGCACCAACAACAAGAACAGCACCAACAACAAGAACAGCACTAACAAGAACAGCACCAATAACAAGAACAGCACCAACAACAAGAACAGCACCAACAACAAGAACAAGAACAACACCAACAACAAGAACAGCACCAACAAGAACAGCACCAACAAGAACAGCACCAATAACAAGAACAGCACCAACAAGAACAACACCAACAACAAGAACAGCACCAACAAGAACAGCACCAACAAGAACAGCACCAACAACAAGAACAGCACCAACAAGAACAGCACCAACAAGAACAGCACCAACAAGAACAGCACCAACAACAAGAACAGCACCAACAACAAGAACAGCACCAACAAGAACAGCACCAACAACAAGAACAGCACCAACAACAAGAACAGCACCAACAAGAACAGCACCAACAACAAGAACAGCACCAACAAGAACAGCACCAACAAGAACAGCACCAACAACAAGAACAGCACTAACAACAAGAACAGCACCAACAACAAGAACAGCACCAACAAGAACAGCACCAACAACAAGAACAGCAACAACAGCAAGGACAATAGACTATGAAACTGAAACAAATACCTAAGACATTGACCTCTCATCATCTCAACACTTTCTGCTGGGAATTGTTTGAACAGAGCCTACAATCGTCGGAGCCTCGGTGGCTGAGTGGATAGTCTGCCCGCTTCCTGAATAGACGGGTCCCGGTTCAATCCCTAGAAGTTATGGATTTCCTTTCTGATCGACAAGGCTCCAGGTTTCACTCAGCCTCTGAAAATGTGAACCACATATTTTTTTGGGAAAGTAAAGGCGACCTGGCGTGATACTGACCACATCCCACACAAATATTACGTGGTCATAGAAAGATATGGTCACTAACACAAGTAAACTAAGACTATGATCATAAACACAGATACTACTCACAACCCACAACTGGATATCAAAGTTGAAGGTGTAGACCTGGAGACAGTTCAAAACTACAACTACCTTGGACATACTATAACCAGTGATGGAATAGACCTGGAGACATTTCAGAACTACAACTACCTTGGACATACTATAACCAGTGATAGAATAGACCTGGAGACAGTTCAGAACTACAACTACCTTGGACATACTATAACCAGTGATGGAATAGACCTGGAGACATTTCAGAACTACAACTACCTTGGACATACTATAACCAGTGATAGAATAGACCTGGAGACAGTTCAGAACTACAACTACCTTGGACATACTATAACCAGTGATAGAATAGACCTGGAGACAGTTCAGAACTACAACTACCTTGGACATACTATAACCAGTGATGGAATAGACCTGGAGACAGTTCAGAACTATAACTACCTTGGACATACTATAACCAGTGATGGAAAATGTACAACTGAAATAAACAAAAGAAAAGGAATGGCAAAAAGTAATTTTAATGTCATGAAGAACATACTAACATCAAAACATTTAACACTGGTGATAAAATTGAAAATGGCAAAATGTTATATCTTCTCAATATTCCTATATGGCGCAGAAACATGGACATTTGACAAGAAAACAAAACAGAAAATTGAAGCTCTTGAAATGTGGATTTATAGAAGAATAGGAAAAATTAGCTGGAAAGATATGAAAACAAACGATGAAGTCAACTTAAAACAACTAAAAATGAAAAGCGAACTACTAAAAACAATTCAAACAAGACAAATGAGATTGTTCGGCCATGTTGAAAGACACAGCAGCCTACTAAAAGTAACATTGGAAGGGAAAATACAAGGTAAAAGATGCAGAGCTAGACCAAGACTAACATGGACGAGCAACAACAAATGATGGACAAGTCAACCTATGACAACATGCACCATCAAAGTAAGAGACAGAGGCAGACCAAGACTAACATGGACAAGTAACATCAAAAGATGGACAAGTCAGTCTATGACAACATGCACCATCAAAGTAAGAGACAGAGGCAGACCAAGACTAACATGGACAAGTAACATCAAAAGATGGACAAGTCAGTCTATGACAACATGCACCATCAAAGTAAGAGACAGAGGCAGACCAAGACTAGCATGGACAAGTAACATCAAAAGATGGACAAGTCAGCCCATGACAACATGCACCATCAAAGTAAGAGGCAGAGGCAGACCAAGACTAGCATGGACAAGTAACATCAAAAGATGGACAAGTCAGCCCATGACAACATGCACCATCAAAGTAAGAGGCAGAGTGGGATGGGCGCTCTATAGTAGCCAACCTTCGATGTGTAGACGGTACTCAATGATGATGATGATGATGATAATAATGATGATGATGATGACGATGATGATGATGACGATAATGATGATGATGATGATGATGATGATGATGATGATGATAAACACAATTTCCCCAAACGTCTAGAAAAGCGTGGAGGGAGCCTTTAAATGACTACGATCGCATCTTATACAAACTATCTAGTGATTCATTTCTCTTTAAAACTTGACGAATTAGCACTTGGTGTCCTGAGGTACCTTTGTTAGCCATGTACTAGGCAAATCAAACAGGAAATACGAAAAGGGAACCTTATTGTAATAGGAGAGACTAGTTGTTTAATATGCACGTTATACAAACTTTGATGGTAGGTTTTCACTCAAATATTCTCAAGACCAAGAAATTATTGCGCAATTTTCCAGAGAGTAATTTCACAGCTTATTGTTCGGAAATTATGGTTTAATAACATGAGGAAATTAGACAATGGAATGTCTCACTTCCTGTGTCGATAGTTAGTGAGGTCGAGACTCAATAAGATATGAAGAAATGTAATATGGTGGAAATAGAAGTCAGTGAAGATAATTAGTCAGTTTTAATTTTCCTTCCTTTCAACTTTCTGTTGTTCAAACACTTTCCAAGTCGTTCTGTTTCTTGCCATTTCGTTTTAAGATCGTTCCATGTCATCCGCATCATCTTCATCTCTGCTTCCATCTGTCTTTTCCAAGAATATTTTAGTCTTTCTTTTTGACTCTTCCCCTGGGGAATCCAAAAAAAGACCTGTCGTGTAGTATTTTCAGCTGACTTCCGCTGTGTATGTACTATCCAGCGTTATCGTCTTCATTCTATCTCTTTGTCCACTAGTTTTTGACAGGTACTTTATAATAGTTCTGAGTTAGTTTGTCTTGCCATTTCCATGCTTTTATTCTGCACAATTAGTCAGTTAGACTGGGGATAAAAAGATCGGTAGAGTTTATCGTAAGATAGCAAATAGAGTCAGTAGAAATGAAGTAGAGAAGTCTGAATTAGAATCAACAAGAGATGGAGTCAGGAGAGTAAGATCGTTAGAGTGAACTTACTCACGGGGATAAAGTCAGCACAATTCAGAGTCAGCAGAGATGGGTTGAACTAAAGAGGTGGTTAGTTGTAACTTAGAAGTTAGTCAGATACCAAGTTATAGTCATAGTTATAGTCATAGTTATAGAGATAGTTATATTCATAGTTATAATCACGGTTATGGTCATTGTCATTGTTGTGGTCATAGTCATAGTTATAATCATAGCCACAGTTTTCTTAGTCATAGCTATAGTCATCATCATAACCATAGTCATAGCTATAGTCATCATCATAACCATAGTCATAGTTATAGTCACTGTCTCAGTTATAGTTATTGTTAGTCATAATAATGTTCATAGTCATAATTATTGTCATAGCTATAGTCATCGTCATAGCCATAGTCATAGTTATAGTTATAGTCATAATCATTGTTATAGTCATAATTTTAGTTATAGTAATAACTATAACAGTAGTCATAGTTATAGTCATAATTATAGTTATAGTCATGGCCATCATCATGGCCATACTCATAGTCATAGTCGTTGTCATAGTCAGTCAGCTAGAGTGTCATTGAGAAGTAAACTGAGAAACGAAGAACAGAACTATCATAGAAAGTATGTAAATTACAACCACTTGTGTTCTTTTTTTTGTTCTTTGGAGTGAACGAAACTGTTGTGTGTGCTACGTCATCATGATGGTCGATCGCATTTTCTGTGACGCACTCTCAAAACAAAGAAAATATCATAAAACGGTATTGAGCAGCTAAACTAACAGAAAGACAAGACGAGATACAACGTTTCGGCAAAAGCCTTCATCAGGTATAACAAACGAACAATACCCATTAAACACAAAATTCCGAGTCAAAATGCTAAACAACTAAACAACAAAACAACTAAACAACTAAAAAATTAAACAACTAAACAACTAAAAAACTAAAAAACAAAAAAAACTAAAAAACTAAACAACTAAAAAACTAAAGAACTAAACAACTAACAAACTAAACAACTAAAAAACTAAACAACTAAACAACTAAACAACTCTAAAAAAAAGTGGCGGAAAAGACAGTGGCCAGGATTTTCGAAGTGTCTGGTTAAAAGATTAATGGATAATTGGGCAGATAGGATTTAATTACACAAAAGGAACCAAACAATGAAAAATTGGACTAATTGGGAAAAAAAAAAACAAAAGTAGGTGTCCCATAAGGCACAAAGAAAACGAGAACTCGAACCAAGGGCAATGTGATAAAGATGTCGACGCTGATCGTGAATCTCCGGCCCTGGTGCGACTTCCTGGACCTCCATGTTAGTCATAGGAGATGTTGGCTAAATTCTGGAGATCTACAGGGAGATCGTGGGAGGACTTGTGGACGAGTTTATTGTTTCAGGCTGTGGGTTTTTGTTGGGGCGCTTGTGGGCCGTTGTTTGACCCTATAAAGCAATGTCGTACGCCGGCAATATTCCATTGTCGACAAATCAAGTGTTGTGAATGCGACCTTTCATCGTCAAGGCTTGTTCTGCGCTTTACGTCACATTGGTGCTGTTCATGGCCGTTGTTGAATTTGCTTGACGCAAGTTATTTATATGTTCTCATTAATTCATTAATGTGAACTGCTTCGTCAGCAGCAGTTTTATATTTTTAGGGAATTTGCACCGTGTTCTGTTCGTCGTGGGCTACATTCACTGAGTAATCAAGAATCTAAACGGCGCGTCATTGCTGTGCTTGCAACATTGTTGTGTGTGCTACGTCATCGTAAATCCCTAGATCGGCCGTGCGCTAATCTTACAGTCTGTTGTTTGATGTGCGGCGGGGATAATCTGACGACTAACTGTGTGTTTATATGTTCGAAGTCAACAGATATACTATAATAAGTGATGGAAAATGTAAAACTGAAATAAAGAAATGAATAGGAATGGCAAAAAGTAATTTTAATGCCATGAAAAATATAACATCGAAACAAATAACACCAACTAAGAATACAAACTAAAACTAAGAATAGCAAACTGTTACATTTTCTCAATATTCCTATACGGTGCAGAAACATGGACATTAGACAAGAAAGCAGAACAGAGAATTGACGCCTTTGAAATGTGGATATATAGGAGAATAGGTAGAATTGGATGGAAGGAAAAGAAAACAAACGATGAAGTTTTAAAACAACTGAAAATAAAAAGAGAACTGCTAAATACAATTAAGACATGACAAATGACATTTTTGGGGCACGTTAAAAGACACAACAGCCTACTAAAAGTAATATTGGAAGGCAAAGTACACTGTAAAAGAAGCAGAGGCAGACCAAGACTAACATGGACGAGTGGCAACAAAAGATGGACAAGACAAACTATGGCAACCCGCACCATCAAAGCAAGAAACAGAGTAGAATGGCGATCCATGATAGCCAACCTTCGATGTGTAGACGTACTCTTGCGGAGACGGCACTCGTTGCTGATGATGATGATTGGGAATGCACTGGGCGACGCACTAGGGGCGGACCAAGAAGAAGGTGGTTCCGCGACATCAAGGAGACCTTGAACATGACAATAAAAGAAGTGGGAGATCTGGCTAGAGACAGGGATTCTTTCAGACGAGCTGTGGTGAATGTAACGTTCTGTGGGAGATCTGGCTAGAGACAGAGAGAGATTCTTTCAGACGAGCTGTGGTGAATGTAACGTTCTGTGGGAGATCTGGCTAGAGACAGAGAGAGATTCTTTCAGACGGACTGTGGTGAATGTAACATTCTGTGGGAGATCTGGCTAGAGAGAGAGATTCTTTCAGACGAGCTGTGGTGAATGTAACATTCTGTGGGAGATCTGGCTAGAGAGAGAGATTCTTTCAGACGAGCTGTGGTGAATGTAACATTCTGTGGGAGATCTGGCTAGAGAGAGAGATTCTTTCAGACGGGCTGTGGTGAATGCAACGTTCTGTGGGAGATCTGGCTAGAGACAGGGATTCTTTCAGACGGGCTGTGGTGAATGTAACGTTCTGTGGGAGATCTGGCTAGAGACAGGGATTCTTTCAGACGGACTGTGGTGAATGTAACGTTCTGTGGGAGATCTGGCTAGATACAGGGATTCTATCAGACTAGTTGTGGCGAATGCAACGTTCTGTGGGAGATCTGGCTAGAGAGAGAGAGAGATTCTTTCAGACGGACTGTGGTGAATGTAACGTTCTGTGGGAGATCTGGCTAGAGAGAGAGAGATTCTTTCAGACGGGCTGTGGTGAATGTAACGTTCTGTGGGAGATCTGGCTAGAGACAGGGATTCTTTCAGACGGACTGTGGTGAATGTAACGTTCTGTGGAAGATCTGGCTAGAGAGAGAGAGAGATTCTTTCAGACGGGCTGTGGTGAATGTAACGTTCTGTGGGAGATCTGGCTAGAGACAGGGATTCTTTCAGACGGACTGTGGTGAATGCAACGTTCTGTGGGAGATCTGGCTAGAGAGAGAGAGAGATTCTTTCAGACGGGCTGTGGTGAATGTAACGTTCTGTGGGAGATCTGGCTAGAGAGAGAGAGAGAGATTCTTTCAGACGGACTGTGGTGAATGTAACGTTCTGTGGGAGATCTGGCTAGAGAGAGAGAGATTCTTTCAGACGGGCTGTGGTGAATGTAACGTTCTGTGGGAGATCTGGCTAGAGACAGGGATTCTTTCAGACGGACTGTGGTGAATGTAACGTTCTGTGGGAGATCTGGCTAGAGACAGGGATTCTTTCAGACGGACTGTGGTGAATGTAACGTTCTGTGGGAGATCTGGCTAGAGAGAGAGAGATTCTTTCAGACGGGCTGTGGTGAATGTAACGTTCTGTGGGAGATCTGGCTAGAGACAGGGATTCTTTCAGACGGACTGTGGTGAATGTAACGTTCTGTGGAAGATCTGGCTAGATACAGGGATTCTATCAGACTAGTTGTGGTGAATGCAACGTTCTGTGGGAGATCTGGCTAGAGAGAGAGAGAGATTCTTTCAGACGGGCTGTGGTGAATGTAACGTTCTGTGGGAGATCTGGCTAGAGAGAGAGAGAGATTCTTTCAGACGGGCTGTGGTGAATGTAACGTTCTGTGGGAGATCTGGCTAGAGAGAGAGAGAGATTCTTTCAGACGAGTTGTGGTGAATGTAACGTTCTGTAACGAACACGCGACTTTATGATGATGATGACGTAGATATTGGTGATAACATGAAGAAAATGTTCATCAAATATAAAGTAGGAAAAGTGTTGCCGTCAGAGCTGCTTCATGTTAAGTCAGTGCTGCTTCATGTTTAGTCAGAGCTGCTTCATTTTTAGTCAGATCTGCTTCATGTTTAGTCAGAGCTGCTTCATGTTAAGTCAGTGCTGCTTCATGTTTAGTCAGAGCTGCTTCATGTTTAGTCAGAGCTGCTTCATGTTTATTCAGAGCTGCTTCATGTCTAATCAGAGCTGCTTCATGTTTAGTCAGAGCTGCTTCATGTTTAGTCAGAGCTGCTTCATGTTTAGTCAGAGCTGCTTCATGTTTAGTCAGAGCTGCTTCATGTATAGGCAGAGCTGCTTCATGTTTAGTCAGAGCTGCTTCATGTTTAGTCAGAGCTGCTTTATGTTTAGTCAGAGCTGCTTCATGTTTAGTCAAAGCTGCTTCATGTTTAGTCTATATAACATGCACACTATTTACGTCGAGCTTGAAGAAGTTAAGGGAACCGAAGTTGCTCTTTGGTTAGTGAATAGGGCTACCAAGGACAAAGGATTGGGTTCGATTCTGATGACCGACTTACAGGCTCAATCAACATTAAATGAGCATCATATTTTTCTGGGAAAGACAGACAGCACTGGTGTGATGCTGTGCACGTTGCCCCAAAAACATGATAAAA
Source organism: Megaustenia siamemsis (assembly GCA_032433765.1). Lineage (NCBI taxonomy): Eukaryota > Metazoa > Mollusca > Gastropoda > Stylommatophora > Ariophantidae > Megaustenia > Megaustenia siamemsis. The sequence goes on along the minus strand of JAVIAB010000104.1, from coordinate 28,914,569 downwards.
AAAATAACTTCATATTCCTTATATATATACAAGGACGGTGATCTTTCTTTCTTTCTTTCTTTCTTTCTTTCTTTCTTTCTTTCTTTCTTTCTTTCTTTCTTTCTTTCTTTCTTTCTTTCTTTCTTTCTTTCTTTCTTTCTTTCTTTTCTTTCCTTTTCAATCTTTCCTTCATTCCCTCCTTCCTTTATTATTTTCTCATTCCCTCCCTACCATCTTATTTATTTACTTGAACAAACGGAACCCATGGTACACAAAATTAAGTTTATAAAAGTTTCGCGTGTTCAAGACAGAATTTGAACATGATGTGACGTGGGTTTCTTTGTTTCGTTGCTTCCTTCCATCCATCCTTCCATCCTTCCTTCCATCCTTCCTTCCTTCCTTCCTTCCTTGTAAAAAAACTCGACATATAATAAGAAAGAACGAGTTAAGTTGTACGTTTTCAAGACACTTTCAGAACGTACAAGAAGACTAACCTGCTTTATGGTAGCTTTTGAAAGTGCTAACCGGAAGTGGAGAATCCGCAAATGCTTTCTGGGGGATGGGAAGAACTTGAAGTGGACGTTGACTCGCCCGCGATTTGTGGGTCCAGACAGTCAGACCGGATGTGACAACGTGTAGACGATAAACATCGAAGACGGGACTTAATACTTGCCTGTGTGTGAACTGTCTTATTATCGCGGTTTGAGAATGCAGTGGATGCCTTTCATTTTTTTTTCGAGGGGGTCTTTTAGTTTAAAATAGGCTGACGTTGTTTTAGTGTTGGATGAGTGGTTAGTGTCCTCGCTTCCTGATCAGAGAGGGTTCGGGTTTGATCCCCAAAAGTGTCGGAATATTTTTTTTTCGTACCGAGAAGGTTCAGGGTTTAAAATTGGTACCGGAGTTTTTTTTCCTGAAAGTAAAGTCAACCTGTCGTGATATCAGAGAAAAATGTGCCGTGTTCATAGAAAAAGTATGGTCATTCTCATCATGTGCCGTGCAGGTTTGTGTTGGCGATCGTGTCCGTCCACAACCTTCTATCGACAGTGCATTGTATCAGTTCTGTTGTTGACCGTTTTCCATGACATGACATCAAGCTATCCAGTATCTTCCATCTTTGTCGTCTACGATCTCTCTTTCCCTATATTTTGCTAGTTATAACCAAGTATTCCAGCTTTCCACTTCTCATGATGTGCCTGAAAAATGTTGATTGTTTCTTTCTGATGTTTTTTAGGAGCTCCCTTTTTGCCTTGACCTCTTTGAGAATGTTCTCGTTGATCTTTTCAGCTGTCCAGGGAACTTTCAACATTCTTCTGCGATATCCCATCTCTGTATCATCTAATCATCTTTTCATTTGTTTATCTCTTGTCCACGATTCACCTCCATAGGTCAGGATTGCCTCTATGTAGCACTTATGAACTCTCTTTCTCACGTCTATTGACATAGACTAGACAGGAGAATTAGAATAAATGGCTTAAAGATACCAGGAGATGGAGAACAAATGGCTTCAAGGTAACAAGAGAAGGAGAACAAATGGCTTTAAAGTACCAGGAGAAAGAGAAATAATGGCTTAAAGATACCAGGAGAAGGAGAACAAATGGCTTTAAAGTACCAGGAGAAAGAGAAATAATGGCTTAAAGATACCAGGAGAAGGAGAACAAATGGTTTAAAGATACCAGGAGAAAGAGAAATAATGGCTTAAAGATACCAGGAGAAGGAGAACAAATGGCTTTAAAGTACCAGGAGAAAGAGAAATAATGGCTTAAAGATACCAGGAGAAGGAGAACAAATGGCTTTAAAGTACCAGGAGAAAGAGAAATAATGGCTTAAAGATACCAGGAGAAGGAGAACAAATGGCTTTAAAGTACCAGGAGAAAGAGAAATAATGGCTTAAAGATACCAGGAGAAGGAGAACAAATGGTTTAAAGATACCAGGAGAAAGAGAAATAATGGCTTAAAGATACCAGGAGGAGAACAAATGGTTTAAAGATACCAGGAGAAAGAGAAATAATGACTTTAAAATACAAGGAGAAGGAGAACAAATGGTTTAAAGATACCAGGAGAAAGAAAAATAATGACTTTAAAATACAAGGAGAAGGAGAACAAATGGTTTAAAGATACCAGGAGAAAGAGAAATAATGGCTTTAAAATACCAGGAGAAGGAGAACAAATGGTTTAAAGATACCAGGAGAAAGAGAAATAATGACTTAAAGATACCAGGAGAAGGAGAACAAATGGTTTAAAGATACCAGGAGAAAGAGAAATAATGGCTTTAAAATACCAGGAGAAGGAGAACAAATGGCTTAAAGATACCAGGAGAAAGAGAAATAATGACTTAAAGATACCAGGAGAAAACGAAATAGCTTCAAGATACCAGGAGGAGATGATAATAAAGCAACAAAAATATTTGTTTTATTGTTATTGTTTAATGTTGTTGTTTTGTTGTTGCTGTTATTGTTGTAACTTTTATTATTGTTACTATTGTTGTTATTGTTGCTGATTTCACGGTGGTTATTATTGTTGTTAATATTATTGTTATTATTCCTATTACTGTTGTTTTTATATACTATTTTTGATGTTATTGTTGCTATTGTTGCTATTACTGTTATTGTATTTTTGTTATTGTTGCTATAGTGTTGATGTTGCTATAGTGTTGATGTTGCTATAGTGTTGATGTTGCTATAGTGTTGATGTTGCTATTGTTGTTATTATTATTGTTGTTATTGTTATTGTTGTTATTTTAGTTGTTATTATTGTTACTGTTATTGTTTATATTTATTATTTTCATTATTGCTTATATTCTTATTGTTAATGATGTTATTGTTAATGATTTTGTTATTGTTATTATTGTTACTTTTGTTGATATTAATTTACTATTGTTGCTGTTGTTATTTTTGTTATATTAAAATTGTTATTATTGTTACTGTTGTTGTTATTGTTGTTATTATTGATATTTTGTTATTTTCCGAGTTGTTGTTGTTTAAATTATTATTGTTGTTGTTATATTGGTATTATTGGTTTTGTTGGTGTTGTTGTTGCAGTAAAATTAACACCAGGCACCTCACAAAGTTCCATCAACATTCCCTATTGATATATCTCCAAATACTAAGGGAAATAACTCTTCACTATAAGCTTAAATAGGTCTCTACCGTATAAATAAAATAAGACTATTACCGCATGTAACAAATAAGCGTTCCTTGTGGTAAATCACGAGCAAGCAAGAATTGACAAGAAAGAATTATGACTGTCACATATTTTGTTCACAACAGATTCACCATAAAAAGGTTCCCTACTTTGTGGAGCGTCAAATTATTGAAAAGATCTTATGATATTTTATCAAATGGACCTGATTAAATCAATTATACTTTATTTATAATCATTGATTTTGAAACAAAATTCAAGCACACATTGGAAAACAATAGATATGTTTTCACTAAATGTGGATTTGTATGGATATTTTAAATGGCAACTTAGCTCTATATTTTGTTCTTCTCAATCAACAAATTCGGCCAGAGCATTGAACACTCACAAGAGATCTCCACCCATCATAGGACACTCACAAGAGATCTCAATCCATTATAGGACACTCACAAGAGATCTCAATCCATCATAGGACATTCACAAGAGATCTTAACCCATCATAGAACACTCACAAGAGATCTTAACCCATCATAGGACACTCACAAGATATCTCCACCCATCATAGGATTCTCACAAGAGATCTCTACCCATCAAAGGACACTCACAAGAAATCTCAACCCAACATAGAACAATCACAAGAGATCTCAACCCATCATAGAACAATCACAAGAGATCTCCACCCATCATAGAACAATCACAAGAGATCACCACCCATCATAGAACAACCACAAGAGATCCCCACCCATCATAGGACACTCACAAGAGATCTCAACCCATCATATGACACTCACAAGAGATCTTAACCCATCATAGAACAATCACAAAAGATCTCAACCCATCATAGAACAATCACAAGAGATCTCCACCCATCATAGGACACTCACAAGAGATCTCATCCCATCATAGGACACTCACAAGAGATCTTAACCCATCATAGAACACTCACCCATCATAGAACTCTCACAGGAGATCTTAACCCATCATAGGACACTCACAAGAGATCTCAATTGATCATAGAACAATCACAAGAGATCTCAACCCATCATAGAACAATCACAAGAGATCTCTACCCATCATAGGACACCCACAAGAGATCTCCACCCATCATAGAACACTCACAAGAGATCTCAACCCATCATATAACAATTACAAGAGATCTCAACCCATCATAGAACACTCACAAGAGATCTCAACCCATCATAGAACACTCACCCATCATAGAACTCTCACAAGAGATCTCATCCCATCATAGGACACTCACAAGAGATCTTAACCCATCATAGAACACTCACCCATCATAGAACTCTCACAGGAGATCTTAACCCATCATAGGACACTCACAAGAGATCTCAATTGATCATAGAACAATCACAAGAGATCTCAACCCATCATAGAACAATCACAAGAGATCTCTACCCATCATAGGACACCCACAAGAGATCTCCACCCATCATAGAACACTCACAAGAGATCTCAACCCATCATATAACAATTACAAGAGATCTCAACCCATCATAGAACACTCACAAGAGATCTCAACCCATCATAGAACACTCACCCATCATAGAACTCTCACAAGAGATCTTATCCCATCATAGGACACTCATAAGAGATCTCAACCAATCATAGAACAATCACAAGAGATCTCAACCCATCATAGAACAATCACAAGAGATTTCTACCCATCATAGGACACTTACAAGAGATCTCAACCCATCATAGGGCACTCACAAGAGATTTTAACCCATCATAGGGCACACACAAGAGATCTCAACCCATCATAGGGCACTCACAAGAGATCTCAACCCATCATAGGGCACTCAGAAGAGATCTCAACCCATCATAGGGCACTCACAAGAGATCTCAACCCATCATAGGGCACTCACAAGAGATCTCCACCCATCATAGAACAATCACAAGAGATCTCAACCCATCATAGGACACTCACAAGAGATCTCAACCCATCATAGAACAATCACAGGAGATCTTAACCCATCATAGGACACTCACAAGAGATCTCCACCCATCATAGAACACTCACAAGAGATCTCCACCCAACATAGGACACTCACAAGTGATCTCAATCCATCATAGAACACTCTCAAGTGATCTCAATCCATCATAGGACACTCACAAGAGATCTCCACCCATCAAAGGACACTCACAAGAGATCTCCACCCATCATAGGACACTCACAAGATATCTCAACCCATCATAGGACACTCACAAGAGATCTCAACCCATCATAGGCCACTCACAAGATATCTCCACCCATCATAGGGCACTCACAAGAGATCTCAACCCATCATAGGACACTCACAAGATATCTCCACCCATCATAGGGCACTCACAAGAGATCTCAACCCATCATAGGACACTCACAAGATATCTCCACCCATCAAAGGACACTCACAAGAGATCTCCACCCATCATAGAACACTCACAGAGATCTCAATCCATCAAAGGACACTCACAAGAGATCTCAATCCATCATAGGACACTCACAAGAGATCTCCACCCATCATAGGATTCTCACAAGAGATCTCTACCCATCAAAGGACACTCACAAGAGATCTCCACCCATCATAGGATTCTCACAAGAGATCTCAATCCATCATAGGACACTCACAAGAGATCTCAATCCATCATAGGACACTCACAAGAGATCTCCACCCATCATAGGACACTCACAAGAGATCTCAATCCATCATAGGACACTCACAAGAGATCTCCACCCATCATAGGACACTCACAAGAGACCTCCTCCCAATACGGTCTGGATCAAACATGAACAACTTTCGTCAGGACCTGCCAGTCTGTTTTACTTCATCATGTTTAGTTTAACACATATCGCTAACGGTCTCCCTCTTCTTCGTTTGCCAAATAGTGTCCATGTTTATACTGAGTGCGGATGTCTGGATCGTTCCATTCGTAGTGCGTCGTAGATCATCATTTTCAGGAGGACGTGAACTGCCGGTCAATATATTTGGGTAGACGGCATGAACCATTGAATGCTATGTATGAAAAGTGTTTCTTGTTGCAGTTTCCTCATATTCCAAGTCCGGCTTATTGCAGGAGCTACTGAGTTAAGTGCTCTGTGCACACCGTGAGCTATGTCTTTCACAGATTTCAACCCATCATATAAAACTCTCAAGGGAGACCTTATACGTTGTCCCGACAGAAAAAGGTTTTAATCCAACAAATGCCAGGTTTTCCAACATGTCAAATCAAATGAACATTTTGTGAGCTGAAATATGGGAAATAAAGTCACGTCATAGACGGTGCAAAGTGTTACAAGTTTGGCTGCATTTACAGAATATTATTGAGCTATTTTAAGTCTTGCGTTTGTGTGTTTGTGTTTCATGTGTGTTTGTGTGTTTGTTTTTTTATGTGCGTTTGTGTGCTTTTGTATTTGTGTGTTATGTGCGTTTGTGTTTTTGTGTGTTTGTGCGTTTGTGTGCTTGTGAGTTATGTGCGTTTGTATGCTTGTGTGTTTGTGCGTATGTGTGTTTGGGTTTTTGTGATAGCTGCGTTTGTGTGCTTGTGTGTTTGTGCGTTTGTGTGTGTGTGTGTTTGTGTGTTTGTGCGTTTGTGTGTGTGTGTGTTTGTGTGTTTGTGTCTTATGTGCGTTTGTGTGTTATATGCGTTTGTGTGCTTGTGTGTTATGTGCGTTTGTGTGTTTATCTGTTTGTGTGTTATGTGCGTTTGTGTATTTGTGTTTTATGTGTTTGTGTGTTATGTGCGTTTGTGTGTTTGTGTGGTGTATATGCGTTTGTGTGTTTGTGTGTTTTGTGTGTTTCTGTGTTTTATGCGTTTCTGTGGTTGTGTGTTTGTGCGTTTGTGTGCTTGTGTGTGTGTGTGTTATATGCGTTTGTGTGTTTGCGTGTTTGTGTGTTTGTGTGCTTGTGTGTTATATGCGTTTCTGTGGTTGTGTGGTTGTGCGTTTGTGCGTTTGTGTGTTATGTACGTTTGTGTGCTTGTGTGTGTGTTATGTGTGTTTGTGTTTTTTGTGTTTGTGCGTTTGTGTGCTTGCGTGTTATGTGCGTTTGTATGCTTATGTGTTTGTGCGTATGTGTGTTTGTGTGTTCGTGCGTTTGGGTTTTTGTGTGTTAGGTGCGTTTGTGTGCTTGTGTGTTTGTGCGTTTGTGTTTGTGTGCGTTTGTGTGTGTGTGCGTTTGTGTGCTTGTGTGTTATGTGCGTTTGTGTGCTTGTGTGTTTGTGCGTTTGTGTGTTATATGCGTTTGTGTGTTTGTGTGTTATGTGCGTTTTGTGTTTGTGTGTTTGTCTGTTATGTGCGTTTGTGTGTTATGTGCGTTTGTGTGTTATGTGCGTTTGTGTGTTTGTGTGTTATGTGCGTTTGTGTGTTTGTGTGTTATATATGCGTTTGTATGTTTGTGTGTTATGTGCGTTTGTGTGTTATATGCGTTTCTGTGGTTGTGTGTTTGTGCGTCTATGTGTTTGTGTGTTATGTGCGTTTGTGTGCTTGTGTGTGTGTGTGTGTGTTATGTGCGTTTGTGTGTTTTTGCGTTTGTGTGCTTATGTGTTATGTACGTTTGTATGCTTGTGTGTTTGTGCGTATGTGTGTCTGTGTGTTATGTGCGTTTGTGTGCTTGTGTGTTTGTGCGTTTGTGTGTTATATGCGTTTGTGTGTTTGTGTGTTATGTGCGTTTTTGTGTTTGTGTGTTTGTCTGTTATGTGCGTTTGTGTGTTATGTGCGTTTGTGTGTTATGTGCGTTTGTGTGTTTGTGTGTTATGTGCGTTTGTGTGTTTGTGTGTTATATATGCGTTTGTATGTTTGTGTGTTATGTGCGTTTGTGTGTTATATGCGTTTCTGTGGTTGTGTGTTTGTGCGTCTATGTGTTTGTGTGTTATGTGCGTTTGTGTGCTTGTGTGTGTGTGTGTTATGTGCGTTTGTGTGTTTTTGCGTTTTTGTGCTTATGTGTTATGTACGTTTGTATGCTTGTGTGTTTGTGCGTATGTGTGTTTGTGTGTTTGTGCGTTTGGGTGTTTGTGTGTTAGGTGCGTTTTTGTGCTTGTGTGTTATGTGCGTTTGTGTGCTTGTGTGTTTGTGCGTTTGTGTGTGTGTGCGTTTGTGTGTTTGTGTGCTTGTGTTTTTGTGCGTTTGTGTGTTATATGCGTTTGTGTGTTATGTGCGTTTGTGTTTGCTTGTGTGTTTGTGTGCTTGTGTCTGTGTATTATGTGCGTTTGTGCGTTTGGGTGTTTGTGTGTTATGTGCGTTTGTATGCTTGTGTGTTATGTGCGTTTGTGTTTGCTTGAGTGTTTGTGCGTTTGTGTGTTTGTGTGTTATGTGCGTTTGGGTGTTTGTGTGTTATGTGTGTGTGCTTGTGTGTGTGTGCATTTGGGTGTTTGTGTGTTATGTGCGTTTGTATTCCTCTGTGCTATGTGTTTATGTGTTTGTGTGCCTGTGCGTTTATATGTTTGTGTGCTTGTGCATTTGTGTATTTGTGTGTCTGTGTGCTTATGCGTTTGTATTTGTGTATTTATGCGTGTGTGTGTGTGTGTTTGCGCTTTTGTGTGTTTATGTGTGTGTGTGCTTGTGTGTGTGCTTGTGTGTTTGTGCGTTTGTGTGTTTGTGTGCTATTTATTTATGCGTTTGTGTTCTTTTCTGTAAAAATAATTGTTGAGAGGTCTAGAGATAAGGCGTCGGCTACTGGACAAGAATGTCCCAGGTTTGAATCCCTTCACAGGCGGTGATCACGTCGATTCCGTCGATTGTGTCTTTACCGTTCCTTAATCTCTGAGATATGAAATTCAATGTTTAACCATTTCGGATAACTGCGAAAACAGGAGGTCCCGTGTACAAAATGCGCACGTTAAAGAAACCCTTGGAAGTTGGCAATCGGAACGGCAGGCTAAAATAATCGCGGACTAAAGCAAAATTAATAACAAAAGTTTACCAACAAAAAAGCCACAAACTCTCGGTGATAAAAAAATGAGAGTACCAGAGTAGGAGAATATCTACATGTATGGCGAAGGGCACCCGAGTATACGGTACCCGGTGTGAAATATAGAAGAAAAAAAGCAAATTCAGGCAAACAATTTAGTCCATTGGGGCTTCGCTATAATCATAAATTTTGCGGACATGGAAAAAACAAAAACAAAAAAAAAAACCAAAAAACAAAAAACAAAACAAAACGGTTGTTTAACCCATTTTTGATAAATAAAGCAAGAAGGATGCTTCAGTAAAATGTAAGGCTAATTGTTACATTGGAAAGTGAATCATGAAACGTTGATGAAGGCCTGAGGTTATACGGAAGAATCTGGAAAATAATATGGATAAGTTGGGAAGAATAACAAGGACGTTCTCAAGAAAGTCTAGAGCAAATATGAGGGCTACTTTTACCATCTGGAATTAACAATTAGCATTTCTTTACGCGTTGTTATGTTAATTCTAGCAGGAAGGCATTAGATTATGATTCTCTGTCCCTGGTTCAGTTTGTAGTTTCACTTGTCTCTTGTTTGTTATTATCACGAAAAGGGACATTGAAATGATGTTTAGAAAATTCAGAAATTTCGCAGAAGAATGTCAAGTGTTCCCTATGACAGGGAACAGGAAATATTTCAACGACAGCTCACAATAAAGAAAAGAGAGTTCAAAAAAGAATATCAGAAAAAAAACAATCGACATATGTCGGACACATCTCGCGAGAAGAGGACAGTTCGAATATTTGATTCATCATCATCAAGTACCAGCTGGCGTAGGTGATCATGTCTCTGTACAACTTTCGATCACGACAGTTATTTATCATTTCTGTTGTTGACCTTCTGCCATTCTCTGTCTGGTATCTTTCCTCTTTGCTCCCCTCTATCTCTTCTTCCCTCAATTTTCCCAGTTGTTACAATACATACCAGCTGTTCCCTTTTCATTACATGACCAAAAATGATGATTGTTTCTTCCTAATATTGGAAATTAGCTCTCTTTTTGCTTTGGCCTCTTTCAGAACGTTTTCATTACTCTTCTTAGCTGTCCATGGTATTCTCAACATTCTTCTGTAAAACCAAATTTCTACAGACTACAGTTGTTTTCTTGTCTGTTGTCCTATTGTCCATGATTCACATCCATATGTTAAGACATAACATTTAAGAACTCTTTTTTCTTGTTTCTATTGTCAAAATGGATTGCATAGTATCTTCCTCATTTTTTTAGAAAGCTGCTTTTGCCTGAGCCATTCTGCATATCACTTCTATTATACATCTACCATCTGAGGTTAACAAAGTTCCCAAATATTTAAATTAATTTACCTGTTTTAATATTGTTCCACTTATCTTTATTTTGCACTGAGGTGATGTCTTTTTCTTTGTTGTTACCATTACTTCTGTCTTTTTGCTTTTAAGGCTGAGTCCTTTATTCTTGCTTTCTTTCACTATAATGTCCAACATTTCTTGTAACTCATTTTCACTCTTAACGATTAAGACTGTATCATCAGCATACCTTAGATTATTAATATTATAACCTCCGATTGTTATTCCAGGCATGTCCCTTATGGATATTAAAATAATCTCACTATAAATATTAAACAAATCTGGAGACAGCACACAACCTTGTCTAACACCCTGTTTTATTTGTTGAAACATTCCCAATTGGTTTCCAGTTCTTATGGCCGCTGTTTGTTGCCAGTACATGTTCTTTATTATTCTTAGATCTTTGCTGTCTACGTTTATGCTTTCTAAAATGTTGATTATTTCTTGGTGCTTTACTTTGTCAAATGCTTTGGTATAATCTATGAAACATAGGTATAGATCTGTTTTCACCTTTATGGCTCTTTCTGCTAAAGATCTTATGATGTAAATGGCATTGCTTGTTCCTTTATCTCTAACAAAACCACACTGTTCATCGCTAATTTCTGGACTGATTTTGTTTCGCACTCTTCGCATGATGATTCTTAGTAATATCTTAGTCATATGACTCATAAGGCTTATTGTGCGATGATCATCGCATTCAATCGCACCCGATTTCTTTGGTAGGGCTATGAATATTTATTTGAGCATGTCGTCTGGTATATATCCGCTGTTGTAGATATCATTCAATATTTTTGTTATTATTTCTATTCTAAAATCACCCATGGCTTCAATCTCTTCTTTAGTTATATTATTTGGTCCAGGGGCTTTGTCTGCGTTCATATTGCACAAGGCATCTTCCACTGCTTCTCTGAGTATTTCTGGTCCTTCTCCATTATCCTTAATATTTACTTATGTTCGTTCATCATTATAAAGATCTTTAATGTATTCTGTCCATCGTTCCCTTAAGTTTTCTTGATCAATCAACAGTTCTCCTTTCTTTGATCTTAAACATCCAGTTTTTGATTGCGTTTTTCTTACTGTTAATTCTTCAATTTGTTTGTATAATAGCTTTGGCATCTCATTTTTGTTGCATTTCAATCTCTTTGCATCTCTCTTTTAGCCATGTTTCTTTTGCTTCGTTGCATTTTATTACAATGTCGTTATTTAATCTCTTATAATCCATTAGCTGCAAAATGTCATCTGTCATCCATTTCTTTCTTGAACATTAATATCTGATTACCACAGGAGAACGTTCAAGGAAAGAAAGATCACTGAAGACAAAGAAAGAACATACTAGATATTTTGGTATCATAATATAGCAGATAACAAATTATGGAAGTACATGGTCCCTAAATCCGTCGATATGGCACATGATGATGACGACCAACATCTCTATTTTTGCACACTATTTATTATTTAGAATGTTGAAAGTTCCCTGTACAGCTAAACAGACCAACGAGGAATGTCTCAAAGAGGCCAACACAAAAAAAAGGAGCTCATAAAAAAAACATCAGAAAGAAACAACGTTTTTCGGGCACATCATGAGAAGAGGAAAGTTGGAATACTTGGTTACAACTGGCAAAATACAGGGAAAGAGATATCGTGGACGACAAAGAGAGAAGATACTAGATTGCTTGATTTCATGGCATGGAAAACAGTCAACAGCAGAATTGGTACGATGCACGTAGATAAAAGATTGTGGAAAGTATTGATCACCTACACCAACCGGTATGGCACATGATGATTGTGATGATTTATTTATCAGTAATTGTTAGAGTGGACAATAAGTTGTTCACCCCACCAACAACCAGCCCACAGCGCTACCGTACCGTCTAGTGGTTTGTTAGTAAACTTGAATGACAATCTTACCGTCTCTGACCCACCAACAAAGGGAATGCCCTCACCAACAACCTTCATGATAAATGATTCTATCGTTTAACCACCAACAAAGGCAATGCCCTCACCAAAAACCTTCATGATAAATGATGCTATCGTTTAGCCACCAACAAAGGCAATGCCCTCACCAACAACCTTCATGATAAATGATTCTATCGTTTAGCCCCCAACAAAGGCAATGTCCTCACCAACAACCTTCATGATAAATGATTCTATCGTTTAGCCACCAACAAAGGCAATGCCCTCACCAACAACCTTCATGATAAATGATTCTATCGTTTAGCCCCCAACAATGGCAATGTCCTCACCAACAACCTTCATGATAAATGATTCTATCGTTTAGCCCCCAACAAAGGCAATGCCCTCACCAACAACCTTCATGATAAATGATTCTATCGTTTAGCCACCAACAAAGGCAATGCCCTCACCAACAACCTTCATGATAAATGATTCTATCGTTTAGCCACCAACAAAGGCAATGCCCTCACCAACAACCTTCATGATAAATGATTCTATCGTTTAGCCACCAACAAAGGCAATGCCCTCACCAACAACCTTCATGATAAATGATTCTATCGTTAAGCCACCAACAAAGGGAATGCCCTCACCAACAACCTTCATGATAAATGATTCTATCGTTTAGCCACCAACAAAGGCAATGCCCTCACCAACAACCTTCATGATAAATGATTCTATCGTTTAGCCACCAACAAAGGCAATGCCCTCACCAACAACCTTCATGATAAATGATTCTATCGCTTAGCCACCAACAAAGGCAATGCCCTCACCAACAACCTTCATGATAAATGATTCTATCGTTTAGCCACCAACAACCTTCATAATAAATGATTCTATCGTTTAGCCACCAACAACCTTCATGATAAATGATTCTATCGTTTAGCCACCAACAACCTTCATGATAAATGATTCTATCGTTTAGCCACCAACAAAGGGAATGCCCTCACCAACAACCTTCATGATAAATGATTCTATCGTTTAGCCACCAACAAAGGGAATGCCCTCACCAACAACCTTCATGATAAATGATTCTATCGTTTAGCCACCAACAACCTTCATGATAAATGATTCTATCGTTTAGCCACCAACAAAGGGAATGCCCTCACCAACAACCTTCATGATAAATGATTCTATCGTTTAGCCCCCAACAAAGGGAATGCCCTCACCAACAACCTTCATGATAAATGATTCTATCGTTTAGCCACCAACAACCTTCATGATAAATGATTCTATCGTTTAGCCACCAACAAAGGCAATGCCCTCACCAACAACCTTCATGATAAATGATTCTATCGTTTAGCCACCAACAACCTTCATGATAAATGATTCTATCGTTTAGCCCCCAACAAAGGCAATGTCCTCACCAACAACCTTCATGATAAATGATTCTATCGTTTAGCCCCCAACAAAGGCAATGCCCTCACCAACAACCTTCATGATAAATGATTCTATCGTTTAGCCACCAACAAAGGCAATGCCCTCACCAACAACCTTCATGATAAATGATTCTATCGTTTAGCCACCAACAAAGGCAATGCCCTCACCAACAACCTTCATGATAAATGATTCTATCGTTTAGCCACCAACAAAGGCAATGCCCTCACCAACAACCTTCATGATAAATGATTCTATCGTTTAGCCACCAACAAAGGCAATGCCCTCACCAACAACCTTCATGATAAATGATTCTATCGTTTAGCCCCCAACAACCTTCATGATAAATGATTCTATCGTTTAGCCACCAACAACCTTCATGATAAATGATTCTATCGTTTAGCCACCAACAACCTTCATGATAAATGATTCTATCGTTTAGCCACCAACAACCTTCATGATAAATGATTCTATCGTTTAGCCACCAACAACCTTCATGATAAATGATTCTATCGTTTAGCCACCAACAACCTTCACGATAAATGATTCTATCGTTTAGCCACCAACAACCTTCACGATAAATGATTCTATCGTTTAGCCACCAACAACCTTCACGATAAATGATTCTATCGTTTAGCCACCAACAACCTTCACGATAAATGATTCTATCGTTTAGCCACCAACAACCTTCACGATAAATGATTCTATCGTTTAGCCACCAACAACCTTCATGATAAATGATTCTATCGTTTAGCCACCAACAACCTTCATGATAAATGATTCTATCGTTTAGCCACCAACAACCTTCATGATAAATGATTCTATCGTTTAGCCACCAACAACCTTCATGATAAATGATTCTATCGTTTAGCCACCAACAACCTTCATGATAAATGATTCTATCGTTTAGCCACCAACAACCTTCATGATAAATGATTCTATCGTTTAGCCACCAACAACCTTCATGATAAATGATTCTATCGTTTAGCCACCAACAACCTTCATGATAAATGATTCTATCGTTTATCCACCAACAAAGGCAATGCCCTCACCAACAACCTTCATGATAAATGATTCTATCGTTTAGCCACCAACAACCTTCATGATAAATGATTCTATCGTTTAGCCACCAACAACCTTCATGATAAATGATTTTATCGTTTAGCCACCAACAAGCTTCACGATAAATGATTCTATCGTTTAGCCACCAACAACCTTCATGATAAATGATTCTATCGTTTAGCCACCAACAACCTTCATGATAAATGATTCTATCGTTTAGCCACCAACAACCTTCATGATAAATGATTCTATCGTTTAGCCACCAACAAATCGCTCAGACTAACAACTTATCTTCGACCGAACAACAGTATCTCTCCCCTAACAGACCGCATGGTCCTTTAACAGATTTCAAAATAGCCAGGAAATCACACGGCTCGTGAATATTTTCTCAACACTGTGTGGTCTCGGTCAATAACCGTAAGTCCCAAATGGCAAGTCAGACACTGATACTGGACTGAGACTCAGGCGAGGGTGAATATAACTTGAGATTTAATTAAAAAACGAACTGCCATTTTGGGAGCGAAACAACACGCGCCACATTTATTTTGGGAACAGATATGAAACATTTCTGCCTCATTTTGATTAGTTGGAAAATTAATCCATTAATAATTATCCACTAGCATCAGCCTCCAGAAGTTAAAAACAACAAAAAAAAAAAAACAAACATATAAGACAATTCGATTACAAATATGAGAATAGTTAATGTGAAACTTATAAACGAATAGATTATTTATGACTTGTCCATCGAAATAAATGGACAAAAACTAAACACCAACGTCAAACTTGGAATCACTTGTCAGTGATAAAGGCTGAAAACCGAAAACATCGTCTAGATTAGCGTAAAATATGGGATAGGAGAAACAAAGAAATATATATAAACAAAATGATTAGGAGTCACATCTCATATCTTTGTGTGTGCATGTCTGTGTTAGTCACATCTCATATCTTTGTGTGTGCATGTCTGTGTTAGTCACATCTCATATCTTTGTGTGCATGTCTGTGTTAGTCACATCTCATATCTTTGTGTGTGTATGTCTGTGTTAGTCACCTCTAGTGACTCGGGCAGATGGTGCTCGTAAACCTGGGAGGGCCGACCATCTAAGGGCAGAATCCCCCTACAGAAAAGATCATCTGCTGCCTTGCAGGAAGATTGAGGACAATCAAAGGCTAAGGAAAGAAAACCTGAATGAAATGCTGGCCGAAATCGGATGCACTGGGCCACTGGCGAAGAACACAGTGCAACGTTTTAATGGGTATTCAATCAGAGTGGATCTGGCAGACTCTAATTGTGATATTCGGACTGTGGGGGCGATCAACACACTTAACCAGACAGCTGACTTCATGTGAGAGTCTGGAATCCTACTCTGATTGAGTCCTGAACGCAGAGAGAGAGAGAGAGAGAGAGATTTGATAAAAGTTTTACGTCATTAATTGACGACATAAATGTGAACGACGTTTTCTCTCAACATTAAGATGACAATATATTTGAAACTCTTTTTTTACTTTAACTTTAACATCATTAATAAAGCATCAGTTTCATGGTTCTCCCTTAACAATCATATCGTTAATAAGACCACACCGGTAGTGCGAATGGGAGCTGATGAGGTGACCAGGGACAAGTTGATGACATACCTCGGAGTTACGTTTGATCGCAGCCTGTGTTTTCGGGACCACGTTGACCATGTGATAACAAAATTCCGCAAAGGATTAGCCGCCTTGAAGGTCATGGCAGCTGCCAAAATCGAGCAGAGGCTACTTACTCTTCTGTTCCAGGGATTAGTCCTCGCACCAATCGAGTATGCCCTGGCAATTCTTACTGTCAGTACGACTTAAATTGATAGGATGGAGCAAATACAAAATGAAGCCATGCGCATTATCCTGGGATGTACGAGGGACACTACCCGTGTAGCAAAGAGGTATCTTCTTGACTTTCCAACCATGGATGACAGAATCAAGATCTGGAGAGCACGAGCATACCTGACGATTAGTACAGATAAAGAGCATCCATTGCACCACGTGCTCAACACAGTGAAAGGTGCCAGGCTATAGAGAGGCAAATCATGGGTGGGCCGAGCAGAAGATGTCATCAAACAGGTCTGTGGGCTTACCAATATCAACGTTGGAGAGGAGTGGATACTGGTGCCTACGTCATTCAAGGGGACTTTCTTGTGTATTGTCACACTGGACAGGAAAGTAGGGAACAGAACCCGGTCGTGGTTAATGCTGAGGTCAACGGTCTCATCTGCGATAACACCGATGAGAAAGATGCAGTCATCTATACAGGCGGATCTGTAAGATACACTAAAGTAGTGCATGGGCATTTACAGCACGCTCGGCAGGCAGAATAGTCAAGGAAGACAGTGGTGCATACGTCATGACCACGAGCAGCATGACAATGGAGGCGATGGCAGTGACCAAGGCATTCAAATGGTTAGAGTCACAAGACTACACCCACACATGTATACTGAGTGATTCGATGAGCATGATAAAAAAAGTGGAGGCGGGCTCTGTACGCATGCAATGAGTAGAGTCGTTGCAGAAATCCAAAATACGTAAGGTCACCTTTGTCTATGTCCCTGGACATGCGAGAATACGGGGAAATGAAAGGGCGGACAGGTTGGCTAGCTGCGCTGTCGTTGAGGACGGGCAACCAATGGATCGGGCGAACATCATCAATGCCCTCCGAGATGTGGGAAGAGCACAAGACTTCGACAAACACAGATCCACATCACTTCTTCAGATGATGGAAATGGGATTTAAGATGGGCACAGCCCATTTAAGCACTTCTAAAGTAACCTGAAGTAATTTTTTTTCTTTGCAGTCCATAGATCTAAATGTATGATTGTACATCACTGTATGATTGTGTATCACTGTATGATAGGCAAATGTACCTTCTGTAGCATCTAATTGTTCTTCTTTGTCACCAATCTGTTCAGCTCGAAAAAAAATGTTGTTAACGACGAGCTTGGTGCAGCTGTAGCGACGGCTCTCTTGCACTATTTATGTGACTCATAATATCACCATGTCCACTATGGTTAATCGAAAACCCAGAGGCACATATACAGCATCCTACAGTGAAGTCTGATGTAGACTTTTTTAGAAAGGGGTAGTATTTCTTTTGTAAATCTTGATTGTAACTGCATTTACGCTCTGATGCCATTTGTTGCAACAATTACAAACTGTACAAACTAACTATAGTTTTAATAATAATTTTCTAAGATTATACCATATACATAGAACAAGTTCTTAAACATTAAAATGTCAAGTAACTGAATAATAGCACAACGTAAATAAAATCTAATTAACGCAATAACCTCTATCACTAAACAACACAATAAAGAGAATTAGTTCGTCGGTAAACGAAAGTAACACAATAAATATACAAGAATATGAAATGTCGTGGCCGCAAAGATGCTACTTGTTGAGGTTGAGTTTCAGTTTCAGTATACAAGATTTAAAACTTGGAGCGCATTTTACTGTTACTGTTTCGCCAAATGAACAGCCATTTCAACTTTTTAAACATTTTCTACACAACAACGGAATAATGTATATTTTTAAGTCGAAGAGACGTTTACCATATTGGCAAAATTAGTTAACATTTGTGTCCCTAATGTATTTTAACAAATCCGGGACAAAAGCTTACAAATCGGCCAAAATCGGGACAGTAACAAATCCGGGACAAAGGTTTAATAAACAGTAAAATGTCCGGAAAAATCGGGACGTCTGGTCACATTATTCAATAGGCCTTTAGCAGGAACAACAAACAACACACACAGATATGGTGGTAAGCAAAATTAGTCCAACATAATTATAAGAAAATATCTAAAGTAAAATAAATAAATTGTAGATACTTCATTATTAGTTAGCTATGTAGGGCTAATTTTGTTGACTTCCATATATGTGTGTGTTGTTTGTTGTTCCTACTGTTTCATATTTTTATACTTCTACGCATTTCTTTGCCTCGGCCACAAAATATGGGATAATGTGCAAGGCTAAAACCTTGTCAGAGAAATAAGAACGCTAGAAGGATAGTAAACAATTGACATTTGTTAACAACCGTGTACAAGCAACTGAAGTATGCATCAACAACAACTATTCTATAGAAACAGATAGATTCCATACAACCAAATATCCTCTTCTTCGTCTTCTCTTCGTCTTCTTCTTTCCTTCTTCATTTGCCTTTCAGTTTCGAAGGATGATACAATTTGAGGTCTTTTGCTCTTCTGTTCGCTTCTGCTGCTGTTATGTTTCCTAGTGCTTCTAATATTCCATCGATCTACCTTTTTCGTGGTCGACCCTTGGGTCTATTGTTCTTGCAACGTTTATTGAAGGCTCGTTGTGTTGTGTTTTGATGACTCTGCCTTGTCACGTGGCCAAACCATTTTATTTGTTGTTTCTTTATATATTCTGTGGCGGTGGGTATTCCTAGCTTTTTTCTCTGTTCTCCATTTCTGATCTTATCTCTTAGACTGTTTCCTGTCATTCGTCTGACACATTTCATCTCAGTAGAGGTTATTTTTCTTATTGTTCTTGCATCTACGGTCCAGGTCTGGCATTGGTAGCACAACGTTGGGATGAAGATTTTATTTTTGAGTACCCGTTTTGCCTCTAGAGTTATTTCCTTGTTGGACAATAGTAGTGATAGCTGTCCAATGATTTGACAAGCTTTGTTGCATCTTGAGTCTATCTCTGCTGTTTGTGAATTGTCGTTTGTCACTAGACTTCCTAGGTATTTGAATTCCTCTACTTGTTTTAGTTGCCTGCCTTCTATAGTTATGCTGATGTTCTGTTTTAGTTGTCTGCCTTCTATAGTTATGTTGATGTTCTGTTTTAGTTGTCTGCCTTCTATAGTTATGTTGATGTTCTATTTTAGTTGTCTGCCCTCTATAGTTATGTTGATGTTCTGTTTTAGTTGTCTGCCTTCTATAGTTATGTTGATGTTCTGTTTTAGTTGTCTGCCTTCTATAGTTATGTTGATGTTCTGTTTTAGTTGTCTGCCTTCTATAGTTATGTTGATGTTCTGTTTCTCTTTTGCGACATTCATAACTTCTGTTTTGTTGATGTTGACTTTCATGTTGCAAAAGATCAGTTTTCTGAAAAGGTTTATATACAAGTTGTAAAAAATCACGAAACAGATGGTGTTAATGAAACAGCTCTGATGTGTCGCTACATATGTCGTAATTAAGAACAAGTCGCAAAAGTTGGTCTTCTCCTGATTCAGGAAATATTGAGGTCTTATTGGAACTCAAAAACAGAACTGCTCTTCCGATTTTTTCCAGCAAATTAGTCCGACTGTAGACGTTTGATCTCAGCTACCGATCCTTAGGCGTTTCTCATTTACACGGAAAACGTCCGACAGGGATTAGCAACGGAACTTCAAAGATGATTTCCTTGTCGGAAGGGAGACACAGAACGAATTTGGTTTCTTGAGTAATTGTGGAGCCAACGAATTTCAAATTGTGCCCTCTACTCCCGTCTTTGCTCTGGCATACAAATCTGTTTTGGCTTGCCCGGGGCAAACTGGCACAATCAACAGTAGATTTAAAGAGAGGAAAGTCAGCAATTCAGACTTGCCTTCTGTCTAATGGGCCAGGAATTTTTCTGTAATAAGTAATGTCTGTGTGTAAGATTTTTATTTCTCCATAGAGAAATCTGTCTATTCTTTGAGAAAAAGAATATTTCTTGCAATCTTAAGCGACACATTTCTCTAATTAGCTCAGTTGCTACTAATTTTTTTATTTCTCAATTATTTATTTTCCCGTCTGTATTTTCTGTGTTATTTTATTTATTATTCTTCTATTTCTTGGTCATTCACTTCTCTGTCAGTGTGTCATGATTCATTGTATAATTGCTCTTGATTTTTTCCTCAGTTATTACCTGCTAATTATTTATATTTATTTATTGCGAATTATTTATAAGACACAACAGTATAATAAAAGTAATCTTGGAGGGGAAAATACAAGGTAAAAGAGGCAGACCAAGACTAACATGGACGAGTAACATCAAAAGATGGACAAGTCAGCCTATGACAATCTGCACCATCAAAGCAAGAGACAGAGCGGAATGGCGCTCCATGGTAGCCAACCTTCGATGCGGAGAAGGCACCCAATGATGATGATGATGATGAATTATTTATTTTAAAATCAAATATAGCCTCATTCTTTATCTTTTGTTTACTTCATTTATAAATCAATTATTTATCGTGAATATTTATCTTTCTGTTACTTATTTCTAATACAAATATTTCTTCATTTGTTTTCTCTTATTTGATGATAAATTTCCACATCCGTTTCTGTCTTAAATTTTCGTCTTTGTCTAACTTTATTCTCAACATGAGGTTTCTATTCTTTAAACTGTGGTTGTATATTTTCATCTTTGTCTAACTTTATTCTCAACATGAGGTTTCTATTCTTTAAACTGTGGTTGTATATTTTCATCTTTGTCTAACTTTATTCTCAACATGAGGTTTCTATTCTTTAAACTGTGGTTGTATATTTTCATCTTTGTCTAACTTTATTCTCAACATGAGGTTTCTATTCTTCAAACTGTGGTTGTATATTTTCATCTTTGTCTAACTTTATTCTCAACATGAGATTTCTATTATTTAAACTGTGGTTGTATATTTTCATCTTTGTCTAACTTTATTCTCAACATGAGGTTTCTATTCTTCAAACCGTGGTTGTATATTTTCGATTGATGGGTTTCTGGTTGATGCATATCTCAATGATTGATCTGTCAACAGCTATTTCTGAATTATTTATTTCTCAATCATTAATACCACATTCATTTATTATTTTACAACCATCTATTTTTTAAAATAATTTCTACGTGTCATCATCATCAAGTACCGGGCCTGCTGGCGTAGGTGATCATGTCTCTCCACAACTTTCTATCTCGACAGTTATTTATCTTTTCTGTTGTTGACCTTCTGCCAAGCCATTATCTTAAGCTGTCTGGTATCTTTTCTCTTTGCTTCCCTCTATCTCTTCGTCCCTCAATTTTCTCAGTTGTCACAATATATTCCAGCTGTTCTCCTCTCATTACATGGCTAAAAAATAATGATTATTTCTTCCTATTATTTGAAATTAGATCTCTTTTTGTGTTTGGCCTCTTTCAGAACGTTTTCAATATTATTTTTAGCTGTTCCTACGCGTATGTGAATAATGTATTTCTCATGTTACATTCTATGATCACAAACCAAATGTTTTAATTCTTGAATTAGTAGGCCTTCTCTTACTAACCTAACCCGCTAAATAGGTCCAGGGAATAGTATATGAGGGACAATGGAATACTTCTCTCAGATGAACTGAATAATTGTTCTATGTCAATGGAATAGTTTTGTAGGTCAATGGAATATTTATTATAGGTCGTTCTAATAGTTCGTGTAGGTCCATGGAATACATATTATCATTATCATCATCAAGTACCGGGCCTACTGGCGTAGGAGATCATGTCTCTCCACAACCTTCGATCTCGGCAGCTATTTATCATTTCTGTTGTTGACCTTCTGCCAAGCCATTCTCTTAAGCTGTCTGTTATTTTTTCTCTTTGCTTCCCTCTATCTCTTCGTCCCTCAATTTTCCCAGTTGTTACAATATATTCCAGATGTTCCCTTCTCATTACATGCCAAAAAATGATGATTATTTCTTCGTAATATTGGAAATTAGCTCTCTTTTGCTTTGACCTCTCTCAGAACATCTTCATTACTCTTCTTAGCTGTAAATGGTGTTCTCAACATTCTTCTGTAAAACCACATTTCTACAGCCCCCAGTGATTTTCTTGTCTGTTGTCCTATTGTCCATGATACATATATACATATTATAGGTAAATGTAATAGTTCTTGAGGGTCAATGGAATACTTCTTGTAGATTTACAGAATACATATTAAAACTAAATGTAATAGTTCATAGAGATGAACGGAATACTTATTCTAGATCAATGGAATACTTACTATAGATCAATTGAATACTTCTTGTAGGTCAATGGAATACTTTCATTAGGTCAATGGAATAATTATTGTAGGTCAATGAAATATTTGTGACTTAAAGCAAGACGTCATTTTCTGATTGTTGACTAAACATGAACGACAGCGGGTGGCAGAGTGATTACACCCCAGGTTACCAAGCCAACTGACGCGGGTTGAAAACAGGGTAAGGATAAACATAACTTTTTTTCCAGATCGGATATGAAAGAAAAACATGATCTAGAACTTTGAGTGGTGACTGCACTGTGCATGGAGCCTTAGACTCTAGTCCTATAAACTGGGGAAACATAATAGTAGGGTCGGCGCACCATCAGCTGACCAAGACCTAGCAGGTCTATCCCCTTGTGTCTTCCCCTGTAACAGTCTGCGTCAAAACAGGCTGGCTAACAGAAGTTATGATGGCCGTGTTCCCTGTAGTGGTGGCTCTTACTGATATAGAAGACCTAGTATTGAGTCTACAACAAAACAGGCTGGCTAACAGAAGTTAGGATCGGCGTGTTCCCTGTAGGTTGTGGCTCTTAAATGAGTTATTGTTATTGAGTTAGTTGCGGGTCATCGTCATTGCACTCCGAACATGTCCATAGGTGCTCAGATCCCCTCCTCAGCAAGTCCCGCAGTGTCCAGCGACTGACGACTCCAGTTCTGTGTAAGTTGATAAGACTTCTTACACGGCCACTAAGTTTCTCCTTTCTGGTTGTGCCCATCTTAACTCCCTTCTCTTTCATCCCATGGAGTGACGTGGACTCATGGTTGTCGAAGTCTTGTGTCCTTCCCACTTCCTGGAGGGCATTGATGATGTCCGCCCGATCCATTGATTGATCGACCTTAATAGCTCAGCTAGCCAACCTATCCGCTCTTTCATTTCCCCGTACTCCCGCATTTCCTGTGACATAAACAAAGGTGACCTTACGCATTTTTTATTTCTGCAATATCTCTACCCATTGCATACGTAGAGATCCCTTAATTAATTAATGGCTCTTACTGATATAGAAGACCTAGTATTGTGTCTGCTTCAAAACAGGCTTTCTAACGTAAGCTAGGATCTCCCTGTGTTCCCTGTAGTTGTGGCTCATACCTTATATAGAAGACCTAGTATTGCGGTACTTTTGGACTGGACTAGTAGTTTCCCAGCATAGCCTGGAATAGACAAACTCCAACTTCTCCCGTAAGAGCCGAAAATGTCAAGAAAACCGTTACGACCCGACACATCAATGAGTCAAAGGTCACAACTCAAAACGACTCGTCGCGTTAATTTAACAACAACCCTTGCACACTTCTCATGAACCCTAGAAACGGGTTAAATGTCGTAAATAGCGACTGTATGCAAAAAAAACAGGTTAAATGTCGTAAATAGCGACTGTACGCAAAAAAACGGGTTAAATGTCGTAAATAGCGACTGTACGCAATAAAACGGGTTAAATGTCGTAAATAGCGACTGTACGCAATAAAACGGGTTAAATGTCGTAAATAGCGACTGTACGCAATAAAACGAGTTAAATGTCGTAAATAGCGACTGTACGCAATAAAACGAGTTAAATGTCGTAAATAGCGACTGTACGCAATGAAACGGGTTAAATGTCGTAAATAGCGACTGTACGCAATAAAACGGGTTAAATGTCGTAAATAGCGACTGTACGCAATAAAACGAGTTAAATGTCGTAAATAGCGACTGTACGCAATAAAACGAGTTAAATGTCGTAAATAGCGACTGTACGCAATGAAACGGGTTAAATGTCGTAAATAGCGACTGTACGCAATGAAACGAGTTAAATGTCGTAAATAGCGACTGTATGCAATAAAACGAGTTAAATGTCGTAAATAGCGACTGTACGCAATACAACGAGTTAAATGTCGTAAATAGCGACTGTACGCAATAAAAGGTTTGATCATGCGTTTCGAGAACGACAACATAAGATGTGGAGAGGAACCACATACAGCGGAGGCCGTGTGGTCCAGAGATAAGACAACATAAGATGTGGAGAGGAAGCACATCCAGCGGAGGCTGTGTGGTCCAGAGATAAGACAACATAAGATGTGGAGAGGAATCACATCCAGCGGAGGCCGTGTGGTCCAGAGATAAGACAACATAAGATGTGGAGAGGAAGCACATCCAGCGGAGGCTGTGTGGTCCAGAGATAAGACAACATAAGATGTGGAGAGGAATCACATCCAGCGGAGGCCGTGTGGTCCAGAGATAAGACAACATAAGATGTGGAGAGGAAGCACATCCAGCGGAGGCTGTGTGGTCCAGAGATAAGACAACATAAGATGTGGAGAGGAAGCACATCCAGCGGAGGCTGTGTGGTCCAGAGATAAGACAACATAAGATGTGGAGAGGAAGCACATCCAGCGGAGGCTGTGTGGGCCAGAGATAAGACAACATAAGATGTGGAGAGGAAGCACATCCAGCGGAGGCTGTGTGGTCCAGAGATAAGACAACATAAGATGTGGAGAGGAAGCACATCCAGCGGAGGCTGTGTGGTCCAGAGATAAGACAACATAAGATGTGGAGAGGAAGCACATCCAGCGGAGGCTGTGTGGTCCAGAGATAAGACAACATAAGATGTGGAGAGGAAGCACATCCAGCGGAGGCTGTGTGGTCCAGAGATAAGACAACATAAGATGTGGAGAGGAAGCACATCCAGCGGAGGCTGTGTGGTCCAGAGATAAGACAACTTCTCAAAAAGAACGTCGCGAGTTCGATTAACACTAAAGGAGGTAAAAAATCTAATTCCTGGTTTCTTATTGGAAAGAAGGAAAGAAAGAAAGAAAGAAACCAGTAAGGAAGGAAAGAAAGAAGGAAGGAAACTAAAGAAAGAAAGAAAGTACGAAACCAGTAAGGAAGGAAAGAAAGAAGGAAGGGAACTAAAGGAAGAAAGAAATATAGGGATGAGGAAAAGAACGGGAGGTAGGAATCAAGCAAGCAAGGAAGGAAAGAAAGAAAGGAAGGAAAACACAATGCAAGCAAAGAAACAAACAAACAAAGAGAAAGAGTGAAACAGAGAGAGAGAGAGAGAGAGAGAAGAAGGAGAAAGAAAGAAACAAACAAAGGAAGAAAAGAAAGAGAGAAAGGAAAACACAAAGCAAGCAAAGAAAGAAACAAACAACGAGAAAGAGAGACAATGAGAATGAGAGAGGTGGAAAGAAAGAAAGAAAGAAACCAAAGAAAGAATAACATAAAAAATGACAACG